>MEHQ01001190.1:156908-329080 GCA_008828725.1 Saccharina japonica | reverse complement strand
CACAGGCCGTAGGTCGCCTCGTTGGTTACTCACGGGTGTTCGTTGACCCTTGTGCGTTATTCTCATTTTTTGACGCAATACACCATTCCTCGATAAGACCCAAACACGTTTTTTCAGGGAAATCGTATTCAAAACAAACGAAAAACAAAAATTGTTTTCCCATTTCAATAAAAAGCGATGTTCGTTAATACGGGCCCTAACTGTATTGATACTCAGTTCGCAACTTCATTTCTCAGTTTCTGCCAGAAATGCACCAGTCGCGGTCCCGGTGTCGGGCTCAGTTTTGGTCGTGCGGCGAAAACAGATCGTGCCGAGCAAGCGGTTGCGCGTGGATGTAGTCGAGATATTTCAAAGCTGGCGGCAACGGGAAGGGGGTCTCAATCCTTCTCTGACTCTCGTGTCGGAGCAGACTACTCGTATCTACAGCACTATACACAGGCAGCAAGCTTATTTCGTGATTGTTTCTTGGAGATCCGAAGTATAGCGAGGTTCTACGTACGTTCTTCTCAGTGCTACAGACCAGCTGCTCGTTACATCGTACGTACAAAGCAGCAGTACTTTGTACCTGGTACTACGCTGTTGTTCTACGTACAAACTCATATGTTTACCCTGAAAAGAAGGGAGCTACAGCATCAGTACCAAGGCAGTATGAATCCACCCGAGAAAAAATCGGCTAAACTTTTTGTTGTCGTATTATTGTGCTACTACTGTTCTACGGTAGTAGTACTGACTGTACAAGGAGTGCCGTGCTTGCTGCTGTAGTATCGTACTCGTATCCCGACGAAGCAAGGCCGAAGGAGTGGAAGGGACTAAACCTCGCTCATGGAGGTAGTTGGGAGTAGGTAGTCGCATTTGCGAGACCGAGCTATCGAAGCTCGCGACCGAAGCAAAAGCCCAAGATCCTGGAACAAATACAGGTAAAAAGTACTTACGTAGAACCTCGCTATGAGTACGAGTATCTCCAAGAAACAACCACAACATGATCTTACTGCCTCGAAGAAACAACCTCGACGCCCCGCAAATAGCCTTCCTGCCTCGAAGAAAAAGTGTCGATGTCCCGCCGTCTCGAAAGAGCCGACGGATTGAAGGCCGCCGCGCTCGGCGGCGACGCGCGACCTCGAGAGAGCGCGAGCGGGAACAGGCCCGTCGGAGGCCGGAGAAGGCGACCCGCGAGAGAACGGACGAGAAAGCGCGGGCGAGGCGCCGAGAGCTGACGCGTTTCCATTTCGGTCTGAAGCCCAGACGATAGGAGGCCATTTCCAAAATCACGAGAGGCATCGATGCTCATTTTATTTATATCTATGTGCATGTGGCTCTCTCTTTATATGCGTGTATTTATGTGTAAATTAAAATGGCCTTCTGTTGTTTGTTGTTTGCTGCTGCTGTTGTTCGTCATTGTACACACCTGCCACTCCAGGTGTTCTTCGATACAGTATCACTTACCATCAATATATTTTATTATATATGAATAATACATACTCGTACGGTACGAATGAAAATTTGTTGTTGAAATTCATCAGTACAGGACAATGATAAGAACCCAGCCTAATATTTCCAAGGAAATAAGAAATTCGGGAACCGTTCTATGAAGTTAGTGTAGGACGCACCCTCTGGAAAAAAAAACAGAAACTTAGCCTGGGTTATATTTATTGTTTCTCATTATAGATGTCCTGTATTACTGTACACCCCTTGGCAGTAAATTCGCTTTTGTTCGCCCTACTTAAGCTTATTTTTTTGTATTCCTACCTCTATTCTTCGCCGTTACGGGAATTGCGCGAAGCCGCAGGCGGGCGTCAGCCCGCCGCGGCGAAGCCCCCCTTGCATAATATATTTCTAAGGGGCGAGCGCGAAGCGCCGCGAGATGTTTGGCGAGTCGCATGAAGGGTTAGCTCCATCCTACTAAGAACGCTTGTGAGGCGGACTTTTCTCGCCGCCGTCACTCTCGCTACTTCTATTTTCTGGTGTGGCCACTTCCAGAGACAACAATGGGTACATTGTGTAGCTTTCTCATGGGTGTCTTACTATATGCACGAACGCGATACAGTCAGTGTGTTAAGGTACCCCACCCTGCACAAAGGATTTCACTCGACCGCCAGCCGTGGTTACCGCCAATATAAAAAGAAACGGTACGCTGTTTGACTGGCCCACGCTGCGGTTGGCGTGTTGTACAGCGCCGTTGCCACCCGGCGTTGACCCAACCTACAATGCCAGGACGGACCAGGCAGATATTGTTTGCACCAGGCGTGAAGCGCCATGATTTTTTTGCGGAGTAAATTTAAGGATGAGCTGTATCCTATTGTAGCAATAACTGTTTCTGAGACGGACTCTTTTGCATACAGGTGACAGCGTCGAATACATTGGTTTCGTTCCCGGTTTGACCACTTCCGGAGAAAATGGGCATACTATGTAACGGCCTCGTGGCTGCCTTACTATATACCTAGTACAGCTTCTGCCACCTATGATTGCCAGGCAGATTCTGCTTGGCAAATGTCACCGCACGGCAGACCATTGCTCACACTCTTTCACGATACCTGTCACAGCGTAGAGAGCGGCCAGGCCTCATTTCCTCTTACGCCCCATGCCCAAAACATCCAAGGTTGTGTTCTGCAAGATGTGTGGGCTCCGGGTAAGGGTATGTTTTAGACGGTATACAGAACTCACAGAAGTTCTAGGTATGTACACGAATGTGGTGCCCGTACCCGTGCCCGTATCCGGGTATTTTTTATATGATATAGCTGTACCTCGGGTATGATGGCACGGGCGTACATCACTTACAGAAGGTCCCGGTACGGAAATTAAGGTCGTACAGCACTTACAGAAGTTCCGGTACGAGTATTACCCGGAACATACCGGGATATGTACCCTACAGAATACAACCTTGCACTTACAGAAGTTCCGGGTGCGGGTGTGAATGTCGTATAGGACTTGCAGAAGTTCCGGGACGTAGTACCCTGGAAACTACCTGTTGATTCAATCTCGGTCGCATGACGGGCCCTTACACAGGCGGACATTGTCAACATGCTGTAGCACTCCTCAATGTAGATATAACGCTCATATATTAGCATCGTCTCACCCAGCAAGAACGGCTGACGGAGAGTACGAGTAGAGTATAGAAGAAGCGAGTGTCATATCTATATTACTAAAAAAAAAAAATCTAAAATCACGTTCCCGCGACCCAGAGCGCTTCAGCCCCGCCTTTCCCCATGGGTAGGGAGGCTGGGTTCCACAACCAGTAGATCACCGGGTCTTATGCCCCGCTGAGCCCTGGCCATCGCGTGCTGAGCATTGCCCCAATCCCAAGGACAGTGACTACGGACGGCAATTTAAGGGCCATTTGGAATCTACATTGATTCACCAATTGTCGTTATTTTTCCATTCACATTGGTACCAGCTTCCACTACGCGCCCAGGTTTGTGATGTGATCATGGTGAAAGATTAATGATGGACATCACAGCACACTCCGAGTACCATAGGGTTTCAGTTCCGCCTCGCGACATCCGTAGAGTGCGAGGCACAATAATGGGGGACATTTCTTCGTACGTTGCGCCGATTCCTGGCCGTCTCATGCTGAACATCGCCGACAGCCCTTCATGCAATATGCAACGCGCGGGATAGCAACGTATGCGGTGAGGTATTGCCAACCTTGCTGCTGTGGCTGACGATTTTGAATTACGAGGGTGATCCAACTCTACCGACTGGGAAAATAATCGTCCATTTCAGAGGGCACTGTATATTTTCCAGCAAAGTCTGGCTATATCTATATTATTTAATGCTGTTAGTCTGTCTGTCTGTAATCATGATCTCGCGATCCACAGCGCTTCAGCCCAGCCTTGCCCCATAGATAGGGAGGGTGGGTTCCACAACCAGTGGAATGCCCGGTCTCATGCCCGGCCGAGTCCCGGCCGTCGCGCGCTGAGCATCGCCACAATCCCAGCAACAGTGACAACGGACGGCAATGTAAGGGCCAATTGAACTCTACATTTATTCACCAATGGTCCATATATTTTCGTTCAGAATGGTACAGCACAACTCAGTCCGAGTACCGTAATCACGTTCTCGCGAGTCTCCCGTTCCAGAGCGTTTCAGATCCGCCTCGCGGCATCTGTAGAGAGAGTGCGAGGCATAATGATCGGGACACTGCGTCTCACATCGCGCCGAGTCCTGGCCGTTGCGTGCTGAGCGCTGCCGACTGTCGTGGCCGTTGCGTGCTGAGCGCTGCCGACTGTCGTGGCCGTGTCACAATCCCGAGGAAGTCCTGACAGCCATGCAGCCAGCCTAGCTGCTGACTAACAACTTCGAATTACGAAATCGGCAGCTGATTGGCTTACCAAATCCATGTCAGAGGCCGCTGGATCTTTCGGAGCCAGCGCATGGCTGGAGTTGCCCCTCGGGACAACGCCGAGGTCCCGCCGCACCCGGGGGTGATAGTGTCCCATCCCCGGATCAGAAATCCTTTTATACATCTACAACTCCAACAATCCGGGGACGAAAACAGAGTTCCCCCTGGGCGATACCGCCTCGCAAGGTGTGGAAACCCCACCCCCATCGACTGATTCCTGATTTGCTGGGGCTTATTGAGACAGCGCGTGGCTGGAGTTGCCCCTCGGGACAACGCCGAGATCCCGCCGCACCCGGGGATGATGGTGTCCCATCCCCGGATCAGAAATCCTTCCATACATGTACAAGTCCAACAATCCGGGGACGAAAACAGAGTTCCCCCGGGTCAATACCGTCTCGCAAGGTGTGGAAACCCCAACCCCGTCGACTGATTGCTGATTGGCTGGGGCGTATGGAGCCAGCGCGTGGCTGGAGTTGCCCCTCGGGACAACGGTGAGGTCCCGCCGCACCCGGGGATGATACTGTCACATCCCCGGACCAGAAATACTTTCATACATCTACAACTTCAACAATCCGGGGACGAAAACAGAGTTCCCCCAGTTAATACCGTCTCGCAAGGTGTGGAAACCCCAACCCCGTCGGCTGATTGATGATTGGCTGGGGCTTATGGAGCCAGCGCTTGGCTGGAGTTGCCCCTCGAGACAACGGTGAGGTCCCGCTGCACCCGGGGATGATACTGTCCCATCCCCGGACCAGAAATCCTTCCATACATCTACAACTCCAACAATCCGGGGACAAAAACGGAGTTCCCCCGGGTCGATACCGCCTCACAAGGTGTGGAAACCCCACCCCCATCGGCTGTTTGCTGATTGGGCTGAAGCTTATGGAGCCAGCGCGTGGCTGGAGTTGCCCCTCGGGACAACGCCGAGGTCTCGCCGCACCCGGGGATGATAGTGTCCCATCCCCGGATCAAAAATCGTTTCAAACATCCACAACTCCAACAATACGGGGACGAAAACGAATGTCCCCGGGGTCGATACCGCCTCGCAAGATGTGGAAACCTCACCCCCACCGGCTGATTGCTGATTGGCTGGGGCTTATTGAGCCAGCGTGTGGCTGGAGTTGCCCCTCGGGACAACGCCGAGGTCCCGCCGCACCCGGGGATGATAGTGTCCCATCCCTGGATCATACATCCTCCCAAACATCCACAACTCCAACAATGCGGGGACGAAAACGAATGTCCCCCGGGTCGATACCGCCTTGCAAGGTGTGGAAACCTCACCCCCATCGGCTGATTGCTTATTGGCTGGGGCTTATTGAGCCAGCGTGTGGCTTGAGTTGCCCCTCGGGACAACGCCGAGGTCCCGCCGCACCCGGGGATGATAGTGTCCCATCCCCGGATCAAAAATCCTTCCAAACATTCACAACTCCATCAATACGGGGACGAAAACGAATATCCCCCGGGTCGATACCGTCTCGCAAGGTGTGGAAACCTCACCCCCATTGGCTGATTGCTGATTGGCTGGGGCCTTTTGAGCCAGCGCGTGGCCGGAGTTGCCCCTCGGGACAACGCCGAGGTCCCGCCGCACCCGGGGATGATAGTGTCCCATCCCTGGATCATAAATCCTTCCATACATTTACAACTCCAACAATCGGGGGACGAAAACAGAGTTCCCCCTGGGCGATACCGCCTCGCAAGGTGTGGAAACCCCACCCCCATCGTCTGATTGATGATTGGGCTGGAGCTCATGGAGCCAGCGCGCGGCGAGAGTTGCCCCTCGGGACAACTCCGAGGTCCCGCCGCACCCGGGGATGATAGTGTCCCATCCCCGGATCAAAAAATCCTTCCATACATCTACAGCTCCAACAATTCGGGGACGAAAACGGATGTCCCCCGGGTCAAAACCGCCTCGCAAGGTGTGGAAACCCCACCCCCATCGACTGATTGTTGATTGGCTGGGGCTTATGGAGTCAGCGCGTGGCTGAAGTTGCCCCTCGGGACAACGCCGAGGTCCCGCTGCACCCGGGGATGATGGTGTCCCATCCGCGGATCAGAAATCCTTTTAGACATCTACAACTCCATCAATCCGGGGACGAAAACGGATCTCCCCCGGGTCGATACCTGCCCGCACGATGGTTCTTACATTTCCTGTCAGAGTTGTACATCACACCATACGACCACTGCTGTACCAGGTATTACATACTACTATTGGAAATGCAGGGCTAGCGCCACGGGCGGAGCCGTGGCCGTACTGCTAGTACTTTTAAATCCAATAAACATGAAGCCTATTGGCTGATAATTGTAGCAAACAATCGACGAATGCAGAAACGAAATGATAGATCGTGTGGCCAGATATCGGCTCGACTAGTCCTTGAATTCTATTATTTGTTTCCGTTGATGTGTTCACTGGGGGGGGCGCGGCAGAGGTAGTATCGACTCTTGACACCGTTTTGTTTTTAGAGTGGGAATGAGATGGCAGAAGGTGTGACATGGTCCCCGTATCAGTTTTTATAGCAGAGACGGGAACTTGTTGTTACCATCGCCTTGAGCTTGCCTTGAGAACTATTTTTCTCTTTTCCTCTCTCGTGTCTTCTTTCTTGCTTTTTTTGCCTTGTTTCTCCCTTTGTTTCCACCCTATGCCGGTGTCTCTCTCTTTTTTCGTGTTGCCTCGCTCGTGCAGCAGTTATCTGTTCCTCTTGGGCACGTGTGCTTTTCGTCTAGGGGCGCTTCTGGCGCTTCTGTCTCCCTGCGTCATTTGTATTCTGTTTCATTTCAGAACTTGTTTTATTTTGTCTTTTTTGTTCTTATTTTTTTATTCGGCTCGTGTCGCTGTGTTCTCGTACCCGATACGTTACGCATCTCACTTGCTTTCCCCATTAATTTGCGTGTATTTTGTTTTGGTTTTTATCTGTTTCACAGTCTGTGACCACATAATTTGTATCTCTCTAGGATTGGGAATCAGGACAGGCACTGGGTGTACTGATGTGGTTGAGTAGAAAGAACGGGTTTAATGTGAAGACAACAACAACAATGCATTCTCCAGCTGGATCATGCAATACAATTGGATTCTCCAGCAGGAAGCAGCATACAAAAAACTACATCCATCACCAGGACCACCAACCACCAACAGAAGCAGCAGCATTATAGCAGCTATCACCAGTACCAACACCAATAACACCACCAACAGCAACAGCAGTAGCGACACAAAAGACGGGCGGACCTGGCACCTGCCTGGACCCGAATACATACTGCCCGCTGATGAGATGGCAGACTGTATATACACAAGAGACACGAAATCAGCCTGAAATATCAGTGGAACTGCAGAGTAAGTATTAATCATCCTGACAGATTTCTAGCGGACCAAGCTGCTGACTTACAATTTTGAATTATAATTCTGGCAAATGATTAGTCAAAATCCATGCCAGAGGCCGCTGGCTATTTCTAGAAGATGGGTACTGAATAGAACCATCGAGGTTCCACCACATCAGGAGAGGATAGGGCTTCATCCCCGGATCAGAAACCTCTCCATACATTTACAACTCTGACCAACCGGGGATCAAGACGATGATCTCCCTGGTGGACACCGCCCCGCACGGTGTGGGAACCCCATCCCCATCAACTGATCACGGATTTTCTGAGGCTCATGAAAATCCAGCGGCACCCGGGGACGATAGGGTCCCATCCCCGGACCAAAAACAATGTCCTTACAACCCAGAGACGAAAAACGACACATACCGCCCGGCAAGGTGTGGAAACCCCGGCCGCAATTGCTGATTATGAGTGGCCGGAGCTAGTGGAGCCAGCGTGCGGCGAAACTTGCTCCTCGGAAAAACGGCGATGTCCCGCCGCACCCGGGGAGGATAATTTCCCATCCCCGGATAAAAAATCCTTCGATACATCTACAAACGCAACAACCCGTGGACGGAAACGGATCCTCCGGGTTGATACCGCCCCACACGGTGTGAGAGCCCCAACCCTACGGGCTTGTTTATGATTGGCTGGATCTCATAGAGCCAGCGCGCGGCGAGAGTTTACCCCCGGGGCAGCGTCGAGGTTCCACCGCACCCGGGAACGAGAAAGTCGCAAGTGTGAGCCAGAAATTATTTCATACATCTACAACACATCTACAGTAAGTACAACTCTAGCAACCAGGAAACGAAAACGGACAACCCACCACCCCGTAAAGTGTGGAAACCCTTAACCCCAATGGCTGATTCTAGCTCTGGCTGGGGCTTATGGTCGATGTCCCACCGAGCCCGGATATTATAAGGCCCCATCCCCGGATCTAAACTCCCTCCATACATCTACAAACCCAACAACCCATGGGCGGAAGCGGATCGTCTGGTTGATACCGCCCCACACGGTGTGAAAACCCCAACCCTACGGGCTTGTTTATGAATGGCTGGAGCTCATAGAGCCAGCGCGCGGCGAGAGTTTACTCCCGGGGCAACGTGGAAGCTCCACCGCACCCGGGAACGAGAAGGTCGTATGTGTGTGCCAGAAATCCTTCCATACATCTACAACGCCAACAACCAGGGAACAAAAGCGGACATTCCCCGAGTCGATACCACCCCGTAAAGTGTGGAAACCCCAACCCCACTGGCTGATTTCAGCTTTGGCTGGGGCTTATGGTCGATGTCCCACCGGACCCGGATATTATAAGGCCCCATCTCCGGACCATCAATCCTTCCATACATATACAACTCCAACAACCCGGAGACTAGAACGGACACCCCGCGGGTCGATACTACCCCGCACGGTGGTCCTTACATTTCCGTTCAAATCGGTACGTCACAGCACACGGCGAGTAGTACTGCCACACACCTGGGCAACGCAGGACTACCACAGGCGGAACTGTGGCCGTACCGCTAGTGGAAGTTAAATGTAAGTAATCGTAGTTTTAGGTGGAAACCCCTATTTACGGTGGCCCATAAATAATCTGCCCTCAAAAGTGACTTTTTGGCTATGAAAAAAAAGTGTGTGTGTTTTTTTTGTCCATTTTGTGAAGGAAGGAACTTTCATCTCGGCGTATTAGCACCTACACAGGCAGACAGGGACGCTTTCTCGCCGTGGTTAGGCTCTGCTGAAAGCCAGGGGCGTCAGCTTTCCAATGATACTACTTGTGGTTGAAAGTATGAAGTTGAAGATGAGGCAGAGATGAATTAAAATGGGTACTTTAAACATACTATTTTGGACGGGGGGCGATGTTTCAACGCCAATTCCCCCCCGAATAATGCATAGTTGGTATCATAGGAAACCCTAGGATATGCGCCGCAAAAGTCTAAGACTGCGTTCGCGAGAATCGTGGTCATTCCTGAGATCCGAGGGTCCAAAGAAGGGCACTTCTGCCCACCGTGGTCATGGTGAAGCAAGGCAAGAAGCGCGCCTAGCCTCAAGATGAAGAGCGTGGCGGTGGTGGCGGATACACCAAGAAACATCATTGATGCGATAAACTCCAAGTAGCACGAAGCACGAAGAAGCTCAACGCTCTTCGCGCGGAGCTCGTCGCGAATCTGGCTGACTGCCAGGAATGAGCGGTCATCAATACAAATGGATAAAGTTTCGCCAAACACTGCTTGCCATGCATGTCATACAAGGGCTGTTGACACGGGCCTATGTACGCCTAAAAAAAAGTTGGTAAAAATATCATCGGTCCAGTGTCGCGGGTGAGGAAGGCGGGGAGAACATCACATATGTTTAATACGTCATATCTCACGATATTCATGTCCGATTCCACTTTTGTTTCGTTACATCTGCTTGTCTGGACGATGCGGTCAGTTTAAGCTACTGCGCGTTAAAACCCCAACCCTATAGTATGCTATCGAGTATTGTTTCGTCGACATAGGTGGTTGTGGTGAGAAAAGCGGCGAAAATAAGAGTAAATATGCCATAACGTACGAACGGCATGCCCGATTTTCATTGTTATTCGTTCTACGTACTCGCCTGGTCGCTGCCGTCATTATAAGCTATCGAACGTTGATTTCCGATATGATTTGGATTTTTTCGAAGCGGGCCTATTATATATGGGCCACCGTAATAGTGTATAAGGCATGCTTTAAATAATGCCTTAGAACCCTTTCTCAGCAGGGTCTTGCCTTAGACGCTGTTTGGTGCTTCAGGCACCTTACTTATCGCAGGGCAAAGTATCTGAGCTCCAAAAGAAGGGCAATGGACGTAACAGGCGACGCATGAAGCAAATATTGAACGTCCGAAATAGGATAAGCAAAACACAACATAATCACAGAAACGCACCGCCGCGAGGTATCCTCGCGGACTCCGCGAAAGAAGCGAGCGTCGGCAGCGACTCAGTTTTCTAGTAATAAAGTATCATACGGAATTAAACACCAGGACATGGCATCGACACCATGCAAATCCCCATATCCAATATCCCGCTACCAAACATCCCAATACCCATATAACTCCACAATCTACACAACGGACGTCGCATCTTGTACCTATTGCACGCACAATCAACATCCTCCGATTGTAATCGATACTGGGCGACATCGAAATTCCCGCAGTACGCGGACCGAGTATGCTCGTAGTGCATCCAGCTACTCTATGCATCATGCGAGGTGGCAGGGGGTGGTGCTTCAATATTGAATGACTGGGTACTTGCGAGTCACACCAGAGCACCAAAAAAGCTGAAATGACAGACCACACTCGGGGGTTAGATACCGGTATATATTACTCCATTTTATTTATCTTCCGACCGAAGGATGGCATGTTTTTTAACTCGCGCACGGGGTTCGCCGGCTGAGCGGGACGCAGGTCGGGGCTACGCCCCGACCCACTCCCCGCCGCCCCGACTGTCATAGAAGCGTGTGTCGTGTGATTAGTGCTCATAGTGCATCCAGCTACTATATACTCCATGCGGGGTGGCAGGGGATGGTACTTCAATAATAAAGGACTGGATTCTTGCGAGTCACCATAGCACCAAAATGGCTGAAATGACTGAGCACTCGGGAGTTAGTTTCCAGTATATAGTCCTTCACTGTTGTTTATCTTGCGACCGAAGGATGACATGTTTTTTTACTATCACACGGGGTTCGCCGGCTGGGCGGGGCGCGGGGCGGGGCTACGCCCCGACCCGCTCCCCGCCGCCCCGACTAATAAAAGTGTAGGGTTAAGTGATATAATACGTATTCGGGTAGTGCATCCGGCTAGTATACTCGCGAGTATACCTGGAGTACGAACTATGAAATGAGCGAGTATACTCGCGACTATATGGAGTATAACAAGAAAACGCTGGGTACTTGCGAGTCACCTGATCACACCAATTAAGCTGAAAAGACTGAGCGCTCGGGAGTTATAGTTACCGTTCTATATCTATATTCCTCCATTTTTTTTCATCTTGCGACCGAAGGATAATGACATAATAATGTGTGTTTTTACTCGCACAAGGTGTTTGCCGGCTGGGCGGGGCGCGGGTCGGGGCTATTCCTATTAGCGTGTGACGATTGACGTGTGTACCAGCGCGAAGCTGATGTGTACGCCTAGACTCGATTGCTGATGTCCGGCGAATACACAGTCTAAATTGAGAGGCAAAACACAGTTCACCGTGAAGTGAACCTGGCAAGAGAGCTTTAAAGAAGAATAAAATAAGATGATGCAGGTGACCCCAGGCCTTAGTTGATTATGTCCAGCAGACAATAGCTCGTGGAGAGCATGTTGTAGAAGAGAGCTGAAGAGGGGTGAGCTGGTGTGCGCGGTGAACACGTGCGCGGCTCGTAGCTCAAAAACAAAAGGGATGACCCTTGCAATTCAGTCTAAATTAAAAAAGGAAAAGACCCTGTATCTACAACTGCTGTGCTTTTAGGGTACGGACCCTATGTAGCTTATATTATTACTTCAAGAACAACTAATAGTATGCTACCGGTTTCCGGAGGGATGCTGAGTGGGTATCCTTCACCAGTACGTACATACTACAAACCGCACCAGTACTTGGTGCCAGGTAACATATATCAGACATGATAGAGCTTGTAAACTGCTGTGTATCATATCTAAGATCTTACTCATTGATATTTTCTTGTACAAGTAGCTACGAATAGTCGTATGTTGTTCTACTATAGACTACTCGCTATGTGTACGAGTGTATACAAAAACATAATATCTGCTTGTTACATATTGGTACTGTTTATCGCATGCAAACCGTGATACGGAACACGTACTCCTAGATGAGTAATGCCTATTGATGTAGTACGAGCTAGTTTGTAGCAGATGACCCTGGGTTGTCCAGCAGCGACTCTATGATGCCGAATACTGCTATAATAGGTGTCATCTCTAACACGACCCCTCGATGCGTTACACATCGAATTGAAATGAATTTCGAAATTCAACTCTGCAACAATGTATGTTACTTCTGCGTTACATGCCATACTTCCAAAATGCACACAACAATGATGGTAGTTGTTGCGGGGGAAACATTCAATATACGTCACTGAGAGTTGACTCATTCTGCTACTATGCCCGAGGGGTTACACAAAATAAGCCGATACAAAACATCCTGCTCTGATACTCGTACGCGTTTCTGCATGTGTTATGCAAGTTTTAGGTATCAGTCCATAATAATACTTGAAGCATCAGACGTGAACTGTATTCCAGTCAGTTAAAACGACAATGGAATAGAAGATGTTACAGGAATTATCATATGAGATTTCCCGAAAATTATGAGAAGTTTCTAAAAAAAACAAAAATCGTAGAATCACAAATAAAAACGAACAGCCCAAAATAAAGATACGTATCAAAACCAAAGGTATTTTGCCCCACCGATCGACATGACGAAACAGAAGGTCTGCTCGGTAATGCAAGGAACTGGAGCTCCCTTCTACCCAATGCCGGCGTGATTTGACCCCTTGTGACCGGCACACTGCCCTTCGACCTGCCGGCAAGGCGTGTCTCTCCGAACTGCAAAAACACAGCAAGCCGGTAGTCCAGATGCATTCACCAGGAGAATTAATGGGGCCCGCGCCAGCATCTCAGATCAATAAAATCAAGGTTGACATGCACCCCACAACCCATGGGTCCATTGTAACATCGGTCGTTTCCGATTTCGATGCTTGCATCGTTCGCGGGGTCAATCTGCTCGTACTCGTTCGTATCAGAAGTTAGTGGAATCGCGGCGCGTCGTTTTCATCTGCATCATCCTTGTAGGTCAGAGGCTGAAACTTCGCTGATGGAGGCTTTTTGTTTGCTGCGACTACTTGAAGCCGTTTCCCGAGGTTAGAGGGACCACTTGAGAGGCTGAAGCTGGTCATGGGGTGCCTTGTCGAGGGAGAACGCGCTGCTGTTCGAAGTCGGTCCTTGATCTGCTCTCTTAAGATTTTCGGGGTACATCTCTCTCGGCGAATCTGGACGGCGGGCAGCCCTACCTCTGAAGGGCGAGACCTTTTGTGTCGACGTTTTCTCTCCTCGAACCCTCCAGTTGAGGACAGCAGCCACGCCAAATGTCTCTTGCGCTCCTCTTCCCTAGGTCGAGCACGAGTTGCGCCTACAAACAGCAGAATCTGCGTAAAATTTCTTGATCGGCGAAACGATATTATTGGCGATATTTTGGTTCGAGTACTCGTAATTTACGCATTTCTTACAGCAGTACCAGCACCGTACGAGTACGAGCAGATTGACCCCGCGAACGATGCAAGCATCGAAATTGGAAACGGCCGACGTTACAATGACCCTGTGGGTTGTGGGGTGCATGTCAAGCTTGGTTTCGTTGGGCTGAGATGCTGGCTCGGGCCCCATTAATTCTCCTGGTGCATGCATCTGGACTACCGGCTTGCTGTGTTTTTGCGGTTCGGAGAGACACGCCTTGCCGGCAGATCGGAGAGCAGTGTGCCGGCCACAAGGGCTCATATGACGCCGACATTGGGTCGAAGGGAGCTCCAGTTCCTTGTGTTACCGAGCAGGCCTTCTGTTTCATGTCAATCGGTGGGGCAAAATGCTTTTGGTTTTGATACGTATCTTTATTCTGGGCTGTTCGTTTTTGTTTGTGATTCTACGATTTTTTTTTTTTTTAGAAACTTCTCATAATTTTCGGGAAATCTCATATGATGATCCCTGGAGTAATAGTCGAAAACAGTGGATCTGTTCATCATTCCGCAACAAGAATAGGAGTTAACAGCCCAGCAATGTTCCTGCCGCTCATAAAACAAAGGAACACATGGACACTGCCAGCTGTTTAAAGCTGCAACAAGACAGACTGTTTTCAGAGAGACATCACCCCTTGTGTATGCTAATATCTCGTTTGTACTCGTCCAGGTGGTGGGTTCTCCTGCCATATATCCCGAAGTACTGGAAATGCCGTAGATAATTTTGCTATTTAACTACCGAATCGAAAATGCTATTTCGACTTGGTTACAATGTACCCTTACTTGGTATGTACTACCTACGATATATCGCAGTCTTGCACAACACCGGTCTTTATTGCACTGCAGGGAAGATGGGCGGGATACGCTACCAAACAACGTAAGAACAAAAAACTTCCAGTGATCAGTTCGTTCACCAAGGAATTGAATATCTGCCCGCCCCGTACAAAAATAGCATGCAACACTCTACAGCTTCGACAAGGGAGATAATGCATTGCACGCTTCTAGTGGCTCGACCTTGATGATGTTGGGCTCGGCTCGTGTGGAGGCGCGAGTCAGACACAGCTGTCGGGAAGCGGACACGACCCCTCGTGAAGCAGGCGGTGATGTCTCAGCTGATTCTCCGTTGATGCCAGATGACCATGACCCAGCTGATGATTCGGAAATGCCAGATGATGATCCAGCTGATGATCCGGTGATCCCAGATGTCGGTGATCCAGTGGTCCAGGACGTTGATGGTCCAATGATCCCAGATGCTATTGCTCCGATGATCTCAGATGCGGATGTTCCGATGATCCCAGATGTTGATGATCCAGTCAGATGATGCTGCTCCATGGATTGGGTGGCATCTTGGTTCTTTGTTGGGGATTTTGACTACCCAGTTTTCCTATTGGTGTAGGCGAAATCCACACACGTGGCCAGAGGGTATGCCCCCGATGCTGTCTTGGCGTGCGCGCTGTCGAAGGTCTCCTCGACGCTTGGATTGGGTCTCGTACTGGCTGTTTCGTGATGCGGTGCACCCGGTGTGACTCCAGCCGAAGAGGAAGATGCGACCCCGGGCGAGGCAACAGGTGCGTCCCCGGGTGCGATAGAAGTTATGACTCCTGATGATGGCGTTCCGGTCCCCGATGAGGAATCTTCAGCCCTTGGTAATGGTGTTCCGGCTCTTGGTGTGGATACTCCAGCTCCCGTCGATGACGCTCCAGCTGTTGTTGTCGATGGCTTGGCCTCGTCCAGAAGGCTGCTTGCGTGTTGTTGCGGTCTGTCTGGGATGTGCTTTCGTTGGCGCTCCATCTCTGCAACAGTATCCTCTTCAGGCGTGCTGCCCTGGATTTGCGCACGTTGGTGTTTCATCTCAGAGGCAGTGGCCTCCTCAGGCGTGTTGTTGCCGCTCCTTAGCATGCACTTGTTATTGACCACCAAATGATCCGACGTGCCGCTGTCCACAATAGTGGTGAACCTGTCGGCGTTCGGTTGGAAACCTCTTCCGTCGTCGCCTGTCACCAGTCCCTTTATGGCGTTGGTGAGGTTGCCGCTGTTGTTGAAAACCGAATCCCCCATAACGATAGGTAGCACTTGGCCAAGCGGTCTTGTTTGTCACCCGCAGTCAGTAGTCCGACCTGAACGCGTGGTACGTACACCAGAGCTTCGTGATAAAGTTGTCGTACAGTTGCTCTCTTTTGTCGTTGCTCGGGCGATAACAAGGCTTACAACTGTAAGTTAGACTACCTTGTCCTTTTTATCGTTGCTCGGGCGATCCCAAGGCTTACAGCAGTAGGCTAGACTATACCTTGTCTCTGCTATCGTTGTTCAGGCAATGCCAAGGGTTACAGCTGTAGGTTAGACTATACCTTGCCCCTGTTATCGTCGCTCGGACAATGCCAAGGCTTACAGCAGTAGGTTAGACTATACCTTGTCAAGAGTCTCCACGATGTGCGGGAGGCTCCTTGCGAAGTCAGAGTTCCTTTAACAGACGGCGGAGCCGTCGGCAATTGCTTCTATACGGCGGTTGCTTGGGACTTCCAAGGCTAACGATTCACGGTATGAACTACGCTAAGCAGAGCTCCTAATCTCTCAGAGATACTGAAATGTGTTCGAGTTCCTACAGCATACAGCAGATACTTGACGTTTTATCGAGATTTTTAGTCCACGTCGAAAAACTAAACGTAGCAGAAGTCAGGGTTCCATTAACAGACTGCGGTGCAGTCGGGAATTGCTTCTATAGCGCTGTTGCTTGGGGCTTCCAAGGCTAACGATCGACGGTATGGACTACGCCAAGCAGAGCTCCTAACCTCAGCGGTACTGGGTTGTGATGAAGTTACTTTTTTACGGCGTACAGCAGTAGCACTCGACGTACTGTCAACAAGTTTAGTCCACGTCTAAAAAATAAACTTAAGCGTATGGTTGAAAAGGTACAACGTCCAATCCACGCGGAGAGGCTCTCTGGGTATCGCTAGCACACGCAGTTGTAGTAGTGACAACAATGTCCGTAGGGTTCTCTTCGTAGACGCACGCAGTAAAAGTTATACCGCTCTCTCTCGCGTTTATGCAATAACACTCGATGTTTTCACTCGATATTATCTGTCGTTGAAACAGCAGTAAGTAACGAAGTATACGTGCTCGATTTTAAAGACTCTGTGATTTGTTTACGCGCAGGTGCTCGTACTCTACCAGCAGTATAGCAGCAGCAGCAGTGCAGCAGCAGTGATGGTGGTAGTAGTCTAGAACTGACCCGTCACGTACACACGAAATAAACCGATTCCCACGTATTGCAGCGGGGACCCCGCTGTTGGACGAGATACACTGTATGTACAGTAGTTGCCCCGCGTCCGCGTCGTACTCTTATAAAATAGTCGAAACGAATAAACACCAAAATTCCGCCGCACGACGAGTACGTACGAGTACTCGACGTTTGTGTTGTTTTTGTTTCGTTTTTCTCGTCTTGAGGTTGAAAGGATACATCCCCCAACAACGCAGTGAAAAGCTCTCTGGGTATCGCTATCTCGGCCGGTGCAGTTAGATTGCAGCTCTGTGTAGGACCCGCTTAGACGCTTGCGGTACCCTGTACCGTGTTTCACTCACGTTTCGCTTCGAAGTTGGTGTCCTCTCCTCGTACTTGTGAAGAAGTTCTCCGGCAGTTGTACGAAGCAGCAAGCAACAGATATCTTGACTATGAGTCTTGGATCAGTCCTCCTCCTGCTGTGAAGCTTGTAGCTCGGGGTGGGGGCCTTGTATGATACTACACTACAGTAGTAGTACCGTAGGATACAGCAGTACCCAATCAGTCCTCCTCCTGCTGTGAAGCTTGTGGCTCGGGGAGGCGGTGTTGTATGATACCTGGTACTGCACTAGTAGTACTGTGAGATACAGCAGTACCCCAGTACGAGTACGATACAGCGGTAGTAGTGCCGTGACACCAGGTGTAGTATCGCACAGTACTATTCGGAGAAACACTTTTTGAAACAGTTATCATCGAACAATATTTTGGGGTCCACAGATCTACGTTGAGTTCTTGTCACAACTCTCGAAATATTTCTCTGGTTCGACGGCCTCTCGGAAATTTCAAATTTCAGAGCTCCTTTTATACAGATAGCTAAAAAGCGTATCGGGAGTTAACTTCGTGATCGCTGCTGCTCGGGGTCATCGAGGCTAACGATCCAGGATGTGGACTACGCTCAGCAGAGCTCCTAACCTCTCAGCGATGCTGTGGGTTGTCAAGCTGGAGTTGCTGTGGTATAGCGTACAGCAATTATCCTCGATTTTAGGTCGTGATTTTTCCTCGTCTATGACAAACAGACGAGGCGGAGTTGAGGGTTTCCCAGCTCCTACGTGATGGTGCTCTTGTGGGCGTATCTATCGCAGTTGTGGCAATTAGACTACAGCAGTACTGTAGTAGAATGCCCTACGCAGGATCCTCTGGGATGCACGTGGTATCCGTACCGCTTCAACGAAGTAGACCTCCGATGGTTGAATTTTGATTCTTCTCGTCGTACTCCTCGATGTAGAGAAGATGAAGCTCCAAAGCGCAGCAAACGCAGGTTGCTTGATCTCCAATCCTCCTGATGCAACCAGTAGTGTAGATGATCTTGAACCGCGTTGCTCGCGGCTAGTCGCGTTTTACGCGATACGAGGGTCGAAACCTATTAAACAACCTTTTCGTCAAATTGAGTATCTAGCTTTTGATTGAGTGTCACGTATAATACGAATACGTCAAATAAGCGTGTTATCATAAAACATTAAACTCATTGTATAGTCGGAACAAAGCAAATCGGAGACACTTTTTTTAACGCATTTCATTTATTATTTGTAGTAGTAGTAGTAGTAGTACCTGTATGCACACATCATACGTACGTATACGTGGAAAACATGAGAAATATTTAGCGTGCGTATCGTATACTGACTGCTGTAGTGCGAGGTTTTGCAATATTCCTTCTGCACTACCAACAGCAGTGTACGCGAAGTTTGACGAGTAAAGACTCACCGGAGTGATTCTTGTTCGGTGTAAGTCTTTATTCATATTATAAAAATCGTATTGCTCGTCTTGATGGCTGGAATATTCCTTGGGCTCACTGAAAACTAAGTTAAAAGGTCGTTTCAATTCTTGACGTTATAATCAGATCATTATTTTTGGTCTGCAGATTAATATGAACATTCCCAACCCGTTGTTAGTCAGACAAAGCAATACCTATTTATCTGGTTTATCGAAACAAACCCCCTGCTATCCTTCGGATAAAGAGAGGTCAGCTAGTTGTCGATTAATGCGAACATACGAGATGAAGGAAAAAACTACTGGCGCTTAGTATTATTATCATATTGGTCGAGAAACATAAAACGTAGGAAACATAATAAGAAATTCAGTATCTACCATATATTGACGTTTCTTAATATCCCACTGTACTACGAGTATATAATGCCACATATTAAATAGATGAGGACCAAGGAGAAGCATGGAGGTCTCTTCTTGTGGTTTGTCCGCTCGCTCGGCGCCAAGTACGTAGCCCAAACGGCCTACGCAGGTCTGAAACGTATAGAGTATACTTGAGCAGAGGAGAGGGTATGTGCTGCTGCTGCTGTGTGCTCCCAAAGCGTTTTCGTGGCGTTGCGGCTGTATACCATACCAGGTGGTGGGATAATTCTCCCTGTCTATGATGTGTACCGACTGCTATCGATCCGAGTGCACATTATTGCATGCCATGCCCTGGACCCTCAACAATTGACTTACAGTAGTCGCCCATATTTTTTTTGTGGTAATCGCCTGGTACTCATCACGCTGATACCAAACTGTAGATTTACATAAAACGACAACAATAACACAGCAGCAGCACGGCAGTCTTAAATAATCTTCTTGGGGGGCCGGTGTGGTTGACTTTCCTCACACCTTATGGCACATAATATATATATCTGCTGGTCTTCGGGAGCAAATATATATCATATAATAGCATATATATAGCGCCACGAACAGGTGCCTCGTTTGATACATATAAATATAATAGGATATAATAATACCAGAGGGTGATAAATATGGGTTACAATGAAATTCCAAGCATTTATACCTGGTATTACTATCACGTACCACGATACGACGTATCTCGTACGTCTTTAAAGAAAGCATACTCGTAGGCCAATACAAAATTAAAAATAAAACACAAAACACAAGACGCACAACAAGTAAATTTCACGTACGTATATTATAGTGCACGTATTACATTCATCATACCGATACCTGTAGTCGATGTTTCGACTGTAAACAAAAACAAATAATAAATGAAATGCGTTCAAAAAAGTGTCTCCGATTTGCTCTGTTCCGACTATACAATGAGTTTAATGTTTTATGATAACACGCTTATTGACGTATTCGTATTATACGTGACACTCAATCAAAAGCTAGAGACTCAATTTGACGAAAAGGTTGTTATTAGCGTGTGACGATTGACGTGTGTACCAGCGCGAAGTTGATGTGTACGCCTAGACTCGATTGCTGATGTCCAGCGAATACACAGTCTAAATTGAGAGGCAAAACACAGGTCACCGTGAAGTGAACCTGGCAAGAGCTTCAAAGAATAATAAAAGAAGATGATGAAGGTGACCCCAGGCCTTAGTGGATTATGTCCAGCAGACAATAGCTCGTGCAGAGCATGTTGTAGAAGAGAGCTGAAGAGGAGAGAGCTGGTGTGCGCGGTGAACACGTGCGCGGCTCGTAGCTCAAAAACAAAAGGGATTACCCTTGCAATTCAGTCAAAAACAAAAAAAGGAAAAGACCCTGTATCTACAACTGCTGTGCTTTCAGGGAAACGGACCCTATGTAGCTTATATTATTACTTCAAGAACAACTTATAGTATGCTACCGGTTTCCGGAGGGATATTGAGTGGATATCCTTCACCAGTACGTACGTACTACAAACCGCACCAGTACTTGGTGCCAGGTAACATATACCAGACATGATAAAGCTGTAAACTGCTGCGTATCATATCTAAGATCTTACTTATTAGAGTGTGTGCGATAGACGTAAAATATATATATACTTTCCTTCCGCTCAAAAAAGTAAATTCCCTTCCCCTCATGGTTTCGGTTGCTTGCGATAGAAGTAAACAAAATCCTGCAGGCGACGCCTCCGAAAATGATAAGGGAAGTGGGGTGAGGCAATGCGGCAAACCAAACAAACAACGAAAACAAAAAGTAGCGTACGAGAGGAACGGCAGCCCAGAAACGGTGGCGGCGGCAGGGGTATGACCGCAGTGCCGCAGCTGCTATCCCACGACCGCAAGCAGCAGCACCGGTGGCTGCAGCTACGTGGCGGCAGCCCCAGCAGCAGCGGCAGCAGCAGCAGCAGCAGCAGCAGCAGCAGCAGCAGAGCAGCAGAAGCAACAGCTTCCGTTTTTGCTTTTTCCGATTTTGCGTCCGACTGTTCTTGTCGTCGTGTGCTGCTCCTGCTGCTGCCCACGACCTACGCGCGACACCGCGCCGGCACGCTCCGCTCCAAGCCCGCTCGGCGCCCGGCATATTTAAACCGTGGCGTTTCGCCGCCGCTGCTGCTAGTGCTGCTACTGCTGCTACCGCAGTGTGGTTAAATAAAAATGATGCACGACGATCTGTCATCCTGTCGCGCTCTACAAGCAAGGCGGTACGAGTACGTCTCCATACGAGTACGACTCGTACGAGTAACTCGTACTCGTACGAGTAGTTCTTCTGAACAGCGCATCCTCGACGACACCAAGCCGGCGAAAGCGTACCGTAGCGGGCCGCCAGCAGTCCGCCGGCGCCCCGTTAGCAAAATCCAGCACCGCTTGTCCGTATCATACTGTAGCTATAGCTACACCTCTCGAGCCTCTGTGCTCCCACCGGTTGTTGTGTTGTGTAGAGCAAGCAGCAAGTTTGGGGCCTATGGGAGACATATCCCATAATTTGGGTCGTTCTGCGTCGGTAGAATGCTCGGTGCGTCTAGGCCAATCAAACTGAGAGACAAAAGTTACCGTAACTTTTGATCAAAAACATACTTCTCTAAAGTAATTTTTTGCCGTTTTTTCAAAAAATTACCTCAAATCCTCCCTTGGGCAGAATATTTAGAGCAGTAAAAGGTGAAAAAAAAAAACGCAAAACACTCCATTGCTATCTTTTTATACAAGTAGTTACGGGTACTCGTATGTTGTTATACTATAGACTACTCGCTATGTTTAAGAGTGTAGATAAAAACGTAATATCTGCTTGTTACATATCGGTACTGTTTATCACATGCAAACCGTGATACGGAACACTTACTCCTACTGTAGATGAGTAAGGCCTCTTGATGTAGTACGAGCTACTTTGTAGCAGATGACCCTGTGTTATCCAGCAGCGACTCTATGATGCCGAATACTGCTATAATAGGTGTCATCTCTAACAATTCGTCCTTTTTTTATCTTGCGACCGAAGGATAATGACATAAATAATGTGTTGGTCACTCGCACAAGGGGTTTGCCGGCTTGGCGGGGCGCGGGTCGGGGCTCCGCCCCGACCCGCTCCCCGCCGCCCCGACTAATAAAAGAGTACCAGGTAGTGTTTGGGGATATAATAAGTTTAGTGATATAATACGTACTCGTTGTGCATCCGGCTAGTATACTCGCGAGTATACCTGGAGTACGAAATAAAAAATGATCGAGTACTCGCGAGTATATATATGGAGTAACAAGGAAACGCTGGGTACTTGCGAGTCTCCAGAGCACCAACTAAGCTGAAAAGACTGAGCACTCGGGAGTTAGTTACCAGTCTACATTCCTCCATTTTTTTATGTTGCGACCGAAGGTTGACATATTTTTTTGACTCGCATCTGCTCGCATACGGGGTTTTTGCCGGCTGGACGGGGCACGGGTCGGGTGTGTAGTGATAAGTACTCGAAGTGCACCCAGCTACGAGTACTCTATAACTGCCTCTCAGCAGCAGCACCACCACCAGCAGTATAGCAGCTAGAGGTGTTACCCGACGAGTACCCGTCTGAAACGGGTACCCGCCAACTTTGAGAAAAAAATGCCCGGGTACTCGCGAGTATTTACGGTCATTTTGGGCGGGTACCCGTTTAACACCCGGATACTCGTCTACCAGCAGAGTACCCAAATTCCCGGGGCTCCAATACTCGGCGAGTATGAAGTGTTACCCGTACCCGTCACGGGTATTAGAAAGCCGGGTAATACTCGCGAATACCCGGGTAATTGGCAAAAGGGTATCATTTTAGTACGGTATAACATATGAGGCATGGGATGGGACAACGTTTTCATTTTGAAAAGGGTTTCTTCGATCATATTTACCTAATACTACCGAGGGGGCGTGATTTAGGGGACGATAAGTTGCCATATCCGGGATTTCTAAGGTAAATCAACGGGTATACCCGGGTACCCGGGTACTCGTTGAAACCGGGTACCCGGGTATCCGGGCCCCAACTCCTCGGCGGGTATGAAGTGTTACTCCTACCCGTTACGGGTATTAGCAAGCCGGGTAATACTCGCGAGTACCCGGGTAATTGGCAGAAGGGTAACACCTCTACTGCGTACTCTATAAAACTCTGGGTGTCTTGATAATTTCCACCCAGCCGGGTGCACGGAATGTTCTCGGCACTCGCTTGCTTGACCGAGCAACAAATACCAACGCAGGAGGTGTGCGACATGCTTCGCGACTGCTATGATAGCGACGATACATACAGCACAGCAGGTCTGCATATCGAGAATCAATCGCGATAAGACAAGACACGGGCACACACTCGTCCTGCACAGCAGCAGCAGCAGCTCACAGCGAACCGATCCTTGTTATGCGACTTGCTTCCTGCGTCGTGATAACAGGCTGTCAACAACGGGTTAGCACAGCAGCAGCAGCTCACAGCGAATCCATTCTTGCGACTTGCTTGCTGCGTCGTCATAACAGGCTGTCAACAACGTAACGGGTTAGCACAGCAGCAGCAGCTCACAGCGAATCGATTCTTGCGAATTGCTTGCTGCGGCGCCATAACAGGCTGTCAAGAACCGCAGCGGGCACAATTTAACAACAGGGCACCTGTACGCATGTGTATGTGGACAACAGGCACTGCAGGTGTTCGTGCCAAGAAGACAAGACACGGGCACACACTCATCCTGCACACAGCAGCCGCAGCAGCAGCAGCTCACAGCGAATCGATGCCTGCGACTTGCTTGCTGCGTCGTGATAACAGGCTGTCGGCAGCGGGCACAAGAACAGGGCACCTGTACGCATATGTATGTGGGGTGCTGCTGCTGCAAGCAGTTGTGAAAAAAGTTAAGGTGTCCGATATTTCCTGCAGTGGACAGCGGGTGCTCGTGGAAGGTTCAGATCTTACACGGCTTTGGAGAACCTAATGATCCTCATAAAATGTCTGATTTTCAGTACACAACTGGGCGACAAAGGTCTGAATAGAGCAGTTTCAAGGCAGCTCGGGAAGGTTCAGATTTTGAAGACCGCCAGTAAAGAAGATACGCAAAAATGTACTGATGTAAGTTCGCAACTGGCTACAACGGGCTGGTCAGGGGGGGGACAGGCTTTAGAGCGGGATTAAGTTACTTGAATAAAGTGGGGAAAACGGGGGGGATGATCAGGGAAAAGTTTCGTTTGCCTGACATTACCCAGTTCCTAAAGTCACTGGGAATATCCAAAATATCCACACTAATTTCAAGATGAAAATATCCATACTAAAAGCAAGTAACGTTTGTTCAATACTAAAATCAAGATATTTTTTTTCAAAGAGTCCCCAAAATGTGAAAATAGTTATAGCGCGCAGAGAGGTTGCTCTGCACGCGGGTCCCAGTGACACTTTTGCCACCATTGATATCATCGTCGTAATCGTTTGATGCGGTCCTACACAGCAGTACGAGTACTGGTACGTACTATCAATGCTATTGTGCAGTTCGAGTACCCTGAATAAAATATATCACCTGTAGTACTTGGTAGTACGTATCGGTACTTTCCACGATCAACGGCCATAGCGTGAACGGTCTGAAGCTCCGATCCACTCCCCGCCGCCCCGCCTGTCTGTGAAGTTTTGTGATAATAGCACTCGCACGACATTCAATCCGCAGTCAATAATCAGTCAATCGTAGTATGAACTACTGCTGCTGATGCTGCTGCTGGATGATGCTGCTGCGACGTACCAGGTACTGCACTACTACTACCGTGTGTCGTCTGTGTGTCAGTGGGTCTACCCCCTTCATCTTGATGATTTGTACTCGAAGAACAAGAACTATCTGCTGCTGCTGCTTACTTACTACCGGTACGTATCTAGAATACGCCTGACGCACTCCTCTACTTACTCTATCGCATCGATATATTCCATAGTAGACATAGAGAGAGAGGGAATCCTTGACTCCTACACGGGGTTTGTCGGCTGGGCGGGAAGCGGGTCCCGTGCCCCGACCCGCTCCCCGCCGCAAAGTTTGTAATGTGTGGCGACAAGAATACTCTTCTTGCCCTTTTTTGTACGCCTGTCTGTACGAATAATACGTACTGCATTAAATTCGCCATCAATCGCATCAATCGTAAATATTCCGTGTGTGTACGTACTAATACGTACGAGTACGAGTACAGTCGTGCAGCATGTCAAGATGTCAAGTGTCAAGTATGTGATGCGGAGCGCTCTCTATGGCGCATGGCCCATGCCTTGGGAGAGAGTCCGAGTTATCCACGATTTCATGATCTGTGCGGTAGCACCCGACAATAATAATGTGGGGACGCTGATTTAAGCTGCGTTGTGCGCAAGCACCTGACGAGCACATACATACATACATGGAGGACGCTGTCAGTAACGTCAGGCAACATTACAAAAGCTGCTGTATGTACATGATGAATACCAGGCATAGCTACTGTACGCACAAGCTACAACAAAACATATTACTCGACAGGCGCGGCGGTGCGGAGCAGGTCAGGGCGCAGCCCCGACCCCCGTGCCCCGCTCAGCTAGCAACCCTGTGTATGCGCGTCCGTGAAATATTGTTTGAATGGAATTGCCAGGAAGCGGATGGGTCATAGTCGTTCGTGTGTGTCATGCGAAGCACACAACCAATCGTCGTGCTCTCTATGGCGCACGGCCCATGCCTTGGGAGAGGGTCCGAGTCTATCCACGATTTCATGATCCATGTGATCCATGGTCCATGGTCCATGATGTTCGTGCGAAATGTAACGCCAAATAAAACGACACAACAAGTTACGCCGCTCCGCATCACATACTTGACACTTGACATCTTGACATGCCGCACGACTGTACTCGTACTCG
This sequence comes from Saccharina japonica, assembly GCA_008828725.1. NCBI lineage: Eukaryota > Phaeophyceae > Laminariales > Laminariaceae > Saccharina > Saccharina japonica. The sequence goes on along the minus strand of MEHQ01001190.1, from coordinate 302,915 downwards.
TACGTATTACGTACACACACGGAATATTTACGTTTGATACGGTTGATGGCGAATTGAATGCAGTACGTATTATTCGTACAGGCGTACAAGGGCAAGAAGACAAGAGTATTCTTGTCGCCACACATTACAAACTTTGCGGCGGGGAGCGGGTCGGGGCAGCGCCCGCTCCCCGCTCCCCGCCCAGCCGACAAACCCCGTGTAGGAGTCAAGGATTCCCTCTCTCTCTATGTCTACTATGGAATATATCGATGCGATAGAGTAAGTAGAGGAGTGCGTCAGGCGTATTCTATATACGTACCGGTAGTAAGTAAGCAGCAGCAGCAGATAGTTCTTGTTCTTCGAGTACAAATCATTGCACCAAGATGAAGGGGGTAGACCCACTGACACACAGACGACACACGGTAGTAGTAGTGCAGTACCTGGTACGTCGCAGCAGCATCATCCAGCAGCAGCATCAGCAGCAGTAGTTCATACTACGATTGACTGATTATTGACTGCGGATTGAATGTCGTGCGAGTGCTATTATCACAAAACTTCACAGACAGGCGGGGCGGCGGGGAGTGGATCGGAGCTTCAGACCGTTCACGCTATGGCCGTTGATCGTGGAAAGTACCGATACGTACTACCAAGTACTACAGGTGATATATTTTATTCAGGGTACTCGAACTGCACAATAGCATTGATAGTACGTACCAGTACTCGTACTGCTGTGTAGGACCGCATCAAACGATTACGACGATGATATCAATGGTGGCAAAAGTGTCACTGGGACCCGCGTGCAGAGCAACCTCTCTGCGCGCTATAACTATTTTCACATTTTGGGGACTCTTTGAAAAAAAATATCTTGATTTTAGTATTGAACAAACGTTACTTGCTTTTAGTATGGATATTTTCATCTTGAAATTAGTGTGGATATTTTGGATATTCCCAGTGACTTTAGGAACTGGGTAATGTCAGGCAAACGAAACTTTTCCCTGATCATCCCCCCCGTTTTCCCCACTTTATTCAAGTAACTTAATCCCGCTCTAAAGCCTGTCCCCCCCCTGACCAGCCCGTTGTAGCCAGTTGCGAACTTACATCAGTACATTTTTGCGTATCTTCTTTACTGGCGGTCTTCAAAATCTGAACCTTCCCGAGCTGCCTTGAAACTGCTCTATTCAGACCTTTGTCGCCCAGTTGTGTACTGAAAATCAGACATTTTATGAGGATCATTAGGTTCTCCAAAGCCGTGTAAGATCTGAACCTTCCACGAGCACCCGCTGTCCACTGCAGGAAATATCGGACACCTTAACTTTTTTCACAACTGCTTGCAGCAGCAGCACCCCACATACATATGCGTACAGGTGCCCTGTTCTTGTGCCCGCTGCCGACAGCCTGTTATCACGACGCAGCAAGCAAGTCGCAGGCATCGATTCGCTGTGAGCTGCTGCTGCTGCGGCTGCTGTGTGCAGGATGAGTGTGTGCCCGTGTCTTGTCTTCTTGGCACGAACACCTGCAGTGCCTGTTGTCCACATACACATGCGTACAGGTGCCCTGTTGTTAAATTGTGCCCGCTGCGGTTCTTGACAGCCTGTTATGGCGCCGCAGCAAGCAATTCGCAAGAATCGATTCGCTGTGAGCTGCTGCTGCTGTGCTAACCCGTTACGTTGTTGACAGCCTGTTATGACGACGCAGCAAGCAAGTCGCAAGAATGGATTCGCTGTGAGCTGCTGCTGCTGTGCTAACCCGTTGTTGACAGCCTGTTATCACGACGCAGGAAGCAAGTCGCATAACAAGGATCGGTTCGCTGTGAGCTGCTGCTGCTGCTGTGCAGGACGAGTGTGTGCCCGTGTCTTGTCTTATCGCGATTGATTCTCGATATGCAGACCTGCTGTGCTGTATGTATCGTCGCTATCATAGCAGTCGCGAAGCATGTCGCACACCTCCTGCGTTGGTATTTGTTGCTCGGTCAAGCAAGCGAGTGCCGAGAACATTCCGTGCACCTGGCTGGGTGGAAATTATCAAGACACCCAGAGTTTTATAGAGTACGCAGTAGAGGTGTTACCCTTCTGCCAATTACCCGGGTACTCGCGAGTATTACCCGGCTTGCTAATACCCGTAACGGGTAGGAGTAACACTTCATACCCGCCGAGGAGTTGGGGCCCGGATACCCGGGTACCCGGTTTCAACGAGTACCCGGGTACCCGGGTATACCCGTTGATTTACCTTAGAAATCCCGGATATGGCAACTTATCGTCCCCTAAATCACGCCCCCTCGGTAGTATTAGGTAAATATGATCGAAGAAACCCTTTTCAAAATGAAAACGTTGTCCCATCCCATGCCTCATATGTTATACCGTACTAAAATGATACCCTTTTGCCAATTACCCGGGTATTCGCGAGTATTACCCGGCTTTCTAATACCCGTGACGGGTACGGGTAACACTTCATACTCGCCGAGTATTGGAGCCCCGGGAATTTGGGTACTCTGCTGGTAGACGAGTATCCGGGTGTTAAACGGGTACCCGCCCAAAATGACCGTAAATACTCGCGAGTACCCGGGCATTTTTTTCTCAAAGTTGGCGGGTACCCGTTTCAGACGGGTACTCGTCGGGTAACACCTCTAGCTGCTATACTGCTGGTGGTGGTGCTGCTGCTGAGAGGCAGTTATAGAGTACTCGTAGCTGGGTGCACTTCGAGTACTTATCACTACACACCCGACCCGTGCCCCGTCCAGCCGGCAAAAACCCCGTATGCGAGCAGATGCGAGTCAAAAAAATATGTCAACCTTCGGTCGCAACATAAAAAAATGGAGGAATGTAGACTGGTAACTAACTCCCGAGTGCTCAGTCTTTTCAGCTTAGTTGGTGCTCTGGAGACTCGCAAGTACCCAGCGTTTCCTTGTTACTCCATATATATACTCGCGAGTACTCGATCATTTTTTCAAAGTTTGTAATGTGTGGCGACAAGAATACTCTTGTCTTCTTGCCCTTGTACGCCTGTACGAATAATACGTACTGCATTCAATTCGCCATCAACCGTATCAAACGTAAATATTCCGTGTGTGTACGTAATACGTACGAGTACGAGTACAGTCGTGCGGCATGTCAAGATGTCAAGTGTCAAGTATGTGATGCGGAGCGGCGTAACTTGTTGTGTCGTTTTATTTGGCGTTACATTTCGCACGAACATCATGGACCATGGACCATGGATCACATGGATCATGAAATCGTGGATAGACTCGGACCCTCTCCCAAGGCATGGGCCGTGCGCCATAGAGAGCACGACGATTGGTTGTGTGCTTCGCATGACACACACGAACGACATATTGACCCACTCCGCTTCCTGGCAATTCCATTCAAACAATATTTCACGGACGCGCATACACAGGGTTGCTAGCTGAGCGGGGCACGGGGGTCGGGGCTGCGCCCTGACCTGCTCCGCACCGCCGCGCCTGTCGAGTAATATGTTTTGTTGTAGCTTGTGCGTACAGTAGCTATGCCTGGTATTCATCATGTACATACAGCAGCTTTTGTAATGTTGCCTGACGTTACTGAGCAGCGTCCTCCATGTATGTATGTATGTGCTCGTCAGGTGCTTGCGCACAACGCAGCTTAAATCAGCGTCCTCCACATTAATTATCGTCGGGTGCTACCGCACAGATCATGAAATCGTGGATAGACTCGGACTCTCTCCCAAGGCATGGACCATGCGCCATAGAGAGCACGACGATTGGTTTTGTGCTTCGCATGACACACACGAACGACCGTCTGACCCACTCCGCTTCCTGGCAATTCCATTCAAACAATATTTCACGGACGTGCATACACCAGGTTGCTAGCTGGGCGGGGCACGCGCCCCGACCCGCTCCGCACCACCTTGCCTCGCCTGTGAAGTATTATGTATTGTTGTAGCTTGTACGTAGCTATGCCTGGTATTCATCATGTATATACAGCAGCTTTTGTAATGTTGCCTGACGTTAATGAGCAGCGTCCTCCATGTATGTATGTATGTGCTCGTGAGGTGCTTGCGCACAACGCAGCTTAAATTAGCGTCCTCCACATTCATTATCGTCGGGTGCTACCGCACAACGCAGCGTATATCACCTCGGCTCAGCAGTAGCAGCAGCAGCAGCAGCAGCACGCTGCTGCAGCAGTCCTCCACGTTATCGTCAGGTGGCTGCGCCGTCCCTTTGCACAGTTGCACTTCCCATCCATGTAAAGCTCAGTACAAGTTCGCCCGTCACGATGACAGACTCGACCCAGAGCTATACAACCAAGCTAGGTTAAGTATTGAATCGGTATAACTTTATCTAGCCACAAAGGCTACAGAGTCAAATTTTTATACCAGGTACAACACGGCGTAGATGGATTGATGGGCTACAGAGCCAAATCATGTTTGGAGTCGAACTAAGTAGGCGAGGGGATTACTAAAAAGAAGATGGAATTAGACCTCGAAACAGAGTTGAAAGGCAGGGGATTTGGGAAATTAAATAATTTCCGCGACAGAGCCCAGTAACTAAAGTCACTGGGAATATGGTTCTCCAGAGCTTCGGTCAGAGTCGAAATCGGCCCAAAAATGCGCGAGTTAGCGGTTTTTGCACGAATTTCAATATAAAAAACCCAGACGTACAAAAGTGGTGTAAGAAGTTTAATAGTGATGGTTACGATTGAGAGTTGACGTGGTAGAATACGGGTAGGGAGAAACATATCAGGTCGTGATCATGTTTCATAGATAATGGAGAACGATGGGTCTTACTATAGGTGTTGCTGAGTATTGATCTGGGATACTGCAGTTGTATAGTATGCATTTGAGCATAGAAGAGTGATAAGAAATTGGTTAGTAAGTTTATTGTGGAAATATGAGGATGCGGAAAGATTATCTGAAAAAGGGTATTTTATTATCTTAAAAATAGAGTACAAGATACCCGTACGGAACTATGACATTGCGGTTGAACAATAGTTGCTGGTTCGTCGAATTTAGTTATTTATTAGGCTTTCTGAGTAGGAAGGTCGAATACGTCGTAGCATATTATAAATGAATGAACAACACCAGCACCGAATCGACCAGCAAAGGCGTAATTCAGACGATATGATTGGATAGAGGAACAAATACGGCCTTGAATCAACACACATGCTGCTGTGCATACTGCTGTGCTGCTCTAGCACATGTTGGGTGGGGTGGGTGAGCGAGTGGGTTCGTGGCTCTGGGTGGTTGACCTATTTTGCAGTTTTGTTTCGTTGACTGCTGCTTCTGTGTACGAACTGTCCACACATTTACTTCTGCTGGTGTACTTCTGACGTCGGTACTGTTGTGCTGCTGCTGCTGCTGCTGTAGTGCTGTAGTACATGGTGGGTTGATCGGTTGGTGCGTGGGTGGGTGGGCCGGTCGGTTAGTACGTGGTTGACTGCTTTCTTACCTGTGCACGGTGACCCCTTTTTTTTCTTTTGTTTTTTTTGCTACAAGGGCTCCGTGTGGGTGCCGGCATAGTGTGTCAATTACCTGGATCTCTGTGTTGCGTAATAAGAGGGTGTGGATGGTGGCCCTGTTTTGTTTTTGGTATTTGTTTTTGTCCGCTATACCGGCCCTGCTGTGGCATAGTTCGGCGTACCCCTAGGCCTTCTTACAATTCTTCAAGAGTCGATATGTATTATTTCAAGCGATAACCGAATATTTTTTGGTTCTTCACGCTGCACATATTGTCGTGGTTGAGCTGAAAAGTCCGCATAACAATTTGATTATCTGGCGCTTCAACCAAGCAGCACAGATCAGCAAGCAGCAGACAGAGCAGAGCAGGATTTCCCCCCTTGCCCCCGTGTTCTTGTTTTCCTGTGATGCTCCGTTTTGAATTGTCCCTATCACAATGTCTAAATTTGTCTAAAGTATACCTGGTACGTATGTTTTGCTGTAATTGCTGATGAAGAACTTAGGAGTAGGTGCCGTGCGCACGTCACGGTAGATGCTGACACAGTGCCAGCAGAAAAACAGCAGCAGCAGGGAGGCAGAACAGCAGAGCAGAGCAGAGCAGAACCCCCCCCCATACCGTGTCCTTGTCTTCTTGTGATGCTCTGTCTTGCGTTGTCGTCCCAATCTCAGTGTCGTCGTTGCTGGCAAAGTTCGGACTAGGCGTGCTGCTGTCAGCAACGAGTGAAAAGGTAAAAGCTATTTCCGCGAAAAGATTCCGGTACTCGAATCAATTGTTGATGGCTAGCGAGAAGTCTATCGAAAGCCCTACATAACGACCTTCCAGCCACTAAGAGATCCTCCTGTAGTTAGGTATGTATTATGTATATAATATGTACTCGTACATACTGCATGCCTGCTGATGCTCGATGCATCACACCTGTACTCGTACATTTGGCATACAAGTATCACATATACCAATAACAGGTATTGTCAACCTGGAACTCGCGCATCGGCGCGCCAGGAAACCAGTATTGAGTTCGAACGCTAAAGTTAAGGTATTAATAGCAATCGCACCTTTTCTGTGAGTCACAGCCTTGGCCATATCTCCCCATACATACCAGCGTGGTCTCGATCATCTTCTCGTGATGTCCCACGAAACAGCCCTCCTTCCGAATGAATGCAGCATGCACGCCCATCCTTAATTTTTTTGTTGTTCCATCCCCTTTGTTGTCTTCGCCCTTCTTTTATCTCTCCTTCCTAGTCTTGACTAATATCTGGGGTCACCAAGTAGGCTCTTCTCCGTCCTCCCCCACTACGGTTCGTGCCTTGCGTTTTTATCGAGAGAAGACTTCAGCTCTTTCTTCCCACGCCGGCTTGCATCGAAGTGTGCCTACCCACGCTACTACAGTAGGCGCTCTCAGCAGTTGATTCCGTTTTTCAATAATGTTTTGCAAATAAACTGAAAAGTTCGACCCACGTGAGACTTGAACCCCGGAAACAAGCTCTTGAAAGCATTCGAGTGTACCACTAGACCATCGGGGCGACCGACTTTATAGAAGAGGAACCAAAACAGTAGCTCTAGTCTAGGCCTATCAGTCGGCAGCGGGCAGTATCGTGCCGTCTGCTCGTGTGCGTCTGCTTTATTCACGCAGCTATGCACATCAAGCACGAGATACTCGAGAGTAGGCACCTCTTTTCTTCCTCCTTGCCTCTCGCCACAATACAATCCCTACGTCGATAGAGCCCATACGTCGGCAGAGCCCATGACTACCAAAAATGAGTTCGGTTGGTTGACAACAAAACTTCTATGTTTTTCCTTCTGTACTTTACTAGAAATATGATGCACTCTGTTTTCTAGGTGTACGATATTCTACGCTAAAATCTATCTATATATATTGCCCCACTTAGTTTCTACATGTACGTTATTTTACGCTAACTATTAAATACAAGATGCATACAATTAGACATAGCTATGGACTCGTTGGGGCTGGTCGGTGTTACTTGCCCGGTTACTTGCCCGGTGGCTACGTGCTGTATCTTTTATTTAGCTTTCAAGAGCTTTTTGTGTTCTCCGTTCTTGCCCGATGGGTACCTACGAGTACGTAGCTGGTTACGACGAACGAACACTGCTGTGTTCTCCCTTTTCAGCTTGCGACACCCCCGGGAAACCAAGTCAACCACAATCAATCCTATATGTACGTGATACGACTCTATTTTCTAGGTGTACGATATTCTACCCTTTTCTTTTTTTTTCCATCCCCTTTATTATCTTCGCCCTTCATTTCTCTCTCCTTCCTAGTCGTAACTCAGATCCGGGGTCACAAAGTAGGCTCTTCTCCCTCCTCCCCCACTACGGTTCTTGCCTTGCATTTTTATCGCGAGAAGATTTCAGCACTTACTTCTCTCGTCGACTTGCGTCGGATTCCGCCTACCCACGCCACGAAGGCGCTCTCAGCAATTGGTTTTATTTTTATTTTTTTAAATAAAGTCAAAATCTCTCACCACGGTGGGATTTGATCTCGGGTACCAATGATAGTAGTCTTTGAAGCTGACCACTGTTCTACCGGGGCAACCGGCCTTAAATCCAGTATATACATTATACCATGATATTTTCAAGGTGTATGGTATTCTACACTAAATCCTATATATGTATATCCATAGTATCATTTTATTTTCTGTTGTAACAATGCGTCGTAGATTAAATTGTATATAGTTTGGGATCAATGATGCCTCCTGCTGCGATCAGCCGGAGACGCTCACCCAGGGTTACTACTCCTGTGTTGATTGTCTAGCAATCAACTCGGCACCTCGTCGCAGAGAGTAGGTACCCCGGTAGAATAAACACTAACAAAACTGATGTCGTTGTCGACGGTACAACCTCGCTACCAACGATGGGCGGGCGGGATGGTCTGTTTTTTTTCCTACAGTAGCCTCTTTCTACTTTGTCGTGCTGTTGTAGAGCTGCGATATCGCTCACCGAGTGATACTCAATCACTGTCTCCCAGTACAACAATGAGGCTTTTCTGAAAAGGGGATCTGCCCTGCGGGCTTCGCCTCTTTCCTGTGTCAGATTACTGTTGTAACGTTGCGTCGTAGGTTAAATCGTATATAGTTTGGGATCAATGAGGCCTCTCTGCTGCGGCATGAGATCATACCCATACTTGTTGACATTTCTTTATCTCAATGACGTCGCTCGTTTGACTCTTATCCTTTCTGCGGGTTCTTTCTCTTCCTTATTGTCCCCAAACTTCTAGCCTCGCTGCTTATGGGTTATGCTACCGTTGGTTGTCCCGTGGGAACGTAGTGTACGAGTTTTCGAATCCCTCCGACGGTGATATGGCGCTTAGGTATGCCATTGGAGTGTGAGGCCCCCGGGAACGTGTCTAGTCGGTGTGGAGCCTTTCGTGGCGTGTCTTCGTGCGGTTCTTCCGGAACTAACATACGCTCACTTCGTCCTTGGAGGGTGACAGCCGCGGAACTTTTATGTGGGTGGTCTGACAATACTACTTTTTCCTAGATACCGCAGCCCGCAACCTACCGCCGTTACCGTTCGCTTTCGCCTAACGGATCGCGCATAACGTCTGCCACAGTCGGCATGTTCTCTACGTTTCGCTTGGTCCTCGCCCCCCCATCCCATTCGTTCCTCGACGTTCAGAAGTGGGGAAGATGGGAACGAAATGCTACTTCTCGGTGACTCCGCGTTAGGGTCACGTGCCATATCTTGGCGGACCTCTGCCAAGCTTGATACATTATGGTGTACAAATGTATTTGATATAGCAAGGAATTACGGGCACCTGAGTTGAACGGTGCACTACTCGATACATGTGTCGCTATGTACTTGAAGCTACCGTAGTTACGATGCGACTGTGCCCCCACGAACCCGCCGAGAGACAAGGTGGACGTAAGGGCAATCCATTGCAACGACCCTCCGGATTGGCGGTCTATCAGTAGCATGTATAAATGTTCCGTACAGTTTCTATCACGTGGGTACATAAAATACGTGAAACGGTTGTCGATTATATGTGAGATAGACTTGATTGGTCAATATAAGTGTCATGGGTGCCAAGGATACTGGTTCGTGTTGGCGGAACGTGCGCTTGCTGTTTGTCTGCGCGTGTCTCAACTTGTTTGCGTATGCGTTCGAGAGCTCGCATGTATACGGCATGTACTTCGTATATATATTGTTTTGCCACTACATACCGGTAAATATATCCGAACTGTATATATAAAAGTGGGATTACGTCTCGCCGCTCGCCCATCTCGTCATAATAGTCGTCACGTGCGTGCCCGGTGCACGTTCCCCCCTTGTATTAACGTCATCGCCTTACGCTCCCGCTGTCCCCGTTACCGTTGCCCACCGCCGCTTGTCGTAGCGCGAACGCTGGCGAACGTTTAGCCCCGACTCGCCTGTGGTGTCCCGCACAGATCGCTATGCATATCCAAGCCCTCTGTTACTCCTGCGCTGCCGTTCGTCAAGTGTGGCATCCCCGTACCTATTTTTAGCGACCGGCGGCGGCGATCCTACCGTCTACGGTACGCCCCGCTTACATGTACGTGTCGTGCGATTGGAAGTTAGCCGCCATGCTACTCCCCCTGCCCTCCGGTGTCGTAGCACTCTAACCTCTCCTGCACTGAGAGGTCGCCGCCCCCTGGTATTGTCGTCGTCCACGCTCTCGTGACTACCCCGGCCGCGAACGCGCCCCCCTGTCCTCGCTCTCCCGAACCGTCATACGATACTCGAAACCCCACGTCGTTTCTATGTAGGCATTGTTTCCCTCTACCTATTTTTCTCTTTTCCTCTCTCGTGTCTTCTTTCTTGCTTTTTTTGCCTTGTTTCTCCCTTTGTTTCCACCCTATGCCGGTGTCTCTCTCTTTTTTCGTGTTGCCTCGCCCGTGCAGCAGTTATCTGTTCCTCTTGGGCACGTGTGTTTTTCGTCTAGGGGCGCTTCTGTCTCCCTGCGTCATTTGTATTATGTTTCATTTCAGGATTTGTTTTATTTGTCTTTTTTTGTTCCTATTTTTTGGTTCGGCTCGTGTCGCTGTGTTCTCGTACCCGGTACGTTACGCATCTCACTTGCTTTACCCATTAATTTGCGTTTATTTTGTTTTGGTTTTTCTCTGTTTCACAGTCTGTGACCACAGAATTTGTATCTCTCTAGGATTGGGAATCAGGACAGGCACTGGGTGTACTGATGTGGTTGAGTAGAAAGAACGGGTTTAATGTGAAGACAACAACAACAACAACAACAACGGTACCCTTCCTATTGTTCTTCGCGGTTCTCACGCCTCTCTGTGCAACCTCCGGTCGAAGGGCGCCGATGGCCGCCGCCTTGCGAAGAGCAGCGAGTTCGCCCCATATGCATATATGGCACGTGCATGCCCCGTTCGGGTGGAACAGGTCCGGTTCCGCGCGGAGACAGTGCTGGCTCCCATCGTTACCCATGGGTCCCCCGGCGTGTTGGGCTTTTACCGCTGTGTCATGGCGTGCTGTGCCGCCCACTATGCAAGAACGGCAATACCTAAAATAAACCGACAGCGATACAACTGCCAGATACGGCTGAGCGTATGTTGAACCCGTCGTGTATACTTGTCGGGGTTCTGGTGGCTTGTAACAGCACGGCTTCGTTCGTCCGTTCCTCAATTTGTGGCTACTAGCCGGGACTCAACCGTTTTCGCTATGTATCTACCTACACCGTCGTCTACACAAGAACCTTGGCATAAAATTGATACTTCGTGTAGTACGGTCTGGGGGTGCACCCTAAACGGTCGCACGTGCCGGTCGGGGATTAAACCCTGCTTGCCCGCAGTGGCCGTACTACCACACCCTGTGCTCGCGCGTGTCGGGGATGTAACCTTGTTTTAGTGATCGGGCGGCTATGCCCGCCACCGCCACCACACCGATCGGGGTTGTAACCCTGGAACGATCGAGTGTAACCGTCGGGGTGGCATCCTATATAGGCTGCCCGTGTTATCGTTCGCAAGTCGGGGATGTAACCCTATGTGCTCGCTCGTGCGCTTTGGGGGTTGGACCCTGCGTGCTTGCTGTGGCCGTATTGCCAGACAGCCGTCGACGCAACGATAGACAGGGCCGGGGTCGAAACTCTTGTTAGTCCGTACGTCTTTGGCGGGGTCAACTCCCGTATCGTTTCGTATTATCGTATTGTCGATGTTATCAAATCGGCGAGGGTATTCACCTAATATGTGCTACTTACTGTGCCTACTCCCTACTACATCCCGGCAATCAGGGGATTCAACCCGTTGCACTCGACCGTGTTCGTCGGGGATTAACCCCTGCTTGCTTGCTGTGGCCGTACTGCCGAGCAGCCGTCGCTCGTTTGTCCCGTCGGGGGTTAAACCCCGCGGGCGCGGTTAGGCCGTAACGCCCGGCCGCCGCTATCGAATTCGTCGGGGGTGTATGATAGCCCTTACATGGTCATGTATACGCGTCGAGCCTGGAATCTTATGTATACTGCTGTAAGTCTGCTATTCGTAGTAATGTATATACTACCGCATACCAGGTATACCATAAATAGTGGGCGCTGACCACAAACCTCTCAGCAGAGAACATTTACGTAGTGGTACTGCTGTACTGCAGTATAAACTCCGAACGAAATACGCGAGGGCCGAATTCGGCCCACAGCTCTCAGGGGTGTTTCGGACATGATGTCGTATCGCGCGGCCTGTACTGCTGCAGCTACGTCTATCTCCCGGTTAGGCGAAGGGTAAACCCTGTGTGTATACCGACATACCGATACGTGGACGCTGTGGTATTGAGTAAAATGCATTGCAACTACGTCAGCTGTGGGGTTGACCGATGGAATGGTTAATCCTCAACTTCGCCCGCTGCGTGGTATCGGGCGCGCTTGTTCGTTAAAAATCCATTGAACGATAATACCCGCTCTCGCATAAAATAACCGAGTGCGGCCACAGTACTGAGTAGTGTTTCGGATACGACTTTATGTTGAGCGGCCGTTACTTATTTTAACTGTGTACTCTACGCCCCGGTGAAACGAGGGTACGCACAGCCCTATCTGTACACCGTCGTACCGATTATGTGGCCTCTCTATGATGTGCTATTTTGGTACCGTTATTACAAGTGCGTTCACTATGAGTTCGACCGATTGGTTGCAAGTACGCCCTCTGTGAGTTTGACCGATCGAATGGTTGATAGCTCGAATTTTCCCCGCTGCATGGTACTTTGGGCGAGCTTGTTATATATCCCCTTATAGTCGATGATAGGGACGTGACAATTTATGGCAACGTTGTCGTTGTTGTTCCTGTTCTCATACTAACTCATTTCCCAAGTCTAGAGTCCGTGGTCATAGGACAGGCTCCAAACTCTGGGGACGAAGAGTACCGCGGGAAATACATATATAACATGCACTGAATCGATTATTAATAGTCGTGACGCAAAAGAGTCAGCTACACACCATATATACCTGAACCACGTCGTACATTTTCTCTAACCACCACTTTTACCTTTTGACTTTCCAACTCCGTGGACAAGCCGTGGTCACAGATGGCTTCCCTTCTCCCGCCCGGTTCTTGCCTTCATCTATAATATATATACATATAATATGTAAATATATGTATTTTTATCGCGCATAGGGTTCCACATTTTCCCTGCTCGTCGATTTTCATCGAATTTGCAAACTCACGCTCTCGCGCTTTCCGTGATCAAAAAGGCACACAAACGAATTTGAACGCCTGACCTCATATCGTTAGCCGGCCGGAGTTGGACCGTATGTGCTTGCTCGTGCCGGGGTTGAACCGTATGTGCTCGCTCGTGCCGGAGTTGAACCGTGTGTGCTTCGTCGTGCCGGGTTTGAACCGTATGTGCTCGCTCGTGCCGGAGTTGAACCGTATGTGCTTCGTCGTGCCGGGGTTGAACCGTATGTGCTTGCTCTTGCCGGGGTTGAACCGTACGTGCTCGCTCGTGCCGGGTTTGAACCGTATATGCTCGCTCGTGCCGGGGTTGAACCGTAAGTGCTCGCTCGTGCCAGGGTTGAACCGTATATGCTCGCTCGTGCCGGGGTCGAACCGTAGATGTTCGCTCGTGCCGGGGTTGAACCGTATGTGTTCGCTCGTGCCGGGGTTGAGCCGTACATGTTCACTCGTGCCGAGGTTGAACCGTATATGTTCGCTCGTGCCGGGTTTGAACCGTATGTGCTCGCTCAACCGTACGTGCTCGCTTGAGCCGGGATTGAACCGTACGTGCTCGCTCGTGCCGGGGTTGAACCGTATATGTTCGCTCGTGCCGGGGTGAACCGTGTATGTTCGCTCGTGCCGGCGTTTGACCGTATGTGCTTGCTCGTGCGCGTTGGGGGTTGAACCCGGCATACTGGCCGCGGCCGTATTGCCAGACGGTCGTCGACGCACGGGGGGGGGGGCGGGGTGTAACCCCCCACCTCGCTCCGTATTTACCGTGACGTAATTATTTGCTTGTTATCGATTCGACGGGGGTAGACGCCTCAAGGGAGATCCGGTGCCTACCCCCGACTGGTAGTGGTCTGGGAATTGAAATCGTTACGTTAGACCGAATGCGTTGGGGGTTAAACCCTGCTCGCTTGTCCCTTCGGGGGTAGACCCTGCGGGTGCGCCCGGGCCGTGCTGCCCGGTCGCCGCTATCGATATTAAGACCCTCAGATTGTTGTATATACGCGTTGAGGCTGGGGCTTTATACATACTGCTGAGGTTTGCTATGAGTGATCCAATCTGTTCGCCCACACGAGACGTATGTATGCCACCCTACCAGGACGTGTATGCTGATCACTCGCGCGGGGGCGGGTGTAAGTGTTCACTTGTTACGACTTATACAGTTGTGCGTCCGTCGTGGGTACGACCAGTAACTCTGTTGGTGCTCCGTTATACACACCGCGACGTATGTTGGTTGCACTTGGTTGCAGCAACCGCAGCAGCAGTACACGTACCTGCTCTCGAGCCCGCTTTAACGACGAGTTTGTGTGGGATGTCCGGTATAGCTGTGGCCGTGAGCTTACACCTCGGTGGAATGAGAGATCTGTAGTCTTGTATCCACACCGCTGTCCCGATTAAGTGGGCATCGTTAAGCGGTGCCATTCTACACCAGACACCTGGAATGTGTATTCCTGGTACTATTATTAGTAGTTATGTTGGTTCGTTTTCGTCATTTTCCGAGCCTACCAGGTATCTCTACGTACGAGCACTTTTTTGGTGTACTGCTGTAGCAGTACATGTAGAATATGTACGAGCGCGCCCAGCCCTTCGACTTGTGGGCTCGACCGTTTGAAAGCTTTATAGTCGACTCCAAACGCTCTGTTGGGTGTATACTACGATAATCGAACTTGTTTCGGCATTCCTTTGTACAGCCGTAGACGCCCACGAACCTAGGCGCTACACGTGAGGTAGACGGCGACAACTTATGCTGCTGGGGGGCCGACTCGGTAGTACCGGCTTGTTTGTATATATTTATATTTCGAAACGAAAGCTTATCGCTTGCAGGATCGGTCGTACGTAGAAATACTGATTCACGGAGACAGGATTCAACAACCACGGGATTCCATGGGATATTTTGTTCGCGACCTACCGCAGTAACCACGACGGGATTCGAGGGGATTGTTAGTGCAGGATCCAGCCGCAACGGTACTCCCCGAGATGGGATCCAGCCATGGCGGAACTAAATCTGTAGGAAAAGGGCCGACTGAGGCTCTAAAATATTCCTTACGCCAGCGGGCACGCTCGTCGTACGTACGTATCCTGTCAAGGTCCCCATATCGGCAAAGGGGTTGAATAGCAATGCCGGGGTTTACTGCTCTATTCACGGGATTCGGCATATCCTGAATTGCGCGAGACGTGTTTGTGCGGGAACGGGATATAATGTGTATTTGAAGGGGATTTGTTTGCGCGGGAATGGGATTGATACTTTTCGTGGGCGCGGGAACGGGATGTAATAATTTGCGCGGAACTGGTTTGTGCGAGGTGCGGGGGCAGGATTCCACATGATTCACGGGACCACGGGATAATCCCGAATCCCGCCCAAAACCGCGGGGTGACTCCCGCGGGAAAAACCCGAGGAATGCCCTGTGTAATACCAACCGATACCACCAATCTCGTACATATTATATCATGCACCGTGAACAAGACGGATATTGGTACGGTATGTACCGGTGATGTATTTACAACACGGCAAAGCCGAAAAATAAATTACACGTAATTACGGGAAACGGCCTTTCGAAAACTTGCGCGTACTTACGCCCACGATGAGGGGATTTTCGTACATATGCCCCCAGGGCTCAAAGAGGGGTATCCCCGGGATATATCATATATGTACGTCGTAGACATTCTCGATTCGCTGGAACTCTATTTGGCCTGTTGAACACTGTATACGACATTGCATGCTTTATATACTCATGCAGTACTGCGGTACAGAGATGTTCCAAACACCCAGCAGTGCCCGACGTGCAGGGCGGTGCACCGAGGCACTGTGTGTTGTGCATCGCCCGGTTTATAGAGGGCGCGGGGGCAAACGTAATTCAAATAATTACGGCCACAAAAGTAGTTACGGCGACCCTAGATTGGTTTCGCGTAAGTACGTTTTCCCTTTTTTGTACAACAGCAGTACTGGTATGTACAGGTTCCGCACACACACATATATTTACGTACGCGGTGTAAAATTACTTGGTCGGAGCGAACCTTTCTTGTTCTTCTACAAGAAAATAAATTCTTTAAAATATACCAGGTATGGACCAATTTGACCATTCGATGCTGTCGGAGATATGTGGCATCGAGGATTAGGTTTCCATCGAAACTCATCTTTGCAAGCTGCGTACCAGGTATATATCATACGAACAATATATACCACCCAAACGTTCCTGCGTACGACGGCCGTATGTGATAAGCGGGGGCCCGTTTCGCTTCAGACTGCGGTCGTCACGCGAATCCCGTATTCCGACCGCAAACTAAAATAATCGCAAGTCTTTCCGTATCTTGGTAAATTCGTGCGCGTATACCTGGATACCTGGTCGCGTATTCCTCAGGTCGATGTTGTTGTAATTCTTGTTGCTGCTGTTCTCTTATCAGCCATGTACGAAGCTCATGGCCAAAATACATATACAAATAATTTATACCAGGTACAGTCGAGGTCCCTCTATAGTGCGGGTGTGTGACAGGCGAAAATACCCGCACTATAGCGGGCACCCGCACTATATGGATTCGGGCCTGAATAGTGCGGGTAGGCGCACTATGCAGGTTTTTAGAACCCTGAATAGTGCGGGTAGGCGCACTATGCAGGTTTTTAGAACCCTGAATAGTGCGGGTAGGCGCACTATTCGCGATATCACTGGGTTTCAGCATAGGACGTAGCCTACAACGAGGGTTACTGTATGCGGGTGGCACCGTAGTGCATGCTACAAGCGAGTGATGGAAGAAGAGTAGTACAACAGTATCTTGACGTGTAGATAATTGCGTCCGTTCGTGGGTGAGAAGAAAACCACATCCTATACGAGTACTGCTGTACAGAGATGACAGAGTTTTAAGTCATGTCATGTTACGCGATTATTTGCACAGCCCTGTTGTTGTTCCGTGTTCCATTCTGCATTGACGTTCCGCTTGTACATTACAAAAACAATCATAAGGCTACACGATGAAATATGAACTTGCCAAATACGAAGCAAGTCCATCCGTCCGTCCACGAAACAAAAGGAACACCTTTCAGCACGATCCAGACACCGACGGAGAAAAATAGAGGGGGAGGACATGCCAAGAAGAAGAGAAAATAAATATGGACCCCAAAACTCCTACCAGTATTTACTTCCCGCACTGTTCACCTCAGATTTTCCAAGAAAATTCCACGCTACACAACGCCACCACCTACGTTTTTGAGGTTGGGCGGCTTGAAAGCAGGAAGAGCAAAAACACGGCGAAGCAAAACTCGCAACCTATTGGCTCATTCAAGACACATGCATAATCAGACACATCTCAGATCGATTCGATACCAGCAAACTACAGCAGTAGCTGCGTGAGGGACGGCTCATTGTTCTACGCGTCAAAACAAATCACTAACATCAGCCTGCCGCGATGGCTTTGATGCATGCGCTTTGATCATCAACATCCTTGCGCTCTTGAGTAAGTAGCTAGCCTCGCTCAAGCCGCACCCTGCCGCGTAGCTTTCCAGAGGAGCGAAGGGTTGGGAAGGTTCCGCGTAAGGGAGTGGCTCAGCGTTCCCGCCTGCCATGCTTCCGTCCTCGTCGTCGTCGTCCTCCTCCTCCTCACCCTCGCTGTCTGAAGGCTCGTCTCCCTCCAACGCCATGCCCTTAAGGGCCGCCGTCACGTCCTCCGCCTGATCCAACCGCACCGCTTCCACGACATCCTCCTGGTCATCGATTGAAACTTGCCTGCTACGGTCTCTTGAGAACACTTCTTGTCCAGGGCGGCCAGGACCTCCATCTTCTGCTCCAGACTCAACCTCGTGCGCTTCGCAGTTCTGTCCGCCCTTTTCCCGCCTCCCGCTTTCGTGTGTTTCGGTATTAAGCCCGCATCTTACGCCTTTCGCTTGCCCGCGGAAGCCGTAGAGGCTTGTTTTGAGGTGAAGCACGCGGGACACAGACGGTTCATTTCGTTCTCGCCTTCCTCCTCCACCTCGCCGCATGTCCCGTGCAGTCTGCCGCCACATCCTCCTCGGCATTGGTGGCCGTCGGGGGCTTTTGGTGTGACGTTGCTAAGTTGGCAGAGTTCGCCTGCTGCACACGTCATCCTGTAGTACTGGTGCTGGTCGGGGTATGTGTGTGGCGAGAAATGTGTGGGTTTGACAGTATCAGTAGGCGCGTGGTGACGTGGAGTGACGTCAAACCCGCACTATTGAGGGCCTCGAGAGGTACCAAACCCGCACTTTGGAGGGATGCCCCGAATAGTGCGGCACCCGCACTATTGAGGGGTCTAAGTTGTTCCAAGCGATTTCACCCGCACTATACCGGGCACCTGCACTATATAACCCGCACTATAGAGGGACATCGACTGTACCAGGTACTGGTATTATATCACATAAAAGTCTGGTCACAGAACAAGCTCCAAAACGCATCGAGTGAAGTGCCGTTTTTACCCGGTTCGTGTGAGACTGCACTGGGGTTCCTCATACTTTCTCTCGCGTCGTGCCGTATCTACTCACTTACTTTGAGAGAAGTCTAACAATGGTCGGTATCGGTCGGGTGGACGTTGAGTTACCTGAAGGTTTTCAATCGCTCGCCCTCTCTAATAAGCCAGGACGTGGAAAACTGACTACGAGCAAACTTAAAAAGGCCTTCTTCATACGCACAGCCTGGTACAGCAGAGATATTTATCATCCCATCGATCTCGCTCGTGGTCACACTATGCGCTCAGACGCCACAAAACAAAGAACGACTCCACCGGTTTGTCGCGAGAGGCGCCTCGTTCTGCGTGTCCCTTTTTGGCTCCGTCGTCCGCCGCCGGCGCCGGTTCCGTCTGGCGCGAGCCGGAGTCCTCGTCGACGCGCCGCGCTCCACAGCATTAAATTTGATAACTCCGGATTATTACCGCTCAGGTCTGCCTTCCCTCGTGCATTTCAGCCAGTTCCACACCCGGCGGGGAGGGAGCGGGGTGCCCCCCGGAGCTTTCGCTGTGGTCGCCATAACCTCTGTTTCTCCTAGCCTTTCTGCTTTGTCGTGCTGTTGTAGAGCTGCGATATCGCTCACGGAGTGATACTCAATCACTGTCTCCCAGTACAACAATGAGGCTTTTCTGAAGAGGGGATCTGCCCTGCGGGCTTCGCCTCTCTCCTGTGTCAGATTAATAGGTGTACGTTATTCTTCACTAAATATAAATATAACTGCAAAAGTCGGCGCGCTTCGCGCACCTTTTCTTTTCTTGTTGGGTTGCGCCAAGCGAAGGCTAATAGATGGTGATCCGTGTGGAAAGTACAACCACTTAATATACAAAAGGGGTCTTAGATCGGATTTCCCGAACTTGTTGAGCTTTCTTGCTCCTATTGGTGAGGAACGCCGGCTTCACGAGTTTCAGCCCACCAATGGCGTGCTGGTAGCTTGGATTTCCACACCGCAAGGGGCGTTATCGACCCGGGGGGACCACCGTTTTCGTCCCCGGTTTGTAGGAGCTGTGTATGGGGGATCTGGGGACGGGACTCCTTGTATCCTCCCCAGGTGGCGCTGGCTTTATTTTCGAGCCACAGCCAATCAGCTAATGACCGGCGGGGCTGGGAGTTCCACACGGGGCTGGTATTTCCACACGGTGCCGGGCGTTGTCGCCCTTGGGGATCACATTTTCCACCCCCGGTTTGTCGGTTATAGACGCATGTTATGCTTTATTATCCGGGGATGGGATATTTTTCTCCCCGCGTGCAGCAGAACCTCAAAGCTACCTCACTCTATCCGTGATAGAGCCAGTGGGATCGGGATTTCCACACGGTGCGGGGCGGTGTCGACCCGTTTGATCAGTTTGTTTGTCCCCGGTTCGTCGGAGTTGTAGATGTGTGGAAGGATTAATTATTCGGTGATGGGCCCTTATCCTCCCGGGGTGTGGCGGAACTTCAAAACTACCCCAGCCAATGAGCTATTATATGAGCCAGCAGGGCATGAGTTTCCACACCGTGCGAAATGGTATCTACCCAGGGAGTCACCGTTTTCGTCGCCGGTGTGTTGGAGTTGTAAATGTACGGAAGTGTTTATGATACATGGATGACACTTGGTCCTCCTCGGGTGGTGCTGGCTCCTCGAACCTCAGCCAATCAGTGATATAGCCAGTGGGGTTGGGGTTCCGACACCGTGCGGGGCGGAATCGACCCTGGGGATCACAAATTTAATCCCCGGTTTGTCCGAGTGGTAAAGTTATGGAGGCATTACATATCTGGCAATGGGACCTTATCCTACCCGCGCGCGGTGGGACCGTGTACACACGGCCCCCTTGAGTGCCCCGCAGCCGAAAGCGCAACAAAAAACCCGCGATCGGAAGACAAAAATGTATTCTGCGAAAAAAACGCATTTCATACATGGGACGTGTATATATAATTATATGTCCGTACATATTATTTTCTAGATGTACTTTTTTTACACTAAATCTTATACATCTCGATTCCATCGTAATCCCTCGACGTATCAAAATGATATACGCTAAATATGATTTTACACAGCCTTACACTGTTTCCAGAATTGGGGGGTCTTTACGTCAAAGCGGCAATCAATGGGGCCAGTTGGGGTGCTTTGGGTGTATGGACCTGTTTTTAACTATGTCAATTAAGCTCCGTCGTGCACGCCCGTGGGAAACCATGAATGTGGTGCTATGGGTGTGGTAATGCTCGGCTTCGTAGGCAACATACCCAATCTCTTGGCCTCGATGCGACTACTAGTTTAGGGTCCGTATTACCGTTTTTTTTAATTGAATTGATTAGAATCGACATGTCTCTATAAATTGACTTGAATTTTCGTGTGATTGGTAAAAAATGAAAAACAAAAAAGGTATTTGTAGTTTGGGTGGAGGGAAATAGGTGAGAAGTCGATCCGATCGAATTGAAAAAGAAGTCCCAAAATATTTGTTTTCGAATTCGATCACCTCGAATCGATTGTATGTCGGAGAATTCATCAAACTCCAATGGCATGTTCACTGGGCCAACGCTCCTGAGGCAACCCATCGCTGTGTGGGCATTCTCGACGACCACCAACGAGGCGATAAGTCGCTAACCTCAAGTAGAGGTGACCGGGACAGCGGCCGCGCCCACGGCTACAGGAAGTAGCACAGCGTACCCCGGCGATGGCTCCTAAACGAGTCATGGCGGTTGCAAGCCCAATTTTTCCACCAGCTAGATCGGCCAAGCGCAACGAGACCCAAGCGACCAACCCCAAACACGGAGGAAAAGCTCTTGACTTCGATAGCTGCATCGCCGTCGCCGGCCCGTGCGTAGCATTCAAGGGCTTCCTCTGCCTACCGAAGAGAAGCTAGACTGATAGCTTCCTAGCCTGCACCTTTAAAAAAGAGAGGCTGTCAGCGGCGTGCACGCGACTACCCACGCCGTCGCTATCATCTGCCCTCGTCGGTTCTTGCCAGCCGGGTGCTGTGTGATTTGCTGCTTTATTCCGATCTTCTAAAACTTCGAGAAGAACACGTGGTTTCCCGATATAATCCAAAGCCGTATATTTTTATCGAATCGAACCGAATTCAGTTCGATCACAAAACACAAGTCGATTCGAATCGATTCGATTTGAAACATATCTTCAATACGGACCCTCACTGTATTGTAGCCTATCGATGAGCTATATCAAGGTGGTTCTCGATGGTGACGGGGATAAGTTTGTTTGCGCGACGGTCGGTACAAGCTCTTTGTCTGCAGATAGCTATTGCGATGGTTTCACAGATGCTCCGAGTACCTTGGAGTAAAGAAAGGAGTATTGGAGATAAAATACTTCAGGTACTTCGTGTACTTGGAGTATATCGGGGTTCGATACTCCGGGATACTGCTCGTACTCGACTATTTCGGGTATGAATACTCTCGATACTGCTTGTGCTCGAAGTATTTCGGGGTCCGACACCGCTCATACTCCCAGTACTCGGAGTATGTGGGCCTTCGCTGCTCATACTCCAAGTACTCCCGAGTATCCAGGCCGCCAGTACTCTAATACTCTTAAGTACTCGGAGTACGAAATGTACTCGATACTCGGAGTATACTCGGAGTGTGAAGTGCGTCAGGAGCATCTTTGCATCATTTTAAAGACTCGGCCGTCATTTCTCGCAGGTTCTGGGAGCATGTGACTGGCATTTATAGCATTTCAAAATTCACAGATGCTCCCATTACCTTGGAGTATAATTAGAGTATGTTCGAGAAAAAATACTTCAGGTACTTTGTGTACTCGCAGTATTTCGGCGTCCAATACTCTCGATACTCGGAGTACTCCGAGTAATTTAGCTTTTTTTACTCCGAGTACTGCTTGTACTCGAGTATAAGTACTGCTCATACTCCCAGTACTCGGAGTATTTGGGCCTTCAGTACTGCTCATACTCCAATTATTCCGAGTATTTGGGCCACCAGTACTCTAACAGTTATAGCGCGCAGAGAGGTTGCTCTGCACGCGGGTCCCAGTGACACTTTGCCACCATTGATATCATCGTAATTGTGTGATGCGGTCCTACGGCAGTACGAGTACGTACTATCAATGCTATTGTGCAGTTCGAGTACCCTGAATAAAATGTATTACCTGTAGTATCTTCGTAGTATGTATCGGTACTTTCCACGATCAACGGCCACAGCGTGAACGGTCTGAAGCCCCGACCCACTCCCCGCCGCCCCGCCTGTCTGTGAAGTTTTGTGATAATAGCACTCGTATGACTTTCAATCCACAATCAATAATCAATCAATTGTAGTATGAACTACTGCTGCTGCTGGATGATGCCGCTATACGACGTACCAGGTACTGCACTACTACTACCGTGTGTCGTCTGTGTGTCAGCGGGTCTACCCCCTTCATCTTGCTGCAATGATTTGTACTCGAAGAACAAGAACTATCTGCTGTTGCTTACTTACTACGTATACTCGTAGAATACGCCTGACGCACTCCTTTACTTACTCTGTCGCATCGATATATCCCATAGCAGACATAGAGAGAGAGGAAATCCTTGACTCGTACACGGGGTTTGTCGGCTGGGCGGAGAGCGGGTCGGGGCGCTGCCCCGACCCGCTCCCCGCGGCAAAGTTTGTAATGTGTGGCGACAAGAATACTCTTCTTGCCCTTGTACGCCTGTAAACGTACTGCATTAAATTCGCCATCAATCGCATCAATCGTAAATATTCCGTGTGTGTACGAATACGTACGAGTACGAGTACAGTTGTGCAGCATGTCAAGATGTCAAGTGTCAAGTATGTGATGCGGAGCGGCGTAACTTGTTGTGTCGTTTCATTTGGCGTTACATTTCGCACGAACATAATGGACCATGGACCATGGATCACATGGATCATGAAATCGTGGATAGACTCGGACTCTCTCCCAAAGCATGGGCCATGCGCCATAGAGAGCACGACGATTGGTTGTGTGCTTGGCATGACACACACGAACGACCGTTTGACCCACTCCGCTTCCTGGCAATTCCATTCAAACAATATATCACGGACGCGCATACACCGGGTTGCTAGCTAGGCGGAGCACGGGAGTCGGGGCTGCGCCCCGACCCGCTCCGCACCGCCTCGCCTGTGAAGTATCATGTATTGTTGTAGCTTTTGTACGTACAATAGCTAGGCCTGGTATCCATCATGTACATAGAGCAGCTTTTGTAATGTTGCCTGACGTTAATGAGCAGCGTCCTCCTGTTGTATGTATGTATGTGCTCGTCAGGTGCTTGCGCACAACGCAGCTTAAATCAGCGTCCTCCACATTAATTATCGTCGGGTGTTACCGCACAGATCATTAAATCGTCGATAGAGTCGGACTCTCTCCCAAGGAATGGGCCATGCGCCATAGAGAGCACGACGATTGGTTTTGTGCTTCGCATGACACACACGAACGACCGTCTGACCCACTCCGCTTCCTGGCAATTACATTCAAAGAATATTTCACGGACGCGCATACACCGGGTTGCTAGCTGGGCGGGGCACGCGCCCCGACCCGCTCCGCACCGCCTTGCCTCGCCTGTGAAGTATTATGTATTGTTGTAGCTTGTACGTAGCTATGCCTGATATTCATCATGTATATACAGCAGCTTTTGTAATGTTGCCTGACGTTAATGAGCAGCGTCCTCCATGTATGTATGTATGTATGTGCTCGTCAGGTGCTTGCGCACAACGCAGCTTAAATCAGCGTCCTCCACATTCGTTATCGTCGGGTGCTACCGCACAACGCAGCGTATATCACCTCGGCTCAGCAGCAGCAGCAGCAGCAGCACGCTGCTACAGCAGTCCTTCACGTTATCGTCAGGTGGCTGCGCCGTCCCTTTGCACAGTTGCACTTCCCATGTAAAGCTTAGGACAAGTTCGCCCGTCACGATAACCGACTCGGCCCAGAGCTATACAACCAAGCTAGGTTCAGTATTGAATCGGTATAACTTTATCTAGCCAAAGGCTACAGAGTCAAATTTTTATGCCAGGTGTAACATGAAGTAGAGGGATTGATGGGCTACAGAGCCAAATCGTGTTTGGAGTCGAACTAAGTAGGGGAGGGGATTACTAAAAAAAGATGGAATTAGACCTCGAAACAGAGTTGAAAGGCAGGGGATTTGGGAAATTAAATAATTTCCGTGACAGAGCCCAGTAACTAAAGTCACTGGGAATACTCTCAGTACTCGGAGTACGAAAAATACTCGATACTCCGAGTATACTCGGAGTATCGGGTATACTCGGAGCATTTGTGGATGGTTTACAAGTAGCCGCTCGGCCATCGGGGCGGAGCGACCATAGTTTGAATATAAGAGATCGTCGGAAAGAAGCGCGAACTTTTTTTAGACATTTTACCTTTAGACTGCTGAGTGAGGGTCAATAACATACATACTGTTTCTGAGACTGCAGGCTCTTTTGACAATCTAACAGATCTTCGCCGCAATGGCGGATCGGCCATATTTTGAATATAAGAGATCGTCGCGAAAACGCGCTAACAATTTTGAGATAGTGTTGCCTTTAGACTCAGAATGTGGGTCAAGCATATTCACCGTTTGTGAGACGTCAGGCTGAATCCAGGAGGGTCTAAGACCTATGCCAATGGGAAAGAAAAGTTGGAAATCGATCTTTGAAATATTTTCCTGGAATTTTCAGGCTGAAGATTCGCTCGTACCGCCGCTGTGGGAAAAAAGGGGAAATTGTTTGTTTTTCTTTTTTTTTTCTAAACGGCTGCAGGCGGCGCATTTTGCCTTTTCTCGTTGCAAATCGTCAACACCCTGCCCCAAATCGTCCCTCATCCAACATCCTAGAAGTTTCCATTGAGGCCCTTGTTCTCATACTAACTCTAAACGCTAGAGAAAAACCAATATCACCACACACTCTGGCTGATTGCTGATTGCCTGGTTCGTAGAGCCTGGGCCACCCGGGGAGAATAGGGCTACATATCCGGATCATAAATCCTTCCATACATCTACATCTCCGACAAACCTGGGACGGCAACGGTGACCCCCCCCGGTCGATACCGCCCCGCACGATGTGGAAACCCCATCCCGACTGACTGATCGCTAAATGCCTGGTGTTCGTGGAGCCAGCGCCACCCGGGGAGGATAAGGTCCATCCCCGGGCCAGAAATCCTTCCTTTTAGATACAACTCCAACGAACCGGGTAAGAGAACGGTGGTATTTGGGGCCGATACCGCCCTGCACGGAGTGGAAAATCCAACCCCTGCAGCTGATCGCTGATAATCTGGGGTCCGTGGATTCCCGCTATGCACGATGATAAGTTCCCATCCCGGATCAATAAATCAATTCAATACATGTACAGCTTCGACAAACCGGTGACGAAAACGGTTTTACCTGGGGTCGATACCACCCCGCACGTTGTGGAAACCCCTACCCCACTGGCTGATCACTGATTGGATGGTGTTCGTGGAACCAGCTCCACCCGGGGAGGACAAGGTCCCATCTCCAGATAGTAAATCCTTCCATATATCTACAATTCCAACACGCCAGTGGCGACAATACCGACCGCTTGGGGTAATACCTCCCCGCACGGTGTGAAATCTCAACCCCACTGGCTGTTCGCTGATTAGTTGGGGTTTGTAGACCTAGCACCACCCGGGGAGAATAAGATGACATGTCCGGATCATAAAGCCTTCCATATATATCCTACTCCGACAACTGGGTTGACAAAAATGGTGAACCCCCGGGTAAATACCGCCTTACACGGTGTGGAAACCCCAATCCCACTCTGGCTGGTCGCTGATTGGAGGACCGACACAGCAGTAGTAGGGTACGTACACAACCATACCCGGGGTATTTCCCCAGGTAGTACCCGTACCGAAACTGCTGTACGTTCTGTGCGACATTCATACCCATACCCGGCATTTCTGTAAGCTATGTACACCCGTGGAAACATCCACAGGGTACGGGTATGCCCTTTAAAAAATACCCGGGCAAGGGTGCAAGTGCGGGCACACATTCATCAATGAGCACTTACCCGTAAGTTCTGTGAGTTCGGTGAGTCCCGTAAGACTTTCATACCCGTACCTGGAACGTCTGCAAATTCTGTAAGACTTCCCTACCCTTACCAGGAATCCATACGAAAACCCTACAGAACACAACCTTGTCCTTCTCCTTACATCTATACCGGTATATGTTAGTTCGCTTATCACATATGCACATCCTTAGGTCTGCGGATATCTCCCGCCTCTGACCGCTTCTTCGCGCGGTTTCTTCGCTGAGGCGTGCCCCCGCCTCGCCTGCAACCGCCGGCTTAGCTGATCCGCCCGCTCGGCACCGTAGCGCGCGCGAGGCCTCGACGTCGAGATCTACGACGAGATATCCGAAAAATCATGCCCTGTGAGCGTTTGGGCACATTGCCCACCGACAACCCCTACGTATGTCTTCGCGTGTTTTTTTTACGTACGTGTTCTCTGACCTCCGACCCGTGGGGGGGTCGGCTTCCCGGCCGCCGTCAACATTGTGGAGGCCTGCGCGGGAGGCTGCGTGCTCAGATGTGAGACGCCCCGAGAACACATACATGCCACCCAGGCTTTGTCGAGAACTGTCATCAATATTGTTTTCGCCGAGAGAGAGCTCCTGCTGCTGTACGTATACGTGTATGTTTGTATGTATGCAGTCTGCAGCAAATAGCACGTGTGATGTGGAGAGTAGCAGCTCATGCACTGTCAATGTTGTTGCGGAGCTCCTATGATTTGTACAGCAGGAGCTGTGGTCGCACTTTTTTAGCGGACTATACGCTGCATGCTGTTGAGGGTTTAAACGTAAAATATTGGCATGGGCAAACGGGGATGGGGAAACACGATTTTTTGTCGTTTTTTCCGTTTTTGTTTTTTGTTCTCTGGCGGAGGAGGCGCGTAGATGTATACGTGCATCGCTTATATACCGAAAACATGTTCTAGGTATGTATCAGTACTACTACTGCTGTACTACAACAGTACCTACCACGAGCTGTGAGCAGTTGAAAGCATGCGGGTTGGATGTGTATGACCACTATTAATATCAAAGATACACGCATGTATTTGTTGCTGTTGCTGTTGTCGCCGTTGTTCGCCTGCTTCGAAGATGTGTAAGCGTGTAGGCCCACACCGTGTACGGCATGCAATGCGCATGTGTCAGGTTTGTGACCAAGATACATACGACCACAGGCGTATATGAGTCCAGCAGCAGCAGTACCACCCGGTTACCTCCCATAAGTATCACATGTATGTAATACGAGTACGGTTGCCACTCTCCGTAGGCAGTGCAGAGCGCTCTCAACTCTTGGCAGTACGTCTGATTTCCATCCTTCGACACAACGCTGCTGCTAACTAACGTGTAACTCTCTCTTGGCATTACGTCTGACCCCCGCCCTTCGCTACAATGCTGCTAACATTCCGGCATAACGCAAGGCTGCGACCGGCGGCCGTCCAGGCCGCCGGCGAAGCCCCTTGTATTTTGCAATACGCTTCTGTAGTGGTGGTGATGATGTCCGAATGACTCTTGACGACTATGCCGGTTTCGGTATGCCCCGCGGGAAACATGTAACCTCCCGAAGGGATGTGTAGTTTGTGGA
This sequence comes from Saccharina japonica, assembly GCA_008828725.1. Taxonomy (NCBI): domain Eukaryota; class Phaeophyceae; order Laminariales; family Laminariaceae; genus Saccharina; species Saccharina japonica. The sequence continues at coordinate 274,876 of MEHQ01001190.1, read as the reverse complement.
GGCGTTTCGAAATTCGAAAAAACGGGGATTCGAGGAGACACGAGGACAGCAGATGGTCAGAGCGTTTGAGCCTCGAGACCTGCTGCCCCGGTCATAGTCGGTCGGTGTACGTAGCACCGGCGAGAGCTCGTAGCTCAGGGGACGACATTGTGCCCATTACAATTGATCGACTTTGCCATGGCGGACGGCAGCGCTGGAGGGGGAGGGGGGCACGCCAATCTCTAGGCCGCGGGAGAGTAGCGAGTCAGCACGATTACGGCTTCCTTATGGTGTGTCGCTCAGTCGAAATAGAACAGAACGCATGGTACAACAATGGCACGCAAAAACACGAAAACTTGGAAAACACGACCTTGATGTATAAGAGAGAGGACATTTGCTATACAAGCTGGCACACATTTGCACAACCATGATGCGAGAAAACGGAGTAGTGGGTGACGTCGCACGAGCCGTCGGAGGATCCTTGGTAGCACCGCCTATAGATCCCACATACATTCGGCGATACTTCGGAGACTTGAAAGGCTTCGGAGCAGTTGACGAGTTAGTCTCGATAGTCACGGGTGGCGTACCAGGGAGCGCGGCCGCGTCGGGCGCTGATCTTGAGCGCGCGTTACGGTACGGACATCACCGCAGCGTCACCGAGCACTTGCCAGCAGTCTGGAAAAAAACCGGGGAAGATGTAAGACGCCAGAAATGTTTAGTGATACAAAAGTCAGCCGCCCGCGAAATTCCGAATCTTAGGGTCGCCCGTTGGCGGCGGTCGTGACACCCGAGGTCCGGATAATCAACGACTTTTCGTTCGACGAGCGGAGCAGAGAGAAGAAGGGAGGATTAAACGGAGACACTTATCCGGATACCGTCCCTCCATGTCTGTGCGCTCTGGCGCTACCGAAGTTTCTCGCTGAACTCGTGTCACTCAGGAAAAAGTTTCCGGTAAAGAGAATACTGATGAGCAAAGCCGACGTTTCCGACGCTTTTCGCAACGTTGTGGTAGACCCGGACAAAGCTCATAAAATTTTCTACACAGTAGGAGAGTTGGTAGTGATTGACTTTCGCTTAACGTTCGGGTGGTCTGGGTCGCCAGGGTTCTGGGGCGTCATGTCGGCGGCGGCCGATTACGCGCACTGCAACACCACGATCCATTCGACTCAGCTCCTAGACGAAGGAAATAAAGGATGGCCCACGTGAAGGTGGTGGATCGGTGGGAAGAGGGACAACCCACACCGATCCCCCCGGACGCAGAAATCAGAGCTCACACCGGGGTAGGAATATCCGACCCGTTCTTCGCGACAGTGTACGTTGACGATTACTTACTGATCAAGGTGCAACACTCGCGCGACGACACGACCGCGCTGATCGGGTCAGCCTCGCTAGCCTCGGATCACGTGCGGTTGTTCGGACAGTGGGAGGAGGGGGCCACGCCGATCCTAGCGCCCAAGAACAGCACTGATTGGGACACCACGATCGACGCCTTAAGATTCACGATCAACTCGCACACCATGAGAATCTCGTTTCGACAGGAAAAGGCCGACGCGTTGAAGGCGTTGCTCCACGAGCAGTGGCCCCCGAACCGTAGGCACGCGTTGGTTAGGGAGGTTCTCAGTATGACTGGGAAGTTGTGGGACCAGACGTACGTAGTACGGGCGGGCAGATACTTCGTGTGGAGACTGCTGCGCCTGACAGGGTTGCGCGACTCGCCAGGTAGCCAAAACCAGAACCGTACGGTCGAACTCGGGACAGAGTTTCACGCTGACCTCCTCTTCTGGAAGTGGGCGATAGATAACGAGTTGCTTTCGGACGGAGAGTCGCTTAGCGCCCCCTGCTACACGGCATTTAAACGACCCGCCAAGAGACACTACCTATCAGATGCAAGCCTGGACGCAGTGGGCGGTTACTGCGTTGAGAAGAAGGTATTTTGGCGGTACGATTTGCCGCGAGAGCTGACCACAGAACTCAAAAGAAAAACCGCCTTCGGGGAGACCTGTACCATCACAATCAACCTTTTAGAGTTACTGGGGATGGGATGGTCGTGACGGCGTGGGTCATGCTCGAACTCGTACGAGACAGGCCCGATGCCGAAGGGGGTCCCATACTCATGCGGGGTGATAACATGGCCGCGGTGTAAGGTTGTGTATCAACAAAAATATCACGCGTGATATGTTGATATAAGTTGAGTTGGTATAATATCAAGTATCGCATCAACACAACGCTGATAAGTTGATATATATCAACTTATCATGATATATCAAATCAAGTGAAATTTCGTGATAAGTTGATGTTTCCAGACCCAAAAAGAGGCGTTTGCGTCATGTAACACCATTTTTGTGCGGCCCAACCAAGTAGCGAACAGCGAACAGGTGATGGATATACGCGCGCACGCCGAGGGTCACACGCCACACGTCTCTGCTGCGTCCGAGCGTGTATTCTCAGTAGGCGGACGCGTGGTCACGAAGCACCGGAGCCGCCTGGGTGGGGAGCGGGTAGCAGACATCGCGTTCCTGCACGAAAGCATGAAACATGACATCTAGTAGTAGATAATGATGTAGGGCGTCAAGTGCCAAGTACAAAGTACCGCTTGCAGGGACCCGGAGGGAATGAATTATCGGATGCAAATGGAAGGATAACAGGGTTGTATGTACACCGTTGTAGACACCATGGGTGTCACGTGTCTACTTACAGTGGGCTGGGTCTGTGTGATACTACTCGTGCCGTTAGTCGGCCGCATCCATATGGCGTGCGTCGACGAAACGACCAAATAAACTACCTAGAAGAGGCGTATATGGTACAACCAAACACGTGTGGGTGCGAGTGTGCATTTATTTGCGTAGATATGTTGCTGTCTCTGATACCTACCTGATACAGGCTGCAGCAAAATAAGTTATTTCAGAGGGATTGTTACCAATTGAACACCTATACTCACTGCTACGGACGTGCGCATGCCTGCGCGTGTGCGGTGATTTGACTCGTCGTGAAATTTCAACTCATCGGGGCGCTGTTGCGCTCTTTGAAACCTTCCAAAAATATCAACATATCATGATAACCTGATATATCGATGTATCATGATATGTTGATATGTATCAACATATCATGATAATATCACGCCGATTCCGCCCAAAATATCAAGTATTATATCAACCCCGTTTTTTTGTTGATACACAACCCTACCGCGGTGTCATGGATCGGCCGATGTGGGGGGGCGCGGGACAAAAGGGCGTGCTTACTCATGCGAATGCTCGGACGTCTCGAACTCACAGGGGGGTGGAGCTCCACAGCCAAACATATCCCCGGCGTGCAGAACACCCTAGCGGATGGTATCTCACGCTGGCCCCGGGAAGTGTTGGCAGACAAGGTCAGAGAGCTGACGGACTCCCATGAATGGTCAGAACAAAACATCGGTTTGCGGGGATCGGGGATTTTTTATATGATACTCCAGTCAAAGAATATCCAAACCAAGCATGACGAGATTTTGTGGAATCTCATTATGAATGAAGGATGTGGAACTGATGGACGCACGTGCCTGCTACGCACGTCCCTTGTAACATCGCACGAGATACGGCCCGCATACCGCACGTCTGTTTTTGCCGCCCAATTTACTGCATAAATTAGGCATGGTCGTCGCTCGGTAAGATGCCCGGGTCGTGTTGTCCAAGTAATGTCACTCGACCAACGTTAGGCATGCATGCGGTACTCTCACGGCCCTGCAGGAACAGGGGAAAACAAGGGAGGAACGCAAGATGAACTTGCCCGCTTGGTGGAAATGCTTGCGCTGGGGTCGATTGGGCAGAGTACTCAGAATAACTACTTGGCGAAGTGGAACATCTGGGTAAAAGAGAGATTAGCGCAGAGTAAAGGGCCTTGGTTGCGTGCCTGTGACGATCCTGACCAAACGCTTACTGATCTGCTTGAATTCATGGCCGCTCGTTGCTTCGTGCACAATAACCAATAGTCGACTGTCAGAGGATACTTAGCGGACATCAACTTTTTTCACAAGATGTTCGCAGGATGCGAGCTGCCGACGTCGCATAGCATGATATTGGCGGTCGGTAAGGGAATAGATAAAGCGCACGGCATGTCGACCAAGAAAGCGAGGGTCAGACTGCCGTTGACGTGGGCGATGCTCTCGCAAGGGAGGCAAGTGGTTGCAGGCATGGTAGACGGAGGATATGTGATGTGGCTCGGACTTGCAGTGTCCTACTTTCTGTTGTGCAGAGCGTCAGAGGGTTGGGCGTACGCAGACGGTCAGATCTACCCCGAATTCTGCCTGACGAGAAACTTCATCACTTTTTTGCACGGAGGAATACAGGTCCCCTTCGAGAACAGGTCGGCGGCCTCAGCAGTGCAGGTACATTTTGTCGCATCGAAAGGCGACCAAAAGAGAGCAGGGTGCACCATTACTCGCACTCGGCTTGGAAACGCGGGGGAGACGGGGGGCGAGGTGATGGGAGCCTTCGAGGCCCTGGTGGAACTGCTGAACGTGCCCCCCCAGATGCCGGGGGGGGCGCCGCTGACGATCAGGGGCACGCCGTCGGGATGGAAATTGTGACTGAAGCGCCCGCGGCGTTGAGGTTGATGGTAGGAAGCAGCGGTAGAGACCCCACGCAGTTCGCACTGCACTCGGGAAGAATCGGGGGGGGCACCCAGTTAGCTGCGCAGGGCCTTTCGGAGTTGCAAATTCAACGTGCAGGAAGATGGAAGTCTCGGGCTTTCATGACGTATGTAAGGGAGGCAGGGGAGGGAGAGGAAGTGGTCTCCACTGCCCTCTCGAAAAACGCGTAGAATAATGAGGTTTGTATCAGGCTGGCCCTATGGTGTGAGTGTAAGATAGCCCCGCTGAAAAAATGGAGCGGGCCCAATCAGGGTCGCGGGTTAGCCTGGTGAGAAAAATGTGTGGAGGGGGTTTTCATAAAGAAGTAGCAGGAGGGACAAGAACGGTGTAGCTTAGGAATTGACCGTTCGTATCATATTGGGTTTCATTTTGCATTTTATACGATAGGGTGGTAGTCCACCCAGCGGTCTACATGTGAAAAAATAATCCAGAATTCTTTAGCCATAACAAAGTGTAACCTCCCGAAGGGATGTGTAGTTTGTGGAAGCGTTTCGGAATTTGAAAAAACGGGGATGCGAGGAGACGTGAGGACAGCAGGTGGTCAGAGCGTCTGAGCCTCGAGACCTGCTGCCCCGGTCATAGTCGGTCGGTGTACGTAGCACTGGCGAGAGCTCGTAGCCCAGGGGACGACATTGTGCCCATTACTATTGATCGACTTTCCCACCCACCCGCCCGCCCTGTCGCTCAAGAGAGGGGGGGAATAAGGTTGCAACAAGTCGGTATGATTGTTGGGTTTTGTGAGTGTGTGTGAGTGTAAGATAGCCCCGCTGAAAAAATGGAGCGGGCCCGATCAGGGTCGCGGGTTAGCCTGCTGAGAAAAAATGTGTGGAGGGGGTTTTCATACAGAAGTAGCAGGGGGGACAAGAACGGTGTAGCTTAGGAGTTGACCGTTTGTATCATATTGGGTTTCATTTTGCATTTTATACGATAGGGTGGTAGTCCACCCAGAGGTCTACATGTGAAAAACTAATCCAGGATTCTTAAGCCTTAACAAACGGCTCTACCGCGCGCCACCCGACCCCGAACGGCGCCGCACCCGCGCCCCGGCTGCCCCACGCGTCAGCCCTCGGTGACCCTGGCGAGAGAACGGCCCCCAATGCCGACGTCGGCGAGCGGGGGGCGGGGGAAGGTGGCCTCCCGGGGACTGCTCGCTCCGTCACCTGGAACGGGGCGGATCCGCGGGAGGGGAGGGGTTCACAGCGTATTCGGAGGGCTTTCCCGCCCGGGGTCCAAGCCCTCAACTAAAAATCAAGTCAAAATATCCACACTAATATCAAGACAACAATTTCCCACCCTAATTTAAAGATTTGTTTCCGACACTAAAATGAATTTTGTTTTCAAAGAGTCCCAAACAAGTAAAAATATGGATCTCCAGAACTTCGGTCAGAATCAAAATGGGCCCAAAACTGCGCGAGTTAGCCGTGTTTGCACTAATTCAGCATAAAAAAGCCCAGACGCACAAAAATCGACAACAAAAAACCAAAAACCAAAAAGGGCCGCTGCTGTACGTGCTTGCTAAACAAGAGTTCCGCATCGATGCCGGCGTTTTGTTTAGTCCGTTCTACGTACGTGCTTTTTTGGACTGTTGCTGCTGTTGGTGCTAACAACCTTTTCGTGAGATTGAGTCTCTAGCTTCTGATTGAATGTCAGCTAGAATGGGAATACGGTAATTTCGCGTGTTCGCATAAAAATGAAACGCATTGCTCCGTCAGAACACGGCAAATCGGAGACACTTTTTTTTTACTCATTTCATTAATAATTTGTTGTTTTTGGCAGTCGCAACATCGATTACATTCAGCAGCAGTACGAAGTAGTACCTGAATGCACTATGCACACATCATACGTACATACGTGGAAATCATGATAAATGTTTTCCGTGCGTTTTATCGTATACTGACTGCTGTAGTGCGAGGTATGCCATATTCCTTCTGCACTACCAAACAGTAGTGTACGCGGTGTATTATGATGAGTAAAGACTAACCGGAGTGATTCTTGTTTCGGTGTAAGTCTTTATTCATATTAGCTAAATCGTAATGCTCTTATTGATGGCTGGAAGATTCCTTGGGCTCACTGAAAACTAAGTTAAAATGTCGTTTTAATTCTTTACAGTATAATCTTCACACCATTCTCTTTTGTCTGCAGATTATTAGGAACATTCGCAACCCGTTGTTCATCAGTCAATGCATTACCCATCTATGTGGTTTATCGAAACAAACGCCTTGTTATTGTTTCGATTAAAAGAGTTCAGCTAGTTGACGATTAATGCGAACATTGAAAAAAAAAAAACTACTCGCGATTAGGATCATTATCATATTTGCCATCCGACAACGTGCAGCATGAGCTCAAACGTTGATCACTCATATAACACTCCCGAAAGCAGAAAACCACGGAAACAAAGGAAGTATCATCGTAGTTGTGGTGGGCGGCCGCATTAAAAAAATATTGATTTGGGAAAAATACTCCTACGAGGCTCAGATTATCACGAATATTGAAACAAATTGGTCGAGAAACATAAAACTTTAGAAATTAAATAAGAAATTGAGCCTCGACCACATATTGAAGTTTCTTAGTATCCACTGTACTATAGAATGCCACATGTTTTATAGATGAGGACAAAGAAGAAGCATGAAGGTCTCTTTTTGTGCTTTGTCCGCTGTGCTCCGCACGGGGCCGGCGCAGGTCTCAAACGTATAGAGTACACTTGAGCAGAGGAGAGAGTATGTTGTGCTGCTGCTGTGTGCTCCCAAAGTGTTTTCGTGGCGTTGCAGCTTTATACCACACCAGACCAGGTGGTGCGATAATTCACCCTATGTTGTATACCGACTGCTATCGATCCGGTTGTACATAATAGCATGGCATACCTTGGACCCTGCAGCAATTAACTTCTTCGCCCATACGTAGTTGTTTGTGACAATCATCTGGTAATCATCATGCTGATACTAACTTGTACATTTACATAAAACGACAACAACACAGCAGCAGCACAGCAGTCTAAAATATTCCTCTTGGGGGGCTTTCCTTGCACCTTCATCGCACATAATATATAAAATACGTACCAGGCATTTTTACCCGTTATTATTATTACGTATGTATTGAGACGACCCCAGGCGCATGACGGGCACTGACACAGGCAGGCAGCGTCAGGGTGCTGGAGCGCTCCTCGTGTAGACATATACCATGTATATATTATCGTCGGACCTCGCAGGCCACCATCGAGGCGCAGCGAGCAAGTCAAGTAAGTCGAGTCACCAGCAAGCACGAGACCTCACAGATTGAGAAAGCCTCATCAAGTATATGAACTCCCTAATATATGAAACCGCCATCGTAACTGCTGTTTCGAGTACAAGCACAATCAATATCCTCCCTGCTTTGTAATCGATACTGTGCGACACCACACATCCGCAGTATGCATACCCAAAAGGTGTACAGTCGCATCAACTAATATCCTCCCTGCATGGTGAACAGTATGGCAATAAAGCATCACAATATCATAGCATGGTCACACCTCATAGCTGTCCCGAAAACCACAAATCATCATCCCGAATCAATATCACACATTCCAAACTAACGTACCGAATGTGGACCACAATGGCTCAAAACCTCAAGCACGTAAGTCTACCATCCCGCGTAAAAAACGCAAGACAACAGAACCAACTACTCGTATTCAGTATAATGATTGGTGGTCCAAACGAGCCTATTCTACGACACACCTACTATTAACATACCTGAACAGCAGTAGCGGCATCTTCGTACTTATCATCAAAAACATCACCAAAAACAGGGAAAAAGAGGCAATCAATCAAGCAGCACAAACAAAGCGTATACTTCAATTAGGGCTGAACGGGGGCATGAGGCCAGCACCCACGCGCCACCTCGGCCCAGCTTCCATGCTGGTCCAAACACAACCTTGCTGTATGTGGTGTTGCTTGCAACCGCCCCACCCGTCCTTGCTCCCCTGCTGCTTCTGTTGTTGCTGCTGCTGCTCCTCCTCTTCCTCTTCTTTCCGTTGCTCGAATGATAACAGGGCTCCGTGTGCCAGTACCAAGCGGCTCGCCACTACCAGGGCGTGCTGCTCCGCATCGAAGTCTGCACGCGTGCCTTCCGCGGGCGGTGGCGGAGGCGGTGGTTGAGGCGGCGGTGGCGGCAGCGTCGGTGGCAACGGCTGATGCTCCTGCTCCTCGCCCATCCCAACGCCGTCATCTCCGACTCCTACTCTACTCTCCTGCTCCAGAGACCCCCTTCCACTCGCACATAAAACCATCTCTCCAACCTCTTTCTCTTCAGCGTGTGACGGTTCCTTCGTCACCGCGGGATTGATTTCAGCGTGGCGCTGAGACAGAGGCACCTGCTCTACTAGCGCGCCCGGGCTCACCCAACAAACCGTCTCAAAGATGCTTCTCTCAATCGGAAGCGGCTGCGGAAGGGCCTCCTGCCCATCCTGTGCACTGCTGCCGCTCGGAGAGGTCAGCACTCCACTAAGTTCCTCAGCTTGTTCTTCTTCCCTCTCTTCGTCTGCCTCCTCCTCTCTCTCTCCCCTCGTAACTTACACATCAAATTTGGGAATGGGCGCAGAGCGGGTATGGTTTACAGCAGTGGTCAGCGTGCTTGCGTGGGCCTCCTGCCCGTGTTGCCGCACTGTCGTCTCAACTGCTGTTGTCCTCCTCTGATCTGCCGCCGTCCTCTCCAAATCAGCGCGCTGGGCCTCGCTCGGCGTGGCACGCAGCTTCGCTGTCATCTTCCTCCGAAGGGCTGCCTGCTTCGCTGCTGCTAACTCTCTCCTCATCTCCTTCATCTCCTCACGAAGGGCTGCCACTGCAGCCCCGTCCATCTTCTCACGAAGCTCTGCCAGCTGCAGCTGCTGCGGCTGCTGTGGCTCCGGTTGCTGCTGCTGCTGCCGCTGCTCACCAGCGTTGCTCGTGCTTCGAGCAGCAAGCGGCTCCACCAGCCCCGGCTCACGTCTGGCAAAGGCGGCACGCTGTTGCTGCGGTCCTATCGGATGGATTACTTCCTGCCGCCACTTGAACTGGTGTTGAGCCGAGTTGATCCGAAAATCCACCTCAATGAGACGAGCCCTCTTGTTCGCAAGCACGGCAACCCGTCCAGTACGCGCAGCCCAAGCTTCATAGTTCACTATGCGTTCAACCAGAACGAAGCGCTCGGCATACGACAGCTTGTCGACAACTCCCATCAGCTGCACGGTCTTCCATCTTTCAAACTCCGCGGCATCCATCTCGACGTGAAAAAAGCCCCCCTCGCACTGCCTCATACCCCATTTGCAACCCGAGATCATAAGCGACAATGACCCGCTATAGCGTATTGATACGACCCCAGGCGCATGGCGGGCACTGACACAGGCAGGCAGGCAGGGTCAGGGTGCTGGAGCGCTCCTCATGTAGACATAAACCATGTATATATTATCGTCGGACCTCGCAGGCCAGCATCGAGGCGCAGCGAGCAAGTCGAGTAAGTCAAGTCACCAGTAAGCACGAGACCTCACAGATGGAGAAAGCCTCATCAAGTATATGAACTCCCTAATATATGAAACCCCCATCGTAACTGCTGTATCGAGTACAAGCACAATCAATCGTATGTATACGATACGGCGTATCCCGTACGCATTTAAGGAAATAATAGGGCAACTGAAAAAATGAAAACACAAGACGTATGATACAAGTAACATTTACGTATGATTAATGGAACGAGTAAAAAGAAGTGACTCCGATTTACCGTGTTCTGACGGAGCAATGCGTTTCATTTTTATGCGAACACGCGTTATTACCGTATTCCCATTCTAGCTGACATTCAATCAAAAGCTAGAAACTCAATCTCACGAAAAGGTTGTTTGCTGTAGATGGGTTTATACTACTACGACTACTACTACTACTACTACTACTACTACTACTACTACTACTACTACTACTGCTACTGCTACTACTACTACTACTACTACTACTACTTCTACTGCTATTACTACTACTACTACTACTACTACTACCACTACTACTACTACTACCGCTATTACTATTATTACTACTACTACTATTAATACTACTGCTGTATGTACTGTGCTGCTGTATACTGATTCCACACCGCTGTTGCAGTGGGTGAGTGGATCGGTTGGTGCGTGTGTCGATCGGTTCGTGCGTACTTGGGTGGGTGAGTGGGTGGGTTGGTGTAGGTGGGTGTTGGTGGGTCGGTTGGAACGTGGTTGACTGCGTCTGTCAATTTACCTGATCAGTGGATGGCGTCATAGGGCGTGGATCGTAGCCCAGTTATTATTTGGTATTCTTGTAATTGTCCACTAAACCGGCCCCGACCTGACATAGTTCGGGGTACCAGACGTGCAAAAATGAAAATCGACCGAAAAAAGCAACAACGAAATAGGGCCACTGCTGTACGTACGTGCTAAACAAGGGCTCCGCATCGATGCCGGCGTTTTGTTTTCGTCCGGGCTACGTACGTGCTGCTTTTTTCTGGGCTGCTGCTGCTGCTGCTATTGCTGCTGTATATTGGTTACATACTACTACTGCTGCTGTACGTACTGTGCTTTGGTATTGTGATTTCACACTGCTGTTGTAGTGGGGGGGTGGATCGGTTGGTGCGTGTGTCGATCGGTTGGTGCGTACGTGGGTGGGTGTGGGTGTGTCGGCTGGTACGTGGATGACTGTGTTCGTACCTGTTCGTGGTGGGCGGCCCTATTTTTTTGTGTGTTGTTTTGTTTTTGTCTGCTACAAGGGCTTCGCGTGGATGCCGGCATATAGTGTGTCAATTTACCTGATTAGTGGATTGCGTTATTGGGTGTGGATCGTGGCCCAGTTTTTCTACGAGTATGGCATATTTTTGTGTCCGCTATACCGGCGCCGCCCTGGCATAGTTCGGGATACCACTAGTCAAGTTTATTGAGCCTTTTTCTTTCATGACAAAATTTGCGGACCCGCAAACTCTGTACTATGTACAAGGGCTCCGCTTCGCGGGCGGCTGATGCCGCCCGCTACGCTCGCGCAAGGGAAGGGGTACAGAAGAGGCCCCCATGATGTAGTGCAGGCACCGCGACTCGAAAATGCCAAGAGGTTCATGGTGCAGCAAAGAAACGGCGGACTTGACATGCATGCAAAACATGCTCGGGATGCACAATAGCTCCATTCTCCAGGACGACAAAGCTGTACGCTCGAAAGAGAAAGCACAGCAACACGGCTGACGGCACGGCGCTGCGCTGTCTGCTGTGGGTGTGTGAGTTGTGCATGTTTGGTGAGTATGTGAGGTAGTACAACAACACTATTAATATTACGAGTACGAAGTACTTCGTACTTTGTACGAGTATACCTGGTATACTTTATTGTATGAAAGAGAAAACGCACAACACCAGCACGGTCGCCAAGTTGTGAAGAATGCAAAACAAAAAAATCCACAAAACTGAGAAAGACGTATGATACATACGTACTCGTACTCGTACTCGTACTCGACTAGTTATCGTACTCGACTCGTACTCGTACTCGTATTATAGTCGAATTCGTATTCGTACTCGAACAAAAACGGCAAGCAACAACAGCAGTAACAGCAGTAGCACTTTGAATGACATACGAACTCGTACTCGTATCGTGATCGCGCCGCTCGAAAAACAAGAAAGTTAAAACGACTGCTGTCGCGTTCTGCCACCCTCGACGCTTCCAGCACCCCGCGATCACCTCGCCATCGATTCGGCCCGGATCGAGCTTTACTACCTCTCTGCCCCAGTGAGCCCCGTGGCCCGCATCGCGTGAAGCCCGCGTGAAGCCCGGTGCTCACCGTGGCCCTCGTTCGCCCGCTCGAGCATGATGGTGTTCAAACCGCACCTTGCTGTCATTCTCTGATTAAAAAAAATGGTGTGTGTGTTCCGAAAAATAAGCACCGCTTGAATGTTTTTTTACAATAATAAACGACCGTTATAATTATGACATACTGGATTGATACAGCAAGCAGCAACGCAGACAAAGACCCTTCATGCTTCCCTCGTGTCTCGATGGACACGCCACGCCTAGCCACGAAAAAGACGACCGCGCTCCTTCCGTCCCCCCCTCTACTGGCCAGCGCCCTTCCATAGCGGCGATGGTGCCGGGCTCGCCCGCGCTGCCGCACTCTCTGGGCACCCGCACGAACCCAAAACTGAAAGAGGAAGAAGCCTCTCGCAACTACAGTAAATTATATACCGGAACAAAGAGAGGAGCAAGTACTGAAAGGAGGCGGTGTTCGAAGTGGGAGCTCTGAGAGGCGAGGGATGAGGGATCCCTGCGGGAGATATTAGTAAGTATGTCTATGTACGTACTGGTGTATTCGTTAATGATACGAGACAAAAAGCGACAGGCGTCGTTTTCAGTATATATCATAGTGCTTACCACTTTTTCAAGGAAATTGTTGCGGCACACTACGAGTGATGTTCTGCTGGAACGAGACACCGGACACGGGGCCAAATGCTACGTGATCACTGATGAAACTCTCATTGTGAATCCCACGTGATTTTGGATCGCATTTCAGGCAAGAGTTCGGAATTTCGAACACAATGTTGCAGCAGACATCAAGTCTGCATCGTGTGGGACATCGTTTCTCAAACGGAAACTTGCGCTGATTAACACGACGTCCTGCCTATGAGCACGCGAAGAAAAAGGCGAACGGGATGGGATGCAGCACTCGCGGCTAGGATAGCAACAGCAACGACTCCGCAAAATGCGTCACTCTGCGATGCGCGACATGGTATAAAACGTGCTCTCGATTTTTCGCGGACGAATCTTTCAGAGCCTGTCGTTCTGGCCTCACCAGGGGGAGGCAGCAACGCACCCAGAAACCATGGATTGGTGCCTGTGGAGATGAGGCTTGATCTCCAGTCCCCACGTGAAGTGCGGCTTGTGACCCGGCAGTACCGGTCACCCCGGTCCGAAACGCCTAGAAAAAAATAACTCAATTTTTGCACGATCGTTGAACCAGGGGATGGTCTTAAACGTCCCCTGTGTGTTCCCAATGCTTGCCATTCCCATTGTCGTACGAAGCCGATCACACACGCCGGCGGTCAGCGAGGACAGAGGACATGAACGCCCCCGCTGGCTTCGTTCATGAGAGGTGGAACCGAACCGCTGTGGATTGGCCCGTAATAACGATTTTTTTTTCGGTTGATTTGATTTGCATCTGATTCGAGTCTGATTGGTCGAGAAATGAATCACCAAACAGGCTTTTTCGAATGAAAGTCAATAACACGAAAATCCACAAGAAGTATTTTGGGAATTGAACCAGAACGATTCGATACGCGACGCTGGCGTTCTAAATCCTGCGGGGCCCCGCTCCAGTTGACGTTGATCATTGAAAAATCAAGCTCCAAGCCACAGTTCGTTTTTGTTGCCCCCCACACCCCCGATCCTCCCCGCTCTCTCCATAATACAATACCACGTCTTCCGCCCCTGCGCACTCCACATGGTTACCCCCACTCGGGAACGAACATCAGAGATCTATATATCGCCACAGCATCAGGGAGCGTCCTCCGACAGGCTGCAATCGGCTGCCACACATGATCCGTCCATGTTCCACACAGACACCTCGTGTTTTTCCCTCTCTCTAGTTACGCCCTCCAGCTGGCAGCGCATGCATATCGCGAAGCGCGTATCCTTTAGCCGCAGATGCTCGCGATCGGGTGCCACAGGCTGCCGCCTGGTACGGCTGAAGGACCGGGTCAAGATACCCGTGCGCACAAGGCACTCACAGTGCATTTCGCGAGTGACCCTCCTCCACAACAAACGCCGGCTGCCTCCATTTTTTCCAGGGCTGTTCGCGGATCATGGGCCGACCCGTGGGTCGGGTCAGGAGGTGTTCAAAATGTCGCGGGTCGGGTCAGCAAGTGTTTATAATCTCACGGGTCGGGTCGGGTCGGGTCGGGTCGGGTCAAGAGGTTTGCAAATCTCACGAGTCGGGTCGTGTCGGATCAAGAGGTTTCCAAAATCTCGCTGGTCGGGTCGGGTCATGACCCGACACTCTCAAAATTTTCGCGGGTCGGGTCGGGTCATGACCCGAAATCTCAAATTTTCGCGGGTCGGGTCGGGTCATGACCCGACATCTGACCCGCGAGAAACGGGTCACTCGCGGGTCGGGCCAGAATCATCCGCGAGTTGTTTTCCGTTGACCCGCGGGTCGGACCCGTGGGTCAATTCCGCGGATCCGGCCCGCAGGACCGGATTTTTTCTACATTACCGCTTCCTGCCCGAGGGCCACTCTCGACTCAACGGATCGGACGCGCGGGTCCCAAACCTTTAACATTACCACTTCCCTCACGTCGTGCCGATACCCCGAGTGCATATCATAGCGTCCGAGACGATCATATTGTATACCAGGTACCGAGTACTACAGGCATACTTTTGGCGAACTCCTGGCCGGATGACACCACACAGCAGTATATCATGCTCACACATCCTCCAAACCCACTACAGACAGACCACAACTCAATGCAGGGTACAAGAATATCAAAAATGGCAGCAGCAGTAACAACCAGGCAGACATGCATCGATTGTTGTACAATTGATGCATGTCACAAACACGTGGATACATTATTAATAGTACGCTTGCTCTCGCCGGAGGCGGCATAGTCCGCCCGCTTTCAGGGGCGAAAGCAGAAGCCATCTTGGGTTAGAGCTGTCAGGTCGACCCGAGAAGAAGGCGTGGTGGGCATGGCAATGTGCGGGATGTGGGTCTACCTCTCTCTCTATTCACGAAGATCTTCGGGAGCACACACCACAAATACAAATATTACAGGAAACAAACACAAAAAAACACAAACAAGCACGACACTCTAGGAATATTATGAGGGACCAAGGCCCAACCAACGGACGAACGAGCAACGACTACAGGTTTGGACCTGCAAGTTTTTACCTTTGATCCGCGAGAAATATCACGGGTCCAGTCGACCCGACCCGTATTAAGCCGTATCTCACGGATCAATCGGTATCTGGCGGGTCGGGTCGGGTCGGGTCGGGTTAAGAGGTTTGCAAAATATTGCCCGGGTCGGGTCGGGTCAGGTCATGACCTGACATCTCAATTTGCCGCGGGTCGGGTCATGACCCGATATCTCAAAATTCCCGTGGGTCAGGTCGCGTCAGCTGACCCGACCCGACCTAACCTGTGAAGTTTGACCTGACCTGCGAACAGCCCTGGTTTCTTTCATGTGTCCTAGTTCTTGCTGTTTTGGTCTGTCTCGCGCGAGTGCGCAAGGGGTCACTCGGCGTGGCGTGCCGTCCTTCTACCGGAGGCCCGCGGTCACATGTATGATATTGGTTGTTTGAGCCACATGCCTTTTATGGGTGTGCTCGTGGTGTGTGTTGTCTTCACATTAAACCCGTTCTTTCTACCCAACCACATCAGTACACCCAGTGTGTTTCCTGATTTCTAATCCTAGAGAGATACAAATTCTGTGGTCACAGACTGTGAAACAGAGAAAAACCAAAACAAAGTAAACGCAAATTAATGGGCAAGGCAAGTGAGATGCTAACGTACCGGGTACGAGAACACAACGACACAAGCCGAACCGAAAAATAAGAACGAAAAGACAAATAAAAAACGAATTATGAAACGAAACATAATACAAATGACGCAGGGAGACAGAAGCGCCCCTAGAAGACCGTGCCCAAGAGAGGAACAGATAGCTGGAGCACGGCCGGGGCAACACGAAGAAAAGGAAGACACCGGCATAGGGCGGTTTCAAAAGGAGAAACAAGGCAACAAGCAAGAAAGCAAGAAAGAAGACACTAGAAGAGAGGAAAAGAGAAAAATCGTTGTCAAGGCGATGATAATAACAGATTCCCGTTTCTGCTACAAGACCGATACGGGGACCGTGTCACATCATCTGCCATCTCCTTCCTGCTTCTCAAAAGAACGGTGTCAAGAGCCGGTACTACCCCCCCCCAGTGAGCACGTCAACAAGAAACAAACAAATAAACAAAATAAAAAACAAAAATAGAATCCAGGGGCTAGTCGAACCGATACCTTGCCGTACAATCTACCATTTCGTTTCTGCATTCGTCGACAGCTGTATCAGTACAGCCGCCCTTGCCCCCCCCTCTCCCCCTCTCCTTGTCGCCTCTCTGGGCGTCCTCAGCTGCATGCCGTAGCCGGCTCCTCTCCGCTTCGGCCCTGTGCCACCTCGCCATGAAATGGTCCGCCGCCTCAACGACCCCCCGATAGCAAACCCCACTCTTCTTAGCCGCCCTCTGCCATAGTAACGTTTCTGCTCCGAACACTAAAGGGGAGTTTTCTGTGAAGCCCGCTGTTGGTCGAAAAACCCTGAGGTCATCTGCTATACATTGGGCCCAGTTATTTTCTGGGCGGCCAGGTCCCGGGCTCGTCCCACCGACGATCGTCCCAAACATCACCCGCCGAGTCAGCCGCTCATCGGTGCGGAGAAACGACAATGACAAGTGTTTCCATGCCGTTATGCTGAAAGTCCAATACAATATACTGTAGTGCAGTATATAGGAGCTAATTCGGTATGTATACGTGTACAGAGTATTAGCATACGGTTAAGGAGGTATAAGTTACACAACCGTTGGCGCGGTCCGAAACAACATCCATAGCAAACGTGGTCGAAGATAATGTACGGGTAAGCGATGACGATTGCGAGTTAGATTTGGGCCGGGCTAATTGCGGCTTGCCGCTTGTTAAATGGCGAGAAGAGTCGCTTCGTGGTGGTGGTGGCCAGCTGGCTCCGCGACGGAGACAGCGAGCAGCCAAACCATACGGAGGGCCGGGCGTTGCAAGCCCTCCGAGCTTTGTCATTGTGAGACTATTCGCGTTGTGCCTACACCGCTGTATGGGCCACAGCGCAGGGCGTAGTGTCCCTAACGACTAGTAACAAGACGGCATACCACCAGTCGAGCAGAACGTGATGCCACTTTCTCGACCAAAAACAACCGGCATCATCTGTGAAATGAGCACGTCTAGCGTGGCCGCGGTGCCCACACCACCACTGCCCCAGATATGATGGTATGGGTAAACGATGAGTGCCAGTAGTGATGGGCCAGGGTTAGCTACTGCATTATGAGGCGTGACGGCGGTAGTAAAAGGCGTCAATCAATAGAGAGGGCAAGTCGCCATTGCATACACTCTTCTAGTATTATACTGGTAGTACACAAGCGTGCCCCCACTACTGTACCTCTGTGAATAATTACTGTAGCATACCATAACAACACGAGACAAGCTGAGCTTCAGGAAGAAATATATGAACTTCGTATATGTGGATTGGTATAAAATTCAGAAGAATGGGTCGGGCGTCCAGTTTGTTAGGTGAGCTGTGTTGTCTCCGGCGTGACCTGTGTTCGTACTGTTTGGCAGTATTTTGGGGGATTTGTGTTGACAGGTACGGTCAGCTGGTTGACAGGTACGGTCGGCTGTGGTTGACAGTCCCGGCATCTGGTGTGGCCGTCTGTCTTTATTTCAACTGTCAAACAGTGATCGTTCGAGCCTTTTATGGGTGCACTTGAAGCCGAAAATAGGTGACGCGGAAGTTGAATAGCTGAGAATAGGTGTACCTTGGTCTTTTGAGCCATTTGTAGGTACGATAGAGCGCAGGCCCAATATCAGGCGGGGCCAGGAAGCCTTTTCCGGGGTACAACACGCCGTGCACCTATAAATGGGTCAAAATACGTAGGTATACCTATTTTTGGCTAGTGCCCGAAACAATACAAAGCTGATCCAATCACCCACTACAACAACAGTAGTGTGAAATCAGTATACAACACAACAGCAGTACGCACAGCAGCAGCAGTAGTAGGAGTAGGAGTAGTAGTAGTAGTAGTAGGGGTAGTAGTAGTAGTAGTAGTAGTAGTAGTAGTAGTAGTAGTAGTAGTAGTAGTAGTAGTAGTAGTAGTAGTAGTAGTAGTAGCAGCAGCAGCAGTCCAGACAAAAGCACCACGTACGACGTAGAGCGAACATAGTATATGCCGGCATCGATGCGGAGCCCTTGTTTAGCACGTACGTACGTGCAGCTGTGACTTTTCCCCATTTTTTTTTTCGATTTTTGTACGTCGGAGCTTTTATCCTAAGAGTAAAAACGGCTTTCTCCCCATGTTATAGGTCGATTTCGATTCTGACCGGAGGTCTGGAGATCCTTTTTTTTGTTTTCACTTTTTCGGGACTCTTCAAAAAAAAATGTTTTGATTTTTAAGGCAAAACTTGTCTTGAACTTAGGTTGGCGAAAAACTTATCTCGAAATTAGTGTTGATATTCTTACTTGGTTTTAGGGTAGGGGCCGCCCATCCCTTCCACCAAGCCGGTATCATACGGTGTGTACAGCAGTATATTTCGGTATGGTGGTGATGTTACATGGTACAAGCATGGTATGGTATAAATAGAGCATAGCATGCAGAGGGGTTGCTCTGCATGCGGTCCCAGTGACACTTATGGCGATTTCATTCAAGCAATAATCTACGGAAGGAGGCCATATTTTTGGCTCGTGCACGGGGTGTGTCGGCTGGGCGAGGCGCGGATCGGGGCTACGCTACGCCCCGACCCACTCCCCGCCGCCCCGCCTGTCAGTGAATTTTGGCGATGTAGCGCTTATTCAATCCGCAATCAATCGTATGATACGAGAACTCTACGTACGCACTGCTGCGGCTACTACTACTGCTTTGTGTCATCTGTCTGTGTGTCAGTAGAGTCTACCCCATCGATCCTCCTGCAATTTGTACTCGAAGAATAAGAACAAGAACTACTACTGCCGTGCCTGTTTGTACTGCTGCTGCTGCTGTTGTAGTAGTAAAATACGCCTGACGCACTCCGCTACCTGTGGCGCTTTTCCATCCAATCAAAATCCATAGAGAGAGCGAGGCAATCCTTGATTCGCAAACACGGGGTTTGTCGGCTGGGCGGGGAGCGAGTCGGGGCGGGCGCCCCGACCCGCTCCCCGCCGCAAAGCCTGCAGGTGTGAAGTGCGGCGACAAGCACTCTTCTTCTTGCACTTTCACGGCTGTACGTACTCGTAGGAGCAGCCCTGACCCGCTCCCCGCCGCAAAGCCTGCAGGTGTGATGTGCGGCGACAAGTACTCTTCTTCTTGCACTTTCACGGCTGTACGTACTCGTAGGAGTGCATTCAATTCGCAATCAATCGTAAATATTCCGTGTGTGTACGTACGTACGTACGACGACGTATCATAGTGTATTGCAAGCAGTTGATGTCGAGCGGCGTAATTTGTTGTGTCGTTTCTCATTTGTTTGGTGGTACATTTCGGATGCACACCATGGATCATGAAATCGTGGATCATGGACTCGGACTCACCTATGGCATGGGCCGTGGACCATCGAGACGAGACCAGGAGGATTGATCGTGCTTCTCATCACACACATGAGCGACCGTCTGACCCACTCCGCTTCTTGGCGATTCCATTCAAACACTTTTCCACGGACACGCATACACGGGGTTGTCAGCTGGGCGGGGCACGAGAGTCGGGGGGCTGCGCCCCGACCCGCTCCCCGCCGCCTCGCCTGTTAAGTATTGGTAGCTTGTAGCTATGCCTGGTATTCATCATGTCCAGCTTTTGTACGTAGTACGTGGTTCCTACGTACGTACCCGTATGGGAAGTAGTAGCATTTTGCTGCTGTAGGCCCTCGGCCCTGGTCGCGCACGCAACAACTTTAAATTGACACAAAAAGAGCTGAGCACAATAAGGGTCGTTTTTAACGACGCATATTTAGCAAATAAATTGCCAAATTTCCTTTTTTTGGCAAGTTTTACTTGCCAAAATAGCAAAAAACTTGCCAAGTTTTTTTCGGACATTTCCGTAGCTGTTTGTTGGCAAGTTTTTGGGATGTAAAATTTGCTATTCAAGTTGCCATTTGCGACCAATCACGCCTACCCCAAGACCATACAAACCACACGCTCTCGCGCTAAACGCCCGAGCTGCAGCAACACAGGAAAATATCGGGGGTTAGATGGTGGTGCTGACAGCAGATGATGGTGGCTGACGGCACTGCGGAAGGGGTTGCTGGCACGGGTGACCAACCGCATGTAGGCGTGGCACTGGTGGCGTCTGGGGCGGATGCTCAAGTCAATCCCAATCAAACAGTCGCCCCAGCTTTCCCAAGACAACGAACACGTGCCTATGACCGCCCTGGAGGGCTGTCCACCTCTGGGACCTACGATATATGCTTGGATCCGTCTCCAGACCACCCATTCCTCAACGAGGGTGTCGTCTAGCTGTCCGATCCTTGCTGTACGGGGTTTGATAAATAAAAAACTGAAGGCGTTACGTGGCTCAAATAGCAAGTTTCTTGCCATTTCATCGTGTTTGTCGATAGAAAGTATTAGCCAAGACTTGCCATTTGTTTTTGCCAAAATAGTAAGTTTTGTGCTATTTGCTCGTGTCGTTAAAAACGGCTCTATAAAACAACTCAAATGAAATATTGAATTCGTGCGTGATCAGGGCGACTCCTATGCAGTATTATATTTGGGTTGAAAAAAGCATAGAGTCGGATCTCCCACCTGCAAACAAAGCCACCATATCGCTATACCGATGTGCCCTCTTATCGTGATTTTGGTTTCATTTCATGGGGGAACCAAGAAAATCTAAACAGAACGGAGATTTTGAACTCCACGACACGAACGAGTAATTCACGCCGGGTTGGGCTATGAACCTTCACCACCAGGTCCTCGAAGACAGGGAACGGACTGGGAAACTCCTGGGGAGCAGCGTAAGGGCTTGCCTTTAGTCGCTGTGAACCAGCAAGGAGTTCTCGTTCTCACGGAGCATGAGCTGCTGGTGGCGGTTGTAGTCAGAAAATAACCCGTTATTTAGATTGTTTTGATTTGTTTTGCCCATGGCGCAGCTGCTGCTGGGCGGCCACAACACATGCGATGGTAGCAAAGGTGCTGATGCTTTCTCTCTCCGTGGTGGTCGATGCACGAGTGCTGTGTCCCAGCTGTGTACAATAGCAGCCAAGCACGTAGCGTCGTGATCCGTCGTGTGCCCAAAATCTATAACCCATACAAAATATATAATGTCTCCGAGGTTTCGTGCAAAAGCGTTTTCAATCACTTTCTAAAAATCACCAAGTGGTTGAAAAAGGCCGCCAAAAAACACTATTTGGTCATATTTTATTGATGATAATATCTCGGAAGAACATTTTTTCCGCCAAACAGGCCCCATAAGACGCGATTCTGATCAAATCTGACAATATTTGGGACCAGATACCCCGAAACCTCCGTAAAGATTTTAACATAATCACCCAAAATAATACTGCATAAGAGTCAGCCTTAAGCGACAAATTATTCGAGTGCCGGTTGAAACGTTAGAGCCGAATTCTATACATCAGATCAACTATTGAATTGATGGTTGATTGGCGACAGATCCATTTATTGGTTGAACTTGGATTAAGTAGAAAGCTTTGGGGAGGGGATTGCAGAAAATCGACGGAATTAGACGTCAAACACTGTTGAAAAGCAGGGGATGGTACAATATGGCCGCTGGTCCATTGTATGTATGGTACAGCGACAGAATATGTTTTCAGCTGCCGGTTTGCGGTATGGCACAGTGTGTACCAGCAGTATATCGATGTAGTGGTAATGGTATGGTACAATCAATGGCCAGCTGGAAAAACAAAGAAGGATAGAATTCCCAGTGACTTTCGGCACTAGATTATGTTCCCAGTAACTTTAGGCACTGGGTTATTCCCAGTGACGTTAGGCACTGGGTTATTCCCAGTGACTTTAGGCACTGGGTTTCGCAGTGACTTTAGGCACTGGGTTTCGCAGTGACTTTAGGCACTAGGTTTTCCAGGCACTGGGTTTTGTCAGGCAAATGAAACTTTTTCCCCATCATCTCCCCGTTTTTCCTACTTTATTAAAGTAACAAAATCGGGCTCTGAAGCCTGTGCCCCCCCCCTGACCAACCTGCTGTAGCCGGTTGAACCCTAACACCAGTACGTTTTTTGTGTATCTTGTTTACTGGCGATCTGGAAAATTCGAACCTTCCCGAGGTGTCTTGAACCTTTCTAACCGACTTTGTCGTCCAGTCGGGTACTTAAAATCAGACATTTTATCAGGATCATTAGGTTCTCCGACGACCTGCAAGATATGAACCTTCCACGAGTATCCGCCGTCCACTGCAGGAAATATCCGAACGTTAACGATTCCAAATATAGGCATACAGGTGCCCACCATATACCGGGGCACCCAGGAGGGGGCACCTGACACATACATGTTGTGCTCGTTGTTGACAACCTGTTATCAGGACGCAAGCAAGTCCCAGGATCGATTCGCTGTGTACAGCAGCAAGCAGCAGCAGCAGCTGTTAACAGCAGCACCCCGACGCAAGCAAGTCGCAAGGATTGATTCGCTGTGTACAGCAGCAGCCCACTCCCGTGGTACGAGCCACCCCACCCCGTGCAAGAACATATAGCAGCAGAGGAGCACATGCAGCAGTCGCGAAGCACCACTCCCTGCCACCCCTCATGTATATAGTAGAGTACCACGGTGTGACTGGTGCTTGTACATCTATTCGCTGATGCACAGCAGCAGCACAGCAGCAGCAGCACAGCAGCAGTAGCGTGGGACCACTCCACCCCGTGACTGATGTTGCTTGCTATTTGATCAGTACGCACTGCTGTTATTTTTTGTTGCTCAGTCAAGCAAGCGAGTACTGCTGTGGGTGTCAGGCTTGCGATTACAGCAAGAACAGCTAAAGCACGAGCTGCGGTCGCGAAGCATGTCGCACTGCTATTTTTTGTTGCTGCCAAGCAAGCGAGTACGCAACATGCTGTGTCAGTCATCATGCGACTACACAGCAACAACATAGGTTTTGTTGCTCAGTCAAGCAAGCGAGTACTGCAACATAACAGCAGACAGGAGCACAACAAGCAGCACAAGCAGCAGTTAGTTGTGAAGGACCACCCCCGGCCACCCCGCATGATGTAGAGTAGTTGGGTGCAGTACGAGTACTTATCAAACTACACACTCTTCTATTATAGTCGGGGCGGTGGGGAGCGAGTCGGGGCGTAGCCCAGATCCGCGCCCCGCCCAGCCGGAAAACCCCGTGTGCGAGTAAAAAAAGATGTCATCATCCTTCGGTCGCAAGATAAAAAAAATAGAGTGTTTGCGTTTTTTTTTTTCTTACTTTTACTTCTCTAAAAATTCTCCCGAAGTAAGGATTTGCGGTAAATTTTTTAAAAAACGGCAAAAAAGTACTTTAGAGAAGTACGTTTTTGATCAAAAGTTACGGTAACTTTTGGCTCTCAGTTTCATTGGCCTACACACACCGAGCATTCTACCGACGCAGAACGCCACAAATTATGGGACATGTCTCCCATAGGCCCCAACCTTGCTGCTTGCTCTACACAACACAACAACCGGTGGGAGCACAGAGGCTCGAGAGGTGTGCTACAGTATGATACGGACAAGCGGTGCTGGATTTTGCTGACGGGGCGCCGGCGGACTGCTGGCGGCCCGCTACGGTACGCTCTCGCCGGCTTGGTGTCGTGGAGGATGCGCTGTTCAGAAGAACTACTCGTACGAGTACAAGTTACTCGTACGAGTCGTACTCGAATGGAGACGTAGTCTTACCGCCTTGCTTGTAGAGCGCGACAGGATGACAGATCGCCGTGTATCATTTCAATTTCACCACACTGCGGCAGCAGCACTAGCAGCACTAGCAGCAGCGGCGGCGCGCCGCCACGGTCTATATATGTCGAGCCCCGGGCGGGCTTGGAGCGGAGCGTGCCGGCGCGGTGTCGCGCGTAGGTCGTGGGCAGCAGCAGGAGCAGCACACGACGACAAGAATAGTTGGACGCAAAATCGAGAAAAGCAAAAACGGAAGTTGTTGCTTCTCCTGCTCTGCTGCTGCTCTGCTGCTGTTGCTACTGCTGCTGCTGCTGCTGCTGCTGCTGCTGCCGCTGCTGCTGGGGCTGCCGCCACATAGCTGCAGCCACCGGTGCTGCTGCTTGCGGTCGTGGGATTGCAGCTGCGGCACTGCGGTCATACCCCTGCCGCCGCCACCGTTGCTTGGCTGCCGTTCCTCTCGTACGCTACTTTTTGTTTTCGTTGTTTGTTTGGTTTGCTGCATTGCCTCACCCCACTTCCCTTATTATTTTCGGAGGCGTCGCCTGCAGGATTATTTTTACTTCTATCGCAAACACACCGAAACCATGAGGGGAAGGGAATTCACTTTTTTGAGCGGAAGGAAAGTATATTTTTTTTTTACTTCTATCGCAAACACTCTAATGAAGGAATATAATATACTATAGCAGTAACGAGTGCTCAGTCATTTTTCAGCTTTTTTGGTGTTCTCTCTGTGGTGACTCACGAGTACCCAGTCATTTTTTGTTACTCCATATACTCGCGAGTACTCACTCATTATATATTGCGTACTCCAGGTATACTCGCCAGTATACTAGCTGGATGCCCTACGAGTACTTATCACTACACACTCTTCTAGTGTATAGTCGGGGCGGGGGGCGGGTCGGCCCGACCCGCGCTCCGCCCAGCCGGAAACACCGTGTGCGAGTAAAAAAACATATCATCCTTCGGTCACAAGATGAAAAAAATGGAGGAATATATACCGGTAACTCCCGAGTGCTTAGTCATTTTGGCTTTTTTGGTGCTTTGGTAACTCGAAAGTACCCAGTATTTTTTTGTTACTCCATATACTCGGGAGAACTCACTCATTGTGTGTTTCGTACTCCAGGTATACTCGCGAGTATACTAGCTGGTTGCCCTACGAGTACTTATCACTATACACACTCTTCTATTATAATAGTCGAGGCGGCGGGGAGCGGGTCCGGCCTACCTGGTTGCCCTACGAGTACTTATCACTATACACACTCTTCTATTGTAGTCGAGGCGGCGGGGAGCGGGTCCGGCCGTAGTCCCGACCCGCGCCCCGCCCATCGGGCAAACCATGTGTGCGACTAAAAAAACATGTTATCCTTCGGTCGCAAGATTGAAAAAAAAAATGGTGGAATATACACCCGTAACTAACTCCCGAGTGCTCAGTCATTTCAGCTTTTTTGGTACTCTGGTGACTCGCAAGTACCCAGTCATTTCGTTTTGAAGCACCATCCCCTGCCACCCCGCATGATGGATAGAGTAGCTGGATGCACTACTACGAGTACTTGGCACACTATACACTCTTCTATTATAGTTGGGGCGGCAGGAAGCGGGTCGGGGCGTAGCCTTGACCCGCGCCTCGCCCAGCCGGCAAACCTCGTGTGCGAGTAAAAAAACATGATATCCCTCGGTCGCAGGACAAAAAAATGGAGGAATATATACCTACAACTAATTCCCGAGTGGTCAGTCATTTCAGCTTTTTTTATGCTCTGGTGACTCGCAAGTACCCAGTCATTTTTGTTTCTCCATTTACTCGGGAGTACTCACTAATTTTATATCCCATACTCCAGGTATACTCGCGAGTATACTAGCTGGATGCCCTACGAGTACTTATCACTACACACTCTTTTATTATAATAGTCGGGGCGTAGCCCCGCACCGCGACCCGCCCCGCCGGCAAACCCTGTTTGCGAGTAATCTCAAACAGCAAAGAGGCGAAGCCCGCAGGGCAGATCCCCTCTTCAGAAAAGCCTCATTGTTGTACTGGGAGACAGTGATTGAGTATCACTCCGTGAGCGATATCGCAGCTCTACAACAGCACGACAAAGCAGAAAGGCTAGGAGAAACAGAGGTTATGGCGACCACAGCGAAAGCTCCGGGGGGCACCCCGCTCCCTCCCCGCCGGGTGTGGAACTGGCTGAAATGCACGAGGGAGGGCAGACCTGAGCGGTAATAATCCGGAGTTATCAAATTTAATGCTGTGGAGTGCGGCGCGTCGACGATGACTCCGGCTCGCGCCAGAAGGAACCGGCGCTGGCGGCGGACGACGGAGCCAAAAGGGGACACGAAGAACGCAGCGCCTCTTGCGAGAAACCGGTGGAGTCGTTATTTGTTTTGTGGCGTCTGAGTGCATAGTGTGACCACGAGTGAGATCGATGGGATGATGAATTTCTGCTGTACCAGGCTGTACGTATGAAAACTGCCTTTTTTTGTTTGCTCGTAGTCAGTTTTCCACGTCCTGGCTTATTAGAGAGGGCGAGCGACTGAAAACCTTCAGGTAACTCAACGTCCACCCGACCGATACCGACCGTTGTTAGACTTCTCTCAAAGTAAGTTGAGTAGATACGGTACGACGCGGGAGAAAGTACGAGGAACCCCAGTGCAGTCTCACACGAATCGGGTAAAACAGGCACTCCACTCGATGCGTTTTGGAGCCTGTTCTGTGACCAGACTTTATGTGATATAATACCAGTACCTGGTACCTGGTATATATTATGTTTATATGTGTTTTGGCCTTGAGCTTCGTAGCTGATGAGAGAACAGCAGCAACAACAATAACAACAACATCGACCCGAGGAATACGCGACCAGTTATCCAGGTATACGCGCACGAATTTGCCAAGATATACGGAAAGACTTGCGATTATTTTAGTTTGCGGTCGGAATACGGGATTCGCGTCACGACCGCAGTTTGAATCAAAACGGGCCGCCGCGAATCACATACGGCCGTCGTACGCAGGAACGTTTGGGTAGTATATATTGCTCGTATGATATATACCTGGTACGCAGCTTGCAAAGATGAGTTTCGATGGAGTTCTAATTCTCGATGCCACATATTATATCTCCGACAGCATCGAATGGATATGTTGCTCCATACCTGGTATATTTTAGAGAATGTATTTTCTCGTAGAAGAACAAAAACGGTTCGCTCCAACCACGTAATTTCATACCGCGTATATATGTGTGTACGGAACCTGTACATACCAGTACTGTTGTACAAAACGGGGTAAACGTAATTACGCGTATCCAATCTGGGGTCGCCGTATCTACTTTTGTGGCCGTAATGATTTGAATTACGTTTGCCCCCGCGCCCCTTATAAACCACGCGCGATGCACAACACACAGTGCCTCGGTGCACCGCCCTCCACGTCGGGCACTGCTGGGTGCTTGGAACATCAGTGTACCGCAGTACTGCATGAGTATATAGAACATGCAATGTCGTATACAGTGTTCAACAGGTCAAATGGAGTTCCAGCGAAAACCAGACATGCGTACGACGTCCATATATAATATATCCCGGGGATACCCCTCTTTGAGCCCTGGGGGGATGTATACGAAAATCCCCTCATCGAGGACGTAAGTACGCGCAAGTTTTTAAAAGGCCGTTTCCCGTAATTACGCGTAGTTTTTTTTTCGGCTTTGCCGTTTTGTACATCATGGTACATACCGTACCAATATCCGTCTTGTTCACGGTGCATGATATAATATGTACGAGATTGGTGGTATCGGTTGGTACACACAGGGCTTTCCTCGGGGTTTTCCCGCGGGAGTTACCTCGCGGTTTTGGGCGGGATTCGGGACTATCCCGTGGTCCCGTGAATCATGTTGAATCCTTCCCCCGCACCTCGCACTAACCAGTCCCGCGCAAATTAGTACATCCCGCTGCCGCGCGCACGAAAAGTATCAATCTCATTCCCGCACAAACAAGTCCCTTGCAAATACACATTATATGCCGTTCCCGCACAAACACGTCTCGCAAAATTCAGGGTATGCCAAATCCCGTGAATAGAGCAGTAAACCCCGGCATTGCTATTCAACCCCTCCGCCGGTATGGGGACTTTGACAGGATACGTAGGTACGACGAGCGTGCCCGTTGACGTAAGGAATATATTAGAGCCTCAGTCGGCCCTTTTGCTACGGATTTAGATCCGCCGTGGCTAGATCCCAACCCGGTGAGTACCGTTACGGCTGGATCCCGCACTAACAATCCCCTCAAATCCCGTCGTGGCTACTGCGGTAGGTTGCGTACAACATATCCCGTGGAATCCCGTGGTTGTTGAATCCCGTCTCCGCGAATCAGTATTTCTACGCACGACAGATCCTGCAAGCGAATAGCTTTCGTTTCGAAAAATAAATTTATACACACAAGCCGGTACTACCGAGTCGGCCCCCCAGCAGCATAAGTTGTCGCCGTCTGCCTCACGTGTAGCGCCTAGGTTCGTGGACGGCTACGGCTGTACAAAGGAATGCCAAAACAAGTTCGATTATCGTAGTATACACCCAACAGAGCGTTTGGAGTCGACTGTAAACCTTACAGAGGGTCGAGCCCACAAGTCGAAGGGCTGGGCGCGCTCGTACTTATTCTACTGTACATGTATTGCTACAGCAGTACACCAAAAAAGTGCTCGTACGTGGAGATATCTGGTAGGCTCGGAAAATGACGAAAACGAACCAACATAACTACTATTAATAGTACCAGGAATACACCTTCCAGGTATCTGGTATAGAATGGCACCGCTTAACAATGCCCACCTAATCGGGACAGCGGTGTGGATACAAGACTACGGATCTCTATTCCACCGAGGTGTAGGGCTCACGGCCACAGCAGTACCGGGCATCCCACACAAACTCGTCGTTAAAGCGGGCTCGAGAGCAGGTACGTGTACTGCTGCTGTGGTTGCTGCAACCAAGTGCACCTAACATACGTCGCGGCGTGTATAACGGAGCACCAACAGAGTTACTGGTCGTACCCACGACGGACGCACAACTGTATAAGTCGTAACAAGTGAACACTTACACCCACCCCCGCGCGAGTGATCAGCACACACGTCCTGGTAGGGTGGAATATATACGTCTCGTGTAGGCGAACAGATTGGATCACTCATAGCAGACCTCAGCAGTATGTATAAAGCCCCAGCCTCGACGCGTATATACGACAATCTAAGGGTTTTTATATCGATAGCGGCGACTGGGCAGGATGGCCCGGGCGCACCCGCAGGGTCTACTCCCGAAGGGACAAGCGAGCAGGGTTTAACCCCCAACGCATTCGGTCGAACGTAATGAGTTCAATTCCCAGACCACTACCAGTCGGGGGTAGGCACCGGATCTTGGTGGAGGTGTCTACCCCCGTCGATTCGATCACAAGCGAGGAATTACGTCACGTTAAATACGAAGCGAGGCGGGGGGTTACACCCCCCCCCCCCCCCCCTCCCTCCTCCGCCATACGCATATATTTTATATCTATGGGTTGGGTTGGCGTCGCCTGGCGACGACGCTGTAAAACATGCCTCTCACTGCGTGAGCTAGATAACCAGGGTACCGTTTTTTTTTCTCGTTTTTTTTTGGCGGTTACCCAAGACTGGCGGTCGAGCAGATCATTTGTGCGGGGTCGGGAACCTCAACTCCGCACAAGGGGAATGATCGTATCACGTAGTGTGATATGGTAAGGCATTCATGAGGCAGATATATAGTGCTCCCATTGCTGTCTCATGAAGTAGCCACACCAGATATTAAATTAACTCATTGAATCTGTCATCCATATGCAAGTCCGCCTGACAAGCGGTTCTTAGTAGGATGCAGCTCACCCTTCATGCGACTCGCCCAACACCTCACGGCGCTTTGCGCTTGGTGCTAGCTATGTCTGCCTGGTCGGTGAAAACCTGACATGCTCTGTCCCGGCATTGTAGGGATGCGAGGGTCTATGGTCATACGACTACGGCCATGCATGAAAATGAAGTACACCCCCCCTCCCTCCCCTGCGTCGACGACTGTCTGGCAATACGGCCGCGGCGAGTACGCCGGGTTCCACCCCCAACGTGCACGAGCGAGCACATACGGTTCAACCCCGGCACGAGCGAACATACACGGTTCAACCCCGGCACAAGCGAACATATATGGTTCAACCCCGGCACGAGCGAACACGTACGGTTCAACCCCGGCTCAAGCGAGCACATACGGTTCACGAGTGAGCACATACGGTTCAATCGCGGCACGAGCGAGCACATACGATTCAACCCCGGCACGAGCGAGCACTTACGGTTCAACCCCGGCACGAGCGAGCACATACGGCTCAACCCCGGCACAAGCGAGCACGAGCGAGCACATACGGTTCAACCCCGGCATGGGCGAGCACATACGGTTCAGCCCCGGCACGAACGAGCACATCCGGTTCAACCCCGGCATGAGCGAGCACATACGGTTCAACCCCGGCACGAGCGAACACATACGGTTCAACCCCGGCACGAGCGAGCACATACGGTTCAACTCCGGTCACGAGCGAGCACATACGGCCCAACCCCGGCCGGCCAACGATATGAGGTCAGGTTTTCAAATTCGTTTGTGTGCCTTTTTCATCGCGGAAAGCGCGAGAGCGTGAGTTTGCAAATTGGACGAGCAGGGGAAATGTGGAACCCTATGCGCGATAAAAAAATATACCTGGTATGTCTAGGTACCAAATGTACATTTTCCCGGAATACTTTCACTTTTCATCTCCGGCCGCGAGTCTTTTCTCGCGCTGTCGGCTGCGGGGCACGCAGGGGGGCCGCGTGTACACCACGGCGCAAGTGCGGGTCCCGGCCGAGGCCCGTGGGGCGTGCTCTGGGGATTCAAAGTCGAGAATTATGGCAAATAACTCAGGGGAGACGTTCCGACTGGACACCGCCTCGCAAGTCCTATGGAAAACCTATCGTACGACTGTTTTTTCGTTCTTTCATCCGTATGAACTTTGATGCACGCGCGAGACAACAAGGACCACACCGACATTGAACGAGGCACACCTCAAGTGCCGTGCAGCAGTAGTTGATACCAGTTGCATGCGTCTGCTCTCTGTGGGCTGTGTACAGCAGTAGCAGTTGCACGAGACGCTTAAACAATTTCATGCTCATTTTATGCAAATTTGTTATTTGGTTCCAATATTTTAGAGTCTACGTAGAGTACACACACATATCTACGAGTAGTTGCATCAGGGCATTAATTATTGGCTCGGCGTCTGTTGCGCGCAGCGCAACAGGCGACTCAAGCAGTGTTCCACGCAGCGCAACACGCCTGTGGCGCGTGTTGCTCGCCGCAGGGTATACGCGTCAAAACTACTGTAAGTAAAAAGCCTTTTGATTTATTTTTGGCTACGGCGAATAGCAAAAAAGTGCCTAATTTTTGTTTTCGACTATGGCGAATAGAACAAGGGGCCTAAACGATGTTCAATTACGACTAATTATCAAGAAAAAAAAATCCAAACAATTCCTCGCCTCTGGCGAGAAAAATCGCGCACCATTTTTGTTTTGCCTGCGCCGAAAATGTAGCGCGCCCAAAAACGCGTGTTGCGCTGCGCGCAACCAGCCTCGCGGCGACTGTTGAGCAAAACGGGTATTTTGCCTAAATGTTGCGCCAGCGCAACAGCGCAACACCCAATTAATGCCCTGGTATGCATATCATATCTACCTCTCTTTATCTACGTAAACGATAGACCGATTTCCATACGTACGAATACGAGTATGTTGGTACAGTACTCATAGTACTACTATTAATAGTACTGCTGTATTTTACGGATACATGTCTCGAGGTTAGACTATAAAATACAAAGCAGCCGATGCGCCATTTATCCAACAGCACAGCAGTACAGCAGACGAAGCTGCATAACACGCAGTAGGCGCTGTTCAGATTATTGCCTTTGTGACATCTGTGGTGCTAGCAGGGGGGATCCAGCAGATCTAGTTGTGACAGCTACGAACTACTGCTGTTGTGTTCGGTCTTTCTTTGTGTATGCGTGTGTGTATGTTTGATGTATGCGATTCCAGCGAAACCTCCCCCTCTGCTTTAAAGTACCCGCGCAGTACCGCAGCGATTGAAAACAACAAAACAGCTACGAAATACCCGTGACGGGTATGGATAACGCTTCATATTCGCCGAGAAATTGAGCCACGGGCACCCGGGTACCCAGCTGTTCGACGGGTTCCCTTAGACGAGTATTCAGCTGCTAAACGCGTACCAGGGTACCCGGCCAAAATGTAGTAAATACGACTCTTCTTATCTTAGACCAGGGCGGAACTCGTCGGGCAACAGCTCTGTCATAACCATTGTGTGTATACTCAGCTGTGCAGCGCAGAACAGCCGTGATAAATCCTTGTGTACTGTTATGTGCACACTCTGCTCTCCAGAACAGTAGCTATTAATAGATACAACTGCGTGTGCTCCGTGTACTCACTCGTTGTGTATTGTGTATTGTACGTGCTCTGTGCTATGCTATCGGTACTGTTCTGTGTACAGTCACTTTTGTCGTATGTGTGTACTCTAGGTGTGCTCTGTGTATATAGCCTTCGTGCTGAACTCTTCGTACTCGAGGTACTCTGTATGATATGTACTGCTGTAGCAGTGTCCTGCGAGGGCCTGCTGAGGGTCTTCCATACCGAACATAAACGAAACTCACGATTCGGGACATGTATTACATCACAATATCACGATTCGTGATTTTTGAGGTATGCCACGGTTGGTGACATTTTTCGTATCCAAGAAAGTTCGTTATCCAAGAATATTTGCGTGTGGTGGGCGAGTGGGGCCGGGCCGGGCCGGGCCTGTGATATTTCAATCTCCCGCGCCGACTGTGTGGCCCGGCTGGCGAGATGCCAAGCTTACAGGTCGTCTGTTTTGCCTCGCCCGGATTCTCAGGATACTTGCTATTTTTTTGTTTGCGCTGTGCCGCCTCTTCGAGGTTTCGAGACCGCAACGTGCGCGTTCGCCAGCACCCAGCGGTTGGTTTCGGGGGCCGCTTGCTGTCCACAATTGGTGTACGCAGCAGATTCAGCTGTATGCCCTTATACCGGTCTTTGGATACACCGTTGGGTTGCGTGGATTATACACGAAGTGCCGGTTTTCGCAGGCGCATTTACTACAAAACAGTATGAGGGCCGTTATTAACGAACAAAACAAAAAATCCCGATTCGTGACGTTTTGGCATGACAAAATATCACGATTCGTGATGTTTCTTTCCTAACGAAAATAGGTGCTTTTTCGTCACGTTTCGTGATATTTTCAAATTATCAAAAATCCGATATTTTCAAATCCAACGATATTTGAGGGTGGGGCCAACTCTCGCAGGTAGGTCACGGCCAGGCTATGCCGGGCCGACCGCGCCCGACCCGGTCCGTGATTCAAACCACGAGCCGAGGCCCGACACGGTCTGTGATATCCCAACCTCACGCGCCGCCGGCGAGGCCAGGTCCACGCGAGGTTCCAATATCGCTACATGTCGTCTGCTCTGCCTGGCCCATGATATTTTCAGATTATTTTTGCTTTTTCTTCACATTGTGTCTCCTCTTCCTCGAGATTGTGAGGCCACAGAGTGCTCGTTAGCCCGCACCCAACAGTGTCTTCAGGCAGCCGCTCGCTGTTCACAATCGGCGTACGAAGCAGGGCCTGATATGCCCCTATGCCGGCCATCGGATACCGTTGGTGTCGGGTGGGTTACGTAGTGCCTTGATCAGGCGTATTTTCAGCCACGACAAACGTCATGAATCGTGATTTTGTTTGTTTTAAGGAAACTGTAAAAAATGGCGTCATGGATCGTGAGGTTTGTGTCGTGAATCATGACAAAAAAAAAATCACGATTCACGACAAAAACCTCACGAATCGTGATTTGGGTTAATAAGGCACGACAAAGAAATTGGCGCAGATCGTTATTTCGCTTTTTTTAGGTCAAATCACAAAATGCCGTCAAGATTAACGAGTTGTTCTTCGTGAATCTACTCGACATAACAAATCACCATTCAACCCAAATACAGTAGTGGTGGGTGCCTGCAGTTTATAAATTATGTGCCAAGAAAAATGAGCTGAGATTGGCACGAACAATAGAACACGTTGGTTTAGAAACACAGCTCACCACTGTGGGGTCGACTTTAAAGCCTACACAAAATAGTTAGATCGACTTCGGAAACAAAATAAGTCGGTGAGCCTGGACACCAAACTGAAGTTTCTTAACACCGGGAGCTCACTGAACCTCAGATACGATATCATCTCGTCACAATAATTTCGTTAGGAATGGCCGTCGCTACTACTTTTTCCTTTCAACAATACAGCAGTCTATGTCAAGGTTTGCTCCAAAAAGGGAATTATGAAGCATGTGCGATCGATTTTCAACTTGCGACACCCCCGGGATTTCAAGTGAACCACATCCCGAAGGGGAACCTTGTATTTATATAATATACAAGGTTCCCCTCCGGGACATGCCTAGGGGAGTGGCGCAAGAACGAATTGAAATCCAAACTCGTACATAATTCGATATTGTATCCTACGCAAGCATATTACATCATAGTACGACGTGGTTATGAATTATCTGCATATTACCCTACATGCAGGGTACATGCATACTATTTTTTAGAACTGTATCAGATGACCTGCGCACTTTTGGGGATAAAAATACTTGGAAATAGTGTGGAACCCTTACTATTGACTGCATATTTTTAATAGATTTTCCTAACGATTCCGCCAAACATTATATTATATGTTCGCCAGTGTGTTTATGTATGTCTTTGTTGTGTGGAAAGGCACCACAGTTAACTTGGTTCTAGAAGGGGATCGAAATAGACTCGATTTCAGTGTTAGGGTCGAAATCATCATGGTTTTATGTGGGGGATCAAACATGTCTTGGTTTTTGTGTTGGGTTCGAAATTGGCCTGGTTTTGGTGCGGAGGGTCGAAATTGGCTTATTTTTTGTGTCAGGGCCGAAAATGACTGTTTATTTTTCACTTTGGTTTGTTTTATGTTTGTATTATGTGCGCGCGTAACCCAGACACCACAGACAGCACACGAGCAGTGCAGAGCAATACAACAGCATGAAGCGCGTGCGGTAGTTTTGTCCGCCCTGTATTGCTGTGGCGTCCTACTATAATAATGTTGTACTGTGTGTGTTTTTCTTATCGGACCCTGCGATCTGTTGTTATAAGGGGTAGTCCGTGGTCACAGGACAGGCTCCAAAAAGCTCTGGAGTGGAAGAATACCCCAGGGAAAAATATTACACTAAATACGAAGTACAACGCAGTAGGTAGTGCTGGGGGTCTCTGCTGTTGTTGCGTAGTACATGCATGCTGCCACAGGTCCAACAACACACTGATTGCTGGTGGTGCTGCTGCTAACTGTGCAGCAGATCCACAGTCGATATAGGCTAAGGCGCTGGATACACTTTACACACTAAATACTGGATATATTTCGAGTCTCGTCACCTCGGGCGTCTTTCGAACAGTGGGTTAGGGGAGAACAATGCACGGTGCGCCTTTTCACACTGCATACCAAGGTCAACTCATTTTCGGCTCGCAGACAAAGAGCAAGTAAATTTCTATCCCCCACTAAAAAGGAAAAATATATGAACGAGTCTCGAACTGACGACTTCAAACAAATAACCGGGCATCGCACTCATTTTACCACATTACCAAAGAGCCAAAATATTTGTTATACTGGCGTGCGTGTCCACAGCAGTGAGTGCGTGACACACCGCACATACACATGCACAGCAGCAGCGCAGCAGAAGGAGAGAGGTAGAGATGACCGATGACGGATCATAGCCTCCGATAAAGCAACTACTGCTGCTGGAGCCACAGCAGTACAGCACGGACCTGCCACATGCGCGTGATGTTGCCTGCTGCTGCTTGTGCTGCTGGGCGGGGTTGCAACGTGTTGTTTGTGTTCTCTTTGCATGTTATCTGATGTCTAAAAGTTTGGTGGTGTGCTTGGGGCAAGAACCCGCAACATCAGAAATATAATAACAGTTGCCGTACTCACACGTAATAAAAACGGCCCTTACATTTCGGTCCAAAGTGACCCTGGATATGTCATAGACACACAGCACAACAGCAAAGAATGCAAGACAGGTGGCGGACTACGGACAGCAGCCTTGGATAAAACAACTACCTACAGCAGCAGTACAGCCCAGATGGATGTGCCACTCACGCACGATGTTCCCTACTGGTGTTGGCGGCAACGCTGTAACGCCGTGCTCTGTGCATGTTGTCTGTTGTCTACTGGTATCTGGTACATGTTTCTGGCCTGTGTGCATGTGAGAGAGCAAAAAACAGACAACATCTAAAAACAGAACAACGTTATTTACTGGCACGTACGTACGAAACACGGCCTCATGCTGAGAACCCGGGAAATCGGCTTATCCACTCCCGCGGGAAAAAAAACTTCGAGCGCCCGCCACGCGAGCCACAGAGCTCGGATCGAGCCCAAACCTCGACCAATGTGTCCGGCCGGGCCTCCCGTGTCGGGGTACTTAGCGTTTTGCCGAATAGCGCTCGCGCGGAGAGAAAAGTTGCGAAAAGTGCGAAAATCTCACAAACATAACTATACATATATACGAAGTATATTATAGATGAAGGCAAGAACCGGGCGGGAGAAGGGAAGCCATCTGTGGCCACGGCTGGTCCACAGAGTTGGAAAGTCAAAAGGTAGAAAGTGGTGGTTAGAGAAAATGTACGACGTGGTTCAGGTAGATATGATGTGTAGCTGACTGTTTTGCGTCACGACTATGAATAATTGATTCGGTGCATGTTAAATATGTATTTTCCGCGGTACTCTTCGTCCCCAGAGTTTGGAGCCTGTCCTGTGACCATGGACTCTAGACTTGGGAAATGAGTTAGTATGAGAACAGGAACAACAACGACAACGTTGCCACAAATCGTCACGTCCCTATCGTCGACTGTCCCCTTGGAAGTGCTGAATATCTCGTCGGTATAAGGGGATATATAACAAGCTCGCCCAAAGTACCACGCAGCGGGGAAAAATCGAGCTATCAACCATTCAATCGGTCAAACTCATAGCGAACGCACTTGTAATAACGGTACCAAAATATCACATCATAGAGAGACCACATAATCGGTACGACGGTGTACAGATAGGGCTGTACGTACCCTCGTTTCACCGGGATGTAGAGTACATAGTTAAAAGAAGTACCGGACGCTCAACACGAAGTCGTATCCGAAACACTACTCAGTACTGTAGGCCACACTCGGTCATTTTTTATGTGAGAGCGGGTATTATTATAGTTCAATGGATTTTTAACGAACAAGCGCGTCCGATACCGCGCAGCGGGTGAAGTTGAGGATGCACCATTCCATCGGTCAAACCCACAGCTGACGTAGTTGCAATGCATTTTACTCAATACCACAGCGTAAAGGCCACCCGTCGCGAGTGTTCAGCGTCCACGTATCGGTATGTCGGTATACACATAGGGTTGACATTTCGTCTAACCGGGAGACGTAGCTGCAGCAGCACGGGCCGCGCAATAAGACAGCATGTCCGAAACACCCCTGAGAGCTGTGGGCCGAATTCGACTCTAGCGTATTTCGTTCGGAGTTTATACTGCAGTACAGCAGTACCACTACGTAAATGTTTTCTGCTGAGAGGTTTGTGGTCAGCACTCACTATGGTATACCTGGTATGCGGTAGTATATACATTACTACGAATAGCAGACTTACAGCAGTACACATAAGATTCCAGGCTCGACGCGTATACATGACCATGTAAGGGCTATCATACACCCCCGACGAATTCGATAGCGGCGGCCGGGCGTGACGGCCTAACCGCGCCCGCGGGGTTTAACCCCCGACGGGACAAACGAGCGACGGCTGCTCGGCAGTACGGCCACATCAAGCAAGCAGGGGTTAATCCCCGACGAACACGGTCGAGTGCAACGGGTTGAATCCCCTGATTGCCGGTATGTGGTACGGAGTAGGCACAGTAAGTAGCACATATTAGGTGAATACCCTCGCCGATTTGATAACATCGACAATACGATAATATGAAACGATATGGGAGTTGACCCCGCCAAAGACGTACGGACTCAAAAGGGTTTCGCCCCCGGCCCTGTCTATCGTTGCGTCGACGGCTGTCTGGCACTGCGGCCACAGCAAGCACGCAGGGTCCAACCCCCAACGCACACGAGCGAGCACATAGGGTTACATCCCCGACTTCCGAACGATAACACGGGCAGCCTATATAGGATGCCACCCCGACGGTTACACTCGATCGTTCCAGGGTTACACCCCCGATCGGTGTGGTGGCGGTGGCGGGCATAGCCGCCCGATCACGAAAACAGGGTTAAATCCCCGACACGCGCGAGCGCACGGTGTGGCAGTACAGCCACTGCGGGCAAGCAGGGTTTAATCCCCGACCGGCACGTGCGACCGCACA
Source organism: Saccharina japonica (assembly GCA_008828725.1). Lineage (NCBI taxonomy): Eukaryota > Phaeophyceae > Laminariales > Laminariaceae > Saccharina > Saccharina japonica. Next base: position 236,279 of record MEHQ01001190.1, on the reverse strand, counting down.
GGATGCACCCCCAGACCGTACTACACGAAGTATCGATTTTATGCCAAGGTTCTTGTGTAGACGACGGTGTAGGTAGATACATAGCGAAAACGGTTGAGTCCCGGCTAGTAGCCACAAATTGAGGAACCGACGAACGAAGCCGTGCTGATACAAGCCACCAGAAGCCCGACAAGTATACACAATGGGTTCGACATCCGCTCAGCCGTATCTGGTAGTTGTATCGCTGTCGGTTTATTTTAGGTATTGCCGTTCTTGCATAGTGGGCGGCACAGCACGCCATGACACAGCGGTAGGAGCCCAACACGCCGGGGGACCCATGGGTAACGATGGGAGCCAGCACTGTCTCCGCGCGGAACCGGACCAGTTCCACCCGCACGGGGCATGCACGTGCCATATATGCATATGGGGCAAGCTCGCTGTTCTTCGCAAGGCGGCGGCCATCGGCGCCCTTCGACCGGAGGTTGTACAGAGAGGCGTGAGAACCGCGAAGAACAATAGGAAGGGTACCGTAGAGGAAATCAATGCCTGCATAGAAACGACGTGGGGTTTCGATCGTATGATGGTTCGGGAGAGCGAGGACAGGGGGGCGCGTTCGCGGCCGGGGTAGTCACGAGAGCGTGGACGACAACAATACTAGGGGGCTGCGACCTCTCAGTGCAGGAGAGGTTAGAGTGCTACGACACCGGAGGGCAGTCACACATGACGTAAGGGGAGTAGCATGGCGGCTGACTTCCCAATCGCACGACACGTACATGTAAGCGGGGCGTACAGTAGACGGTAGGATTGCTGCCGCCGGTCGCTAAAAATAGGTACGGGGATGCCACACTTGACGGACGGTAGCGCAGGAGTAACAGAGGGCTGGGATATGCATAGCGATCTGTGCGGGACACCACAGGCGAGTCGGGGCTAAAAGTTCGCCAGCGTTCGCGCTACGACAAGCGGCGGTGGGCAACGGTAACGGGGACAGCGGGAGCGTAAGGCGACGGCGTTAATACAAGGGGGCAACGTGCACGGGGCACGCACGTGACGACTATTATGACGAGACGGGCGAGCGGCGAGGCGTAATCCCACTTTCATACATACAGTTCGGATATATATATATATACCGGTATGTAGTGGCAAAACAATATATAAATCAAGTACATGCCGTATACATGCGAGCTCTCGAGCGTATACGCAACAGATTGAGACACGCGCAGACAAACAGCAAGCGCACGTTCCGCCAACACGAACCTGTACTGTGAAACAGAAAAGAGGCGAAGCCCGCAGGGCAGATCCCCTTTTAAACAAAGCCTTATTGTTGTACTGGGAGACAGTGATTGAGTACCACTCCGTGAGCGATATCGCAGCTCTACAACAGCACAACAAAGTAGAAAGAAGCTAAGAAAAAAACAGACCATCCCGCGCATCGTTGGTAGCGAGGTATACCGTCGAGAACGACATCAGTTTTGTTAGTGTTTATTCTACCGGGGTACCTACTCTGCGACGAGGTGCGGCGTTGATTGCTAGACAATTAACGCGGGAGTAGTAATCCTGGGTGAGCGTCTCCGGCTGGTCGCAGCAGGAGGCCTAATTGGTTCCAAACTATACACGATTTAACTTACGACGCAATGGTACAACAGTAAAATAACATGTCATCCGTCGGTCGCAAGATAAAAAAGGCACTAGCCAAAAATAGGTATACCTACGCATTTTGACCCATTTATAGGTGCACGGCGTATTGTACCCCGGAAAAGGCTTCCTGGCCCCGCCTGATATTCGGCCTGCGCTCCATCATACCCACAAATGGCTCAAAATGCCAATTTACACCTTTTCTCAGCTATTCAACTTCCGCGTCACCTATTTTCGGCTTCAAGTGTGCCTATAAATGGCTCGAACGATCACTTTTTGACAAATGAAATAACGACAGACGGCCACACCAGATGCCGGGACTGTCAACCAGCCGACCATACCTGTCAACCAGCTGACCGTACCTGTCAACACAAATCCCCCAAAATACTGCCAAACAGTACGAACGCAGGTCACGTCGGAGACAACACAGGTCACCCAACAAACTGGACGCCTAACTCATTCTTCTGAATTCCATACCAATCCACATATACGAAGTTCATATATTTCTTCCTGAAGCTCAGCTTGTCTCGTGTTTATATGGTACGCTACAGTAATTTTTCACAGAGGCACAGTAGTGGGGGCACGCTTGTGTACTACCAGCATAATACTAGAAGAGTGTATGCAATGGTGACTTGCCGTCTCTATTGATTGACGCCTTTTACTACCGCCGCCATGCCTCATAATGCAGTAGCTAACCCTGGCCCATCACTACTGGCACTCATCGTTTACCCATACCATCATATCTGGGGCAGTGGTGGTGTGGGCACCGCGGCCACGCTAGACGTGCTCATTTCACAGATGATGCCGGTTGTTTTTGGTCGAGAAAGTGGCATCACGTTCTGCTCGACTGGTGGTATGCCGTCTTGGTACTAGTGGTTAGGGATACGACGCCCTGCGCTGTGGCCCATACAGCGGTGTAGGCACAACGCGAATAGTCTCACAATGACAAAGATCGCAGGGCTTGCAACGCCCGGCCTTCTTATCTATGGTTTGGCTGCTAGGAACAAGACGGCACACCACCAGTCGAGCATAATGTGATGCCACTTTTTCGACAAAACAAAAACGGCGTCATGGAGCCCGCGCGCCACTCGGGGAGGACAAGGTATCATCTCCAGGCCATAAATCCTTCCCCAAATTTGTAATTCCAACAAACCGGGGACGAAAATGATGTTCGCCCATATCAATACAGCTCCGCACGGTGTGGAAACCTCAACCCCACTGAATGATCGCTGATTGGCGAGGTTTATGGAACCAGCGGCACCTTCGGAGAATTGGGCACCATACCCTGATCATTTATATACTCCAAACATGAACTCCGACATCCCGGGGACAAAAACAGTGACCCTCCGGATCAACACAGCCCCGTACGGTGTGCAAGCCCAATCCCTCTCTGGCTGATCCCTGATTGGCTTTCCTTCGTAGAGCCAGCGCCACCCGGGAGGCTAGGGTGACATGACCGGACCATTAATCCTTCCACAAGTCTACAACTTCAACAAACCGGGACGAGCATGGCGATCGCTCAGGTCCATACCGCCCCGTAAGGCGTGAAAACCCCTACCCCACTGGCTGATCGCGGGCTGGCTGGGGTTCGTGGTGCCAGCGGCTCCCTGGGATGACTGCACACCCCGGACAGACCAGCTCACCGTAGCTCGAGCCAGCTCTTTAAAGAGCTAGCTCACCGGTGAGCTACGTGAGCTATATGAGCTACACATGTTTTCCTTCGCTTGAGCTATAGGCGATAGCTCATCTGCACATGTTTTCAAAGCTTGAGCTATAATCGGTAGCTCATCTGCACACATACGTCCGGAGGGAGCTATATGATCTGCCTGAGCTACTGTAGCTCATTTTGCCCAAAATGAGCTATAGGATCTACATGAGCTACGCATGTTTTCAGAAGTTAAGCTATAATCGGTAGCTCATCTGCACATGTTTCGAAGGCTTGAGCTATAATCGCTAGCTCATCTGCGCATGTTTTGGAGGCTTGAGCTATAGGCGGTAGCTCATCTGCACATGTTTTCAAGGCTTGAGCTATAGGAGACAGATGACCAAGCTCACGAGTTGTCATTATATCTAACAAATCTGGATCAAAGCTCGCGTGCGCGCTTACTTCCAAAACCGAGACCTTTTGGAATATACCCGGGGTGTGAAATAAGTCTCGTCCGGGATGTGATGAAAGCCTCGTCTTGACCAAGACGATATTTTTATTGCCGTACCAAATCTCTATTGATAACTTAAAGTCTTGGCTGGAAATCTCTCGACCAAGACGATACTTGTATTTACTTGATTTCAGTATCAATGTGAGTTTGAAAACCAAGGTACGGAAAGAACATCAAAAATAAAGTTGATCAGGATGAACAAAAATAAATAGGACTTACTTGATTTCAGTATGGGACGAACAAACTTGAGTTAAGAAACCGAAAGGTGAACATTTTCTGCACAAGGTGGATTAAAAGGAGTTTCTAAATTTTATTCAAAGTGGAGTAAATGTAGGCCAAAGTGAGGGTGTTATATGCATGTTCGCCGGGAAAGAGCTACAATGAGCTGCGTACATGAGCTATGATCATGTTTTCCCGGGGTGAGCTATAGGCGATAGCTCATCTGCACATGTTTTCCCGGCTCCAGCTATAGGCGGTAGCTCATCTGCACATGTTTTGAAGGCTTGAGCTGTAGGCGATAGCTCATCTGCACATGTTTTGGAGGCCTGAGCTATAGGCGGTAGCTCATCTGTACATGTTTTGAAGGCTTGAGCTGTAATCGGTAGCTCATCTGCACATGTTTCGAAGGCTTGAGCTATAATCGGTAGCTCATCTGCGCATGTTGTCAAAGCTTGAGCTATAATCGGTAGCTCATCTGCGCATGTTTTCAAAGCTTGAGCTATAATCGGTAGCTCATCTGCGCATGTTTTCAAAGCTTGAGCTATAATCGGTAGCTCATCTGTACATGTTTTCAAAATTTGAGCTATAGAGGATAGCTCATCTACACACTTTTGCACAAGGTGAGCTATATGATCTGCCTGAGCTAGCTCATCCGTCCCAAAATGAGCTATATGAGCTACATGAGCTACACATGTTTTCCTAGGCTTGAGCTATAATCGGTAGCTCATCTGCACATGTTTTCAAAGCTAGAGCTATACACGATTGATGAGCTAGCTCATGAGCTGTGCGGGATGTGGATGATTGTGTGCTATGCCCAGATCGCATATGTTTCCATATACCTTCAACTGCGACAACCCGGGGACAGAAACGGTGATCCCGCGAGTCGACACCGCCCTGCACGGTGCGAACACCCCTATTCCACTCTGGCTGATCGCTTATTGGCTGGGGTTCGCAAAGCCAACGCCACCGGAGAGGATAGGGCGACATCTCTGAATCATACATCCTTGCATGCAAATTCGACACCGACAATCGGGGTTTCGAAAACGGCGACCCCCGGGGTCGATACCGCCCCGCACGGTGTGAAAACCCCAACTTCACTCTAACTGATCGCTGATAGCCTGGGGTTCATAAAGCCAGTTCCACCCGGGGAGGACAAAACCCTCATCTCCAGCTCATTCATCCTTCAATAAATCTACAAGTTCAACAAACCGGGGGACGAAAACGGCGACTCCCTGAGTCTATACCGCCCCGCACGATCTTGAAACTAAACCCACATCGTCTGGTCGCTGATTGGCTGGGGCTCGTAGAACCAGTACCACCCGGGCAGGACGTAGGCTCATCTCCAGATCATAAACCCTTCCACGAATCTTCGACTCCAACAAACCGGGGACGAAAATGGCGATCGCCCGGTTCGATACCGCCCCCCACGGTGTGGAAACCCCAATCTCACTCTGGCTTATGGCTGGTTGGCTTGGCGTCGTTGAGCCAACGCCACCCGGGAGGGTTAGGGCGACATGTCCCGATCGTAAATAATTCCATTTAAACACTCCGACAACCCCGGGACGAAAACGGTGACCCCCCTGGTCAATACCACCCCGCACGGTGTGGAACCCCCAACTTCGGGTACGCTATTTGTGAGCTGAGGTTCGTGAAGCCGGCGGTACCTTTCAATGGGGGCGAGAACTTTCAACAAATGCATTAACCCCGATGTAATGGACCGACTATCCATTTTTAAGTGGTTGTACATTGCACATGGATCACCTTCGCTTGGCGCCGCCCTATATGAAAACATATTCCGTGCAAGGAGCGCCGATTTGTTTTTGTGTAGTAAATATACGGGGGGTGGCAATTGGGGGCATGCTAGAGGTAGGCGTTGCGCTGACAAGTGGATTGCCGTAGAGATGTGTTGGGGAGGGGCAGGCGGGTAGGTTTTTTCTGTTGAGGTAGTGGTGGCGTTGCCGTTGTTCTTGCTGTCGTTATTGTTGTTAATGTCTTTGTTGTTTTTGTCGACGTTCTTGCCCTTGAGGACTTAGTTGTGTCCTGGTTTGTCTTGAGATTATTGGTGTTGTTAATGTCGTTTGTGTTGTTGCTGTTGTTGTTGTCGTTGTTATTGCTTCTAGTGTTATTGTTACCGCCGCGATTGTTGTGTTTGTCCTCATGGATGTCACGCCTGTGCTGTTGGCGCTGCCTTTTCACCCAAACACCACCAGATAAGAAGGGTGCTCTTTTTCATCAGGGACGAGTACGAGTCATCCCTCGGATCAAGCCCCAACTCAGCTTCACTTTCAACTTCAACTACAACAGTAGCAGACGCCAGGGGGTCTGGTTTCCATCACCAAGGTGAAACGAACCGGCTATAATTCGAGCCGAGTACCGGCTCTGCTTCGATGTCACTGTCGGTTTTATTCCGAGCTTAATACAGGCTACGTTTGAAAAAAAGAAATCGCTTCAGCTGTGAGGTAAACACCCCGCTCAAAACTCACACTTGCAAGCTTGGTGTGATACTTGGATCGCGCGTGCTACCGGGTTTGTAGGTTTTAGACTAGTCCACATATAATATGTTACCTTTGCTAGCAACGGATGCTGATGTAGCTTTACGGCATATATACTCTCTGAAGGTGTTGCTGTAGGTCAGCAGAGGTTAAACCCAGGTTTTACGCCAGGGTTGTGCTGCTCAAGTCTTGACGGACTTGCGGTGGATGCAGCTCATACATGCACCAGATGACTTCTGCTCTTGTAAAACGACAAACATGTATCAAAGGTTCACTTGTGTTGGCAGAATGATGACCAGGCACGAGTCAGTCTTGCCGCACCAGGGTAACGAACGGTGCACTTAACCCTAAAGTTTATCGAACCTCTCGCATAGGCACTACCAGGAAGTACGTACACTTCAAACAAAAGCCGGATCACAAGGCCTGGTCCTGAATGCTCGAGGAGATAGAGGCACTACAGTAGCTCCACATTTAACTGACCACATAGGTACCACTCCCACCCCTTTTCCACTCTCCAGGTGCATGTTCGTCCTATTCGCTGTTGACTGCTTTCAGCAGTATTACTGTGTCATGTTTGGCTAGACCGAAAATTCCGAACTCACCCTGACTCACCTGTAAGAATGAAAGCAGATGAAGTTTGAAAAATTAACGAAAATTATATGAAGTCGGAATGTTAAATTCATGTACGAGTAGATCATGTTGAAGTCCAAAACTGACCACATAGGAACCATTCCCCCTCCTTTCCCACCCTCCAGGTGCGTGCTCGTCCTATTCGCTCTTCGCTGCTTTCAGCAGTAGTAATGTATCATGTTTCGCTAGACCTATAGAAAATTCCGTCTCACCTGTAAGAAATAAAACAGACGGAAGTTAAAAAAAAACGAAACTTATAGAAAGTCGGAATGTCATGTTCATGTACGAGTAGATCATGATGAAGCCCAAACTCCAGAAACACACTGAGAACCAAAAAAAAAAGCCATCGTAAATATACGAGTGAGCTCGATATCGTCACGTTTGCGAGGGCCGATGACGCGTATAATTTCGACCCAAATACCGGCTATAGCTGGAACCCCCCACTGCCTCTATTCCGAGCTTGTTACCGACCTTAGAACCAATAGTAACGACATCAGCATCAGGAACATCAACAGTATGAGCACTACAACAGCCCTTCACCACCGCACAACTAAGTAAGGGCGACCTAGATAAAGTGGGAACTCAAGAGTGAACACAGAATAGAGGGGGGGGATAGGATACACAGTTGAAGAGTACGGCATGGGTAGGGGAAAAAGGGGGCGAGAAAACTGCAAGACTATATAGGGGGGCGGTGGGGTTCTAGTCAGATCATACCTGTGTGACATAAGAGAGGTAACCTACGACACCTAATTCGAGAATATACGGATATGGGTACTACAGTAGGGGAGCGGGGAGCGAAATGCTTTTTCTTAAGGAACATATATGTGCCCCCAGAGTCGGGGAATACGGTAAAAGAGATACAGAGACGGTTCGAAGAGGGAGCAGTGGATGTACAGAAGTATAGAAGACAAGGTGTTGCTTTGTCCCCAAAGCGTGGGCAATTACACTGTTAGACGTGCGCTTTTGTGCGTATCGACCACAAAAAAGTGACATAGACCAGCAAACCAAAATGACCCCCGCCAAAACGCCGACGCCTCCAATCACTGTGTAATTCCTTGGTCTAACGTATACAATTCTGTAATGTTCAAGCGCGTAGCGGTGGAGATCGCGCACGATTTTTCAACTGAAACTTCAGGTGTGTGTTGTTAACATCAAACCGCCCGCTCTACCCGTCGACATCCAGCACACCCAGTGTCCGTACCGATTCTTCATCCTAAAGAGATACCAGTTATGTGGTCACGAAACCACGAGACAGAGATACTACGCTGCAATGTAGTAAGCAGAGCAGACGATGCAATTCCATATACGACAGACACGACCTACCCTGCTAGCCTGGAGGAAAGATAAAAAGTAAAAAAGCGAACAGGAAAAAATAAATAAAACACATGAATAAAATAAAACAGATCAACAAACAAACAAACAAAAACGCTAGCAAAAGACAATAAAGTGCCGTGCTTCTCCTGGAGGTGTGACAGACAATATAAAAATAACATGAAAATTACGTAAACAGAGAAAGACTAAGAACGTAGGGACAGGATAGGCAACCGAAGCACGTCAAAAGCACCCTCCGGGCACCCGCGGCAGGTTATGTACCGGCCGTACAGACAGGTTCTACCAACTAGTCGGTCTGGTACCTTGCTACCCCGTCTGCCGTCGCCTTCCTACTTTCGTCAGCCGCGGTTTCCGTACGAGCCGTTGCCCTCCCCCGTCTCCATTCCTTTGGGCGCCACCCATACAACGGATGTGTGGCACTTCCTACTTATGTTTCGTCTTCGTGCCAGACACGAAAGACAAGGAAAGAGAGGAGGAACTAACAAAACAAGACAAATACGTACGTAGCTAAACAATCAAAGAAGCCTAAGAAAATACGGAAGGACAGAAAAACGAAGGCGAAAAGCGACCACGGCAAAATAATATATTAAAAAAATAATGCGAGGGGTTGTAGCATCGCTGTCGTACCCCCCTGGAGGAGCTGCGACAGGCAATACACCAAGCAAATGAAAAGAACACCAGAAATAACCACCAAGGAAAAGTATCAAGTTCGCCATTCACCAAGCCAGGTAGTATTTCTTCCTTATCACAGGTAAAGTACGAGTGGCAAAAATAAAATGAAAACGAAACCAAAACACAACACAACAGGGCCGCATTCGAAGCGACCACAGAGGTGCGCGGTACGGGTAGTCTAGACGGGTTCTACCTACTATTACGGGGGACCTCGAGGGTGCACGCGGATCTGAATCCCACACACCACACTACCCCTCCCCCACCTATATTGGAGGGCCGATTTTTTTTCTCGCGTCTTTTGTTTGTCTCACACGCCTACAGACGCTGCTCTATGTACGTGTATCTGGCGTCTACTACTGCTTGACCTTCAACGTTCAGGTTTGTTTTGTGTATACATGTACAGTGGGGGTCCCTCTATAGTGCGGGTATGCGACAAGCGATAAAAACCGGACTATAGCGGGCACCCGCACTATATAAATCTGGGCCTGAATAGTGCGAGTGGGCGCACTATTCAGTGATTTCAGAACCCTCAATAGTGCGGGTAGGCGCACTATTCGCGATACCACTGAGTTTCAGCATAAGACGTACCTGGTAGCCAACAATCAGGGTTACTGTATGCAGGTGGTACCGTAGTGCATGTAACAAGCGATGGATATGGAAGATGTAGTATATCTCTACGGGTAGAGACCTGCGTTTGTTCGCGGGTGAGAAGAGAACAGCATGTTGCAAATACTGCACAGCGGTAAAAACCACATCCTATGCGTACTATACACGGATGACAGGGTTTTAGGTCTATGACATGTTACGCAACCAACGCTGAGTGTACCAAAGGCAGTGATGATGGAATTTGAGATTGAATTGCACTGACAAGATTACAATACGTTCTTTTTTCTCGATATTGAATTGGCCATTTTGGCGGCCGATCTTTCAATCTAGAATCAGAATCGAAGGTTGATCAATTCCATCATCGATCTCGATATTTTGTACTCCCCGCCAAAATAATGTCTTACCACAACACTTCAAACCCTCATATAACGCGCCACCGTGTCCCACAAGAAATGAGCGACGAATGTAAATCATCGACAGGCAAAGAGAGAGATCGTTTGATGGCCTGTTTTTATTTTTTGCCTCGGCAAGACCGCCTTAGACTTAGTATACTAATACTAGTGTGGAGAGTGTTGTTGACGGCTGTCAAGGGCAAGAGGTGTAAGAGTGCTGTCACGGGTGTCGTCAATCGACAGCAGCAACACCAGATTGCGGCATACGGGGCACAAACTACTTGGAATTAGTGTTGGATAGTGTTTGGAGTTGTAAAATAGTGGGGTCATGTGACGCTCGGTCGTAGTAACCGCACTGCGGTATACTTTTCCATGAGACATTTGCATGCATACTGCGACTCGTACAGTACGCGACAGATGTTAAAAATCTGATAATTTAGAATTTGAGACTGAAATTTGTGGGGCGGGGGCGGGAATGCGACCTCTTTGTACTGAAAATAGTTTCGAACACACGTAGTCTCACATAATAATTCCAGTCTGGCCAAAAATAAAAGGATTTTACCATCTGTCGCGTACTACTGTTAAGAGTGTCGATCGATCATGTTTTAGACGTAAAACAATGTCCGGTCTATTCGACAAACCGTTCAAAAAATCGAAAACAAATATTTTTGAAAAGTGTCTCCTACAACCCTATTTACTTGATTTTAGACTGCAATCACGGTTGCAGTAAATGCAAAATTTCTCCACAATACAAACGAATTGGTGGCTGTCATTCGACAGACACACGTAATCGATGAAGACCGAGGGGAACACAAATTGTTTTGTTTTCTGCAGTGTTTTTTTCCGCGTATACGATTGAAAATGTTCGCAAAAACTCGATTTTGATGTTTAATTCGTATATTTCTGTCCCTTGCGGAAGAAATCTTCGACAGAACAGCAAAAGTAATACATGATTTCCCCTCCGCCACGACATTGTGCACACAGCAAAGCCACCCGCGCTTGAATCCATCAAGTACTCGACAAGAAATCTTGCACACAAGTTGATCCACTTTTGAGTAATTCTTCGATTTTTTTTTCATCGCTTGCTCTTTTCGTATATACCAGGTATGGTTCATGGTGTGATTTGGCGCTTAAATCTTGACTGAGTTGGCGCGTACGTACGAGTATATTTTGTTTGGCCGTGCTTCTTCGATGCTTGGTTTCTCGTACGAAGTAGTCCCGGGCGGTGCCTTTGAACGACTTGCTTTGCCGTACGATACCATGCTGCTGCTGCTGAAGGGGGTAGCATCCAGTGGTTGCGGCAGCAGTATGGGTAGTGTCTACAGCTGCAGATGTTTTTCACTGATGGGTGAAGTCGAGCCTTTCCGATTCACAACAACGATCGCCTTCGAGCGTTTATTATTATATAGTTTAGTGAGGAAAACACGAGACCAAATATTTTTTTCATCATTGTAGTGTTTGATCAGTACCACTTTGTCCCAAAATATAAGGAACGTTTGGATGAAACAATCCAAGAAAAAAAAACATTATATTTGCAGACAGACGAGTACCAGGTGCCTGGTACCAGTTGGTATAAAATATAAAACATGTTGTACCACAGCACCTGCGAGTAGGTGTTCATATGCCAATCACCCTTGCCGAGAGAACCCACACGGAAAAGGGGTGAGTCAACCCCGCAGTGACGGCGAGATGCAAGATGTATATACAACACGCAACCGATGCGATGCGCAAAGATGGGAGTATCCTGTGCAGCAGGAGCAGCAGCAGCAGAAGCAGCTGCGGGTTCCTCAGCCCAGTGCTATCGCCGGCTGCACCAGCAGCGCCACTGCTGGTTGTGCCATCCAGGTTTGCTCGCAAGGCAGCAGTAGCAGCGGGGTGGCCACCTCCGGCTTCAAGCGTGTCCAGCAAGGGATCCACTGGCCTTCTATCGGCCATCGCGCAGGAGCTTGTACGAGACAACTCTGTGCTCCGCCGATGCTAACTCCTCTGTGGAACGCTGCTACTCTGAGTGGTGCCGAGCAACACTTCCTCGGTGCTTGTTCACCTTTTTTGTTTTTAACAATTTGCTGCTTGTGCTTGTACGCCACTCTGCTGCTGCGTCGATCATAACACGGCACATCTTTGTCTTTTTTGTTTGAAAGGTAGCATCACTGAATAGGTTTTTGGGGCAATTTGCCCTGTTCGGATTGGTTGATTTTCTAAAGATTTGTTTTCCCAGATATCGATCATGGGACATTTCCTTGCCTTTTTTCACGTCTAAAACGAATCCATCGACAACCCTAACTGTACACTACTTGAATCGTCTATGGGTTGCTGAATTGTTGAATTTTGAGCATCAACCAGCATACATGTCGTATAATACAGGAGGAGCTATGGGTGCGAAACATAAAAACTGCTTGACATTTGACGAGATGAAGATTGAGATCGAGATTGCCTCCTATATATAGTCAAGATTGCCGAAAAGACCGAGATTGACTTTTATCTGGGCAATATTTTGCAAGAATAATTGATCGGCACTGTTTCCGGAGGAAATCTCCACCACTGAACCAAAAGGGAATTCTGCGCACAACCCATGTTGTTGTTCCTTTTGTTCCTTTATGCATTGGCGTTCCTTTTGTACAATACAAAAATGTCGGGGGATTTTGGTGTGAGGTTCCTAAGTTGGCAGAACTTGCTTGCTGCACATGTCATCGTGTGCCTCTGCTGCTGGTCCTGTGGCCAGCAGGGGTGCTGCTGCTGCTATGCAGTACGTAGGGGTATGTATTATGTGTGCGTCGGGATTTGTGTGGGTTCGACCGCATCTAGGCGGACGGTGACGTGGATTGACGTCCTACCCGCACTTAAAGGATCTTGAGAAGTACCAAACCCGCACGATGGAGGGGTGCCCTGAAAAGTGCGGCACCCGCACTATAGAGGGGTCTAATTTGTGCCAAGCGATTTCACCCGCACTATAACGGGCACCCGCACTATAGAGGGACCTCGACTTTATACCGAATGTATGTTTCGGAACCCAAGGCGAAAAAACAGGAATTAAAACACTTGCTATAATTGTACCACGGCAATACAATATAAACAACAGCAGTGACTACACTGACTACATGCATGTTTTAAGGGACAATTGACTTGGATACAGTGTTGGACATAATCTACGTATACGTAGTAGTAGGTCTCCACAGTCACTGAAAGACGTGTGCGTGCATATTGAAGTCTAGATATTGATTCCGCCGGGTGGAGTGTCGTGACTTAACGCAAACTATTCTTCAGAAACGAACCATTTACGCGAACATACTGCTACTAATCCGAAACAGTAGTCGCTGGTGGTTGCTGTGGTATCGCACTGTATTATACAGTGCGATGATACATACCACATTCGGTTGCTCACAATGGTTTATATGTACGAGGAATGTGTTCATACTGTCGGGCGGGTCGGAGTTGGGGAACCGCCACCACACTCGCCACACCAGCAACTCCTAACAAGATTGAAAACACATTTCGTTGTAAAATATATCGGCAAGCGGAACTGGGTGGAATGCACGTACCGATAGTCGCGCGTACTAGAATACCACTGCTGCCACCTTACACTCCTGCGTCCACTACCTGTGTCTTCGAAAAAAGAAAATCTGACACGACACCAGACTACCTTGATGTTGCTCCACAATATACTACTGTAGTACATATCTTGGATTAAGGTCGAAGCAAGCTGTCGTGCCGTATGCCGGCGACAATTCCCTAGCACGACAGTATCCCACGATCGTGCACAATCACCCGAGCGAAACATACTCAAGACAAACCGACTTACCGAAATAAACCCAACTGACTCCACTGCCTCTTCAATGTATAGCGCCGCCCGGTTCTGCTAACAGCGTAAGGCGTTGCTGCCCCTACACCCCGAGTCCCACGCCCGCCATCCTTCTTCCCTACCCCATCAACTCCCCGCCCGTTCTCCTCGTGTTGTTCCTTCTCCCTCTCTTCCTCCTCTTCCTCTGCTTCTATGTTTTCTTCCTCTTCCTCCTCCTTCTCCTCTATTTGTTCGGCTTCCTCCTCCTCATCCACCCCTTCTTCGTCCTCTCCCTCCTCGTCTTCCCCGTCCTCCTTCTTGTCGCCCCCCTCGTCGTCGCCGTCCTCCTCCTCCTCCTCTTCCTCCTCCTCCTCCTCCTCCTCCTCCTCGACCCCCTCTCCCTCTTCCTCCTCGTCTTTGGGCTCCCGCGGTCGCACTTTCCACAGCACGAAAAGAGAGTCGACCCGCCCTTACCCGTGTCTCCACGAAAGTCGCTGATTGACAACAACGTGCAAAGTCATCGAATAGTTCCTGACTAGAGGCTCAGAGACGCCAGGTGAAAGCGCCGTGCAGGGATAGGAGGTTCGCGCTCGTCGAACGCTGTTAGTCGCCGCGGACAAGATTGTTTCGGTGCTACTATCGTCGTCTGCCTCTGGCCCGCCTGATGATGGCGGCGAAACCACGTCGACCTCATCCCTTTCGGAACCTTTGCCTCTGTCCTTCATAGCCGATGACGTTTCCGCGGTCTTCTCTGTGGTGCTACTCGCGGCAGGCTAGAAATAGCCAAACAACGTCTTCCTGGTCTGTGTTGACGTAATGTAGTCCTTGCCGGCACGAAGTAATAAACGCCGCGGATCGTTTGTTAGTTACCCCGTGCACCCTTTTGCTTACCGTATGTCTCAACTGCTGTACCGCTGCAGCCCGACGAGAGTATGGGCTACTTGTAGTCGACAACCCATGTTTATTTATGGCGCCCTGGGTGAGCAGTGGTGAGGCGACCATTGGGGAATAACAGTGGAGGGGATTCATTTGTCTCACTTGTGTTTGGTGGAAGCCTTATGCTGCTGCACGTGCGTGTTGGTGGTCTTGCTTGTCGGTCAACTCCGAAACATTTCCCACCCTTGAAGACCCACTTTTTACTGCTGTTCCTTGTGTCTATGCGAGCCATCGGCCAATCACACTCGGTGACAGACGTACATAAATTGTTACAGAGGGGGGTTAAAACTGGTTCCAAACATCGGTGAATTGATAGAACCGGGACAGAACAAATCTTCACTCATTCCGCTCAGCACGGTTTCCGTCAGAGCTTTGTCAGGGCAGGACATACAGCAGTAGTTCGAGGCAGTTTTCAATAGTTTCACTCGCTTTTACTACAGTAGTCGACCCGACCGTGGTGCAATAATGATCCCACAACGAGTTCAAGTTCAGATACTCGTACAAGTTTTGAGTCCGATGGAGTACTATCGTATGATAGGCCTGCGTGAGGTACTGCTGTCAGTGCAGTCATCGATAATACGAGTATCATACGTACTATAGTCAAATATGCCGGTTTACAGCACTCTGTTCCCTCGAAAGACGACCGTGAAGGCACTCCATACACCAAAAACGGTATGTTAAGTCCAAAGGGGTCTTGACGGGTCTAGAGGTTGATCATCAAACGACGTCTTATTGCGGATTACCGGTATTTACGTACGAGTTTTGTACGAGGTTGAAACTGCAGCAAGCAGCCTTTGCGAGCCTTGTATAATAGGAGCACATTCATGTTACATACCAGGGTCAGGGTACGAGCTTTGGAGTATGTCCAGGCCGTTCGGGCCATACGAGCCACACCGAAACACAAATAGTCCCACGCGGCAGGCAGTAGTGTCATGTTCGACCCAGTAGCTTTGCCACTCACCGTTGGTGCTCCTTGGAACGCTCGTGCTCTCGAGCCAATGCCGCGTCAAGGGTCGACCCATCTCCGAAATCATGACCGCAGCAGCAAACCCACACGTTGTGCCCACCGCTTTCAGCGTCGCTGGAGTTCTTGCTGCAGAGACGCTCCAACCAACCCTGAGCAGTGAACGGCGCTGCTGTGCCTGCTTCTTCGGCATCGACGGTGCCCATGCTCTCGGCCGTGTCCATGCTCTTTCTTCCCGGTGTTCAGCTACAAGCTGAAACGTTGGGTGGTGTTGCATTGTCTGGAAGGCCGTGCCTACCATTTGGGAATGCGGGGTCGATTCACCAACATCCCCTGATCCTGGTTTATAAAGCTTTTAGTATGGACTTAGTTTTCATTGAAAATAGTATGGTACTGCGGTTTATGGATGGCCTGATTTGGTTTATATAATATTTAGTATGGGAGGTACCCCACTATACGATGGAGGGTCCCTAAATGAGAAATTGACACCCCCCCCCTATATTTGGTTTCCCAAAACCAAAATTAGAATCGTGGATTCGGATTTGTTTCCCGGCGACCCCTTGGGACCCTGGTAAGTAGGACCTACGTCACACAAAAACCTGTATATGTACATAGATATATATACAATGATACAGCGCCTCTGAGCTCCTCTGGGGTGCTTGCGGAGCTACTTCGGATCGTCTTCGCTTCAGACTGGATTCGACTCGGAACCCGTTTCGACGCCCTGCAATCGCTTTCTCGCTCGCTCTTCTCGACGGTCGCGTCCCTCAGCCTCCGCCCCTCATACCCCCCAGCGCCCACTCTCGGGTCGCTTGCCGCCGTCGAGCGCGGCGAAGTTCAATCCGTGGGCTCTTACGAGACGGCGGGACATCGAGACTTTTTCTTCGAGGCAGAAAGGTTCTGTGCCGGACGTCGAGGTTGTTCCTCTGAGGCAGCAAGATTATTTGGTGGTTGTTTCTTGGAGATCTGAGATATAGCGAGGTTTTACGTACGTTTTTTTTCTGTGGATCTGTTTGGTTCCAGAATCTCGTTTTTTTAGTCGCCGGGAGCTTCGATATACATACACACGTCGTAGCTCTTTTCTTTAATGAATCGGTCTCGCGAAATCGACCGCTTTCTCCCGACTACCTCCTCCCTGGGCAGGTCGTCTTAAGCCCCTTCCATCTCCCCCGCCTTACCTCGTGGGAATACGAGTGAGGACACAGGTGCAAGACGACAACGAACATTTCGACTGAATAATAATACCGGGGATCTTTTAGTTTCCGCGGGTTGGGTGAATTAAAACCTAGCTCGGGTTGGGTGAATTAATACCTAGCTTCCTTTCGCGGTGCAATCATTACTGCTGCTGTACTGTGTACTACAACACCAGCACAGTAGTTTAAGAGTACCTGGTCGTATAGTAGTGCTGTAGTAGTGCTGTACAGCAGTAGTATGTATAATAGTGCTCTAGGAAAGCATGGCAGTCTGTTTAGAAGACACGAGACTGAGAGGAAATGATATGTAGATACCAGGTACATACTATACATACACAGATATAGAGCACAACAAGCAGTACAAAACAAAAATCGGCTCACTCTAATTTCCGCAAGTGAATTTTACTGCTGTACCAGCTATTATACGTACGAGTACTCAGACTGAGACTGAGACTGATGAACGAAGTTGTTGCGAACTGGGCATCAACACTTTTCAGCATTTATTTCCTTCTTCCTGCAACACTTGGCATTGCCTTGATTCTGTACGTACGTACAAGGTTCCCCTTCGGGATGTTGGTCACTTGAAATCCTGGGGGTGTCGCAAGTTGAAAATTGATCGTACATGCTTCGTACTTCTCTTTTTGGACCCTTTTTGGAGCAAACTTGTGTTGCATAGACTGCTGTATAGTGTAAAGGGAAAAGTAGTAGCGAGTACAATTCCTTATACAAAACAAATACATGTCACTAGATGATATCATATCTTAGGTACAGTGGGTTCCCGGTTTTAAGAAGCTTCAGTTTGATGTCCGGGCTCAACGACGTATTTTGTTTCCGACGTCGATCAAACTATTTTGTGTAGGTTTTACAGCCGATTCCACAGTGGTGAGCTGTGTGTTTTTACCGAGTTTTTCTATCGTTCGTGCCAATCTGGGCTCATTTTTCTCGACACGTTATTTCCTAACTGCAGGCAACTATACTACTATTGATAATGTACTTGGATTGAATGGTGATTTGTTTTATCGCGTAGATTCACGAAGAACAACTGGTGAATCTGAACGCCTTTCAGCGTTTTAACCTTAAAAAATCGAAATAAATAATGATCTGCGTCATTGTTTTTGTAGTGACTTTACTCTTACTGTATCACAATACATTTATGCAGCAAATGCGCCTGATAAGTGTACTTCGTGTATAATACACGCAACCCAACGGGATATCCAAAGACCAGATATGAGGGCATACAACTGACTCTGTCGCCTACACCGATTGCGGACAGCAAGCGGCTCCCCAAAGCAACCGCTGGGCGCTGGCGAACGAGAACATTGCGGCCTCGAAACCTCGAGGAGGAGGCGGCACGTCTCAAACAAAACGATGCAAAGCATCCTGAGAATCCGGGCGTAGGCCGGGCATACGACCTGTGAGCTTGGCATCTTGCCAGCAGGGCCAAACCGGCGGCGTGGGAGATTGAAATATCACAGCCTATGTCGTCATTCGGTCGGTGACTTGAAAATGCATCACGAGCCCGGCCCGGCCCGGCCCCATTCGCGCACCACTCGCAAAGATTCTTGGATTAAATGTCACAACTCGTGAGTTTTGTTTTCTGTTCGTTATGGATGACCCTGACTGAGCAGGCCCTCGCAGTATCCTACGCGTAGGATACTGCTACAGCAGCACATATCACATATCACACAGAGTACATAAAAGGCTAAATAGTTCAGTATGAAGACTAAACACACAGAGCACACCCAGAGTATACACATACAACAGAAAAAGTGCCTGCACACAGAACAGTACCGACAGCATAGCACAGAGCACCTACAATGCACAATACACAACGGGTGAGTACACAGAGCACACACATCAGCTAGATTTAGCTGTTGTGCTGGAGAGCAGAGTACCCGGGTGCGCGTTTAGCAGCCGAGTACTCGTCTAAGGGTACCCGTCGAACAGCTGGGTACCCAGGTGCCCGGAGCCCAAAATCACGCGAGTATATAGTTTTATCCATACTCGTACTCGTATCATACTCGTGACGGGTATTACTCGTAGCTGTTTTGCCGTTTTCAACCGCTGCTGTACTGCGCGATCAGAGGGGGAGTTTTTGCTGGAATAGGATGCATCAAACATGCACACACTGACACGGTAATACAAATAAAGCCAGAACACAGCGGTACACTACGTATAGTTCGTCTACAGCTGTCACAACTGCACCTGCTGGATCCCCCCTGCTAGCTGTGTGGTACGGATCCTGCGCACGCATACTGGACACCACAGCCGTCACAAAGGCAACAATCTGAGCAGCGGCTACTACTGTGTGTTACACAGCTTCTTCTGCTGTACTGCTGTGCTGTTCGATAAGTGGCGCCTTGGTTGCTTAGTTTGAAGTCTAGGCATGCACTCGTAACATTCAGCAGTACTCGTACGTAGTATTAATAGTACAGTCAGTACCACAACAGTACTGCTGTACGTACCAAATTTTTCGTCTGCATCTTGATCGGCCTATCGTTTTATGTAGATAGGCGTATTTTGAGATGCATGCATACCTACTCATCGTAGATCTGTGTACCTGGTTTGTATGTACTCCACGTAGATTGAAAAATGTTGGGACCAAATTTGCAGATTTGTATAAAATGCGCATGTACACAGCCCAGAGAGAGAGCAGACGCATGCAACGTGGTATCAACTACTGCTGCACGACGCTTTATGTGTGCCTCGTTCAATGTCAAGTCGTTGTGGCCCTTATTCTTGTCTCATGCGTGGTGCTTGTGCTGTGTGTGTTCCGTTCATGCGGTGGGTCAAAAACGAAAACCAAAAACCAGTCGTACGGCAGGTTTTGCATGATAGTTGCGAGGCGGTGTCAAGTCGGAACGTCTCCCCTGAGTTATTTGCCACAATTCGCGACTTTGAAGGCCCAGAGCACGCCCCACGGGCCTCGGCCGGGACCCGCACTTGCGCCGTGGTGTACAGGCGGCCCCCCTGCGTGCCCCGCAGCCGACAGCGCGAGAAAAGACCTGCGGCCGGAGGAGAAAAGTGAAAGTATTCCGGGAAAATGTCCATTTGGTACCTAGACATATATATGTGTCAGACATCGAAACACGAGCGAGCACCATCACATTGTAGTAAATCTTACACCTTTATTTTCCTGAGAACTGAGACCATTCAGAGAACACCAATTGTCGTACGTAATGAGGATGGTACCAAACAGATTATGTATATGTTTCTATCCGAAGCATGGGTGTCGGCGAATGCCGGCACCCATGCGGAGCCCTTGTATTTGCATTCGCCGACACCCATGCGGAGCCCTTGTATTTTGAATTACAATGTTTTGTCTTTTTTTCTATGTTCCCCCGTAATAGTCGGCCTGGTACCTTGCTACCCTGTCGGCTGTCTCCTTTCTGCTCTCGTCGACCGCGGTTTCCTTGCGACTGGTGCCTCCCCCATTCCCATTCTCCTGTGCATCACCCACAGCGTATACGTCTTCACAACTAAACCGTCAACGTGGTGCTCAGTTCTTCGTTTATATCTATATATCTATATTATCTATCTATCTATCTATATTATTAAATGCTGCTATTCTGTCTGTCTGTCTGTCTGTAATTGAGCAGCGCTATCCAGAGCGGTTTAGCCCCACCTGGCCCCATGGGTAGGGAGGCTGGGTGCCACAACCTGCAGAACACTGGGTCCCATGCCGCGCCGAGCCGTGGCCGTCGCGCAATCCCGACGCAGTTCTGGCAGCCATCTAGCCAGCCTACCCGCTGACTTCCAATTTTGAATTACTATTCTGGCAGCTGATTGGTTGCCCAAATCCATGCCAGTGGCTGCTGGCTCTTTCTAGAACATCGGTGTGGAAAAGAGCCACCGAGGTTCCGCCAAACCCGGGGAGGATAGGCTCCCATCCCCGGATCAGATATCCCTCCATATCTCTACAACTCCGACCAACCGGGGACAAAAACGGCGATTTCCCGGGTCGAAACTGCCCCGCACGGTATGGAAACCCCACCACCATCAGTTGGTCACTGATTGGTTAAGGCTCAGGGAGCCAGCGGCACCCGGGGACGACATGTTCCCATCCCCGGGTCAGAAATACTTCCAAACATCTACAACTCCAACGACCTGGAGACGCAAACAGGCATCCCCCGGTTCGATACCGCCTCGCAAGGTGTGGAAACCCCAATACCACGGACCACGGGAACATTTACGGTTGCCTGGCCCTCATAGAGCCAGCGTGCGGAGAGGGTCATGAATCCTTCCATACATCTACAACTCCAACAACCCGGGGGAAAAATGGACATTCCCCGGGTCGATACCGCCCCGCAAGGTGTGGAAACCCCACCACCACTGGCTGATTGATGATTTTGCTGGGGCGCTGGAGTTCATAGAGCCAGCACGCAGCGAGAGTTGCCCCTCAGGGCAACAGCGAGGTCCCCCCGCACCCGGGGATGATATCATCCCATCCCCGGGTCAGAAATCCTTCCATACATCTACAACTCCAACGACCCGGGGACGCAAACGAACATCCCCCGGATCGATACCGCCTCACAAGGTGTGGAAACCCCAATACCACGGGAACACTTACGGTTGCCTGACCCTCATAGAGCCAGCGTGCGGCGAGAGCTGCCTCTTGGGGCAACGTCGAAGTCCCGCCGCACCCGGGGATGATAACGTCCCATCCCCGGGTTAAAAATACTTCCATGCATCTGCAACTCCAACAACCCGGGGACGAAAACGTACATCTCCCGGGTCGATACCGCCCCGCAAGGTGTGGAAACCCCACCACCACTGGCTGATTGCTGATGTTGCTGGGCGCTGGAGTTCATAGAGCCAGCACGCAGCGAGGGTTGCCCCTTGGGGCAACAGTGAGGTCCCGCCGCACCCGGGGATGATATGATCACATCCCCGGTTCAGAAATCCTTCCATAAATCTACAACTCCAACGACCCGGGGACGTAAACGGACATTCCCCGGTTCGATACCGCCTCACAAGGTGTGGAAACCCCAATACCACGGGAAATTATTTCGGTTGCCTGGTCCTCATAGAACCAGCGTGCGGCAAGAGTTGCCCCTCGGGGCAACGTCGAAGTCCCGCCGCACCCGGGGATGATAACTTCTTATCCCCGGGTCATACATCCTTTCATACATTTACAACTCCAACAACCCGGGGACGAAAACAGACATCCCCCGGGTCGATACCGCCCCGCAAGGTGTGGAAACCCCACCACCACTGGCTGGTTGCTGATTTGGCTGGGGCGCTGGAGTTCATAAAGCCAGCACGCAGCGAGGGTTGCCCCTCGGAGCAACAGCGAGGTCCCGCCGCACCCGGGGATGATACGATAACATCCCCGGGCCAGAAATACTTCCATAAATGTACAACTCCAACGACCCGGGGACGCAAACGAACATCCCCCGGGTCGATACCGCCTCACAAGGTGTGGAAACCCCAATACCACGGGAACACTTACGGTTGCCTGACCCTCATAGAGCCAGCGTGCGGCGAGAGTTGCCCCTCGGGGCAACGTCGAAGCCCCGCCGCACCCGGGGATGATAACGT
Organism: Saccharina japonica; assembly: GCA_008828725.1. Taxonomy (NCBI): domain Eukaryota; class Phaeophyceae; order Laminariales; family Laminariaceae; genus Saccharina; species Saccharina japonica. Next base: position 213,757 of record MEHQ01001190.1, on the reverse strand, counting down.
CCCATCCCCGTGTCATGAATCCTTCCATACATTTACAACTCCAGCAACCCGGGGGCGAAAGCGTACATCTCCCGGGTCGATACCGCCCCGCAAGGTGTGGAAACCCCACCACCAGTGGCTGATTGCTGATTTGGCTGGGGCGCTGGAGTTCATGGAGCCAGCACGCAGCGAGGGTTACCCCTCGGGGCAACAGCGAGGTCCCGCCGCACGCGGGGATGATATTATCCCATCCCCGGGTCAGAAGTCCTTCCATACATCTACAACTCCAACGACCCGGGGACGCAAACAGACATCCCTGGATCGATACCGCCTCACAAGGTGTGGAGACCCCAACCCCACGGGTTTTTTTGCGGTTGCCTGGCCCTCATAAAGCCAGTGTGCGGCGAGAGTTGCCCCCCGGGGCAACGTGGAAGTCCCGCCACACCCGGGGATGATAACGTCCCATCCCCGGGCCGTACATCCTTCCAAATATCTACAAACCCAACAACCGGGAGACGAAAATTACATCCCCGGGCTCGATACCGCCCCGCAAACCCAACCACCATTGGCTGATCGCTAATTTGGCTGAGGCGCTGGAGCCGAGAGATCCAGCACGCAGCGAGGGTTACCCCTCGGGGCTACGGCGAGGTCCCGCCGCTGCAGGCGATGATATGATCCCACCCCCGGGCCAGAAGTCCTTCCATACATTTACAACTCCAACGACCCGGGAACACAGCAAACACCCCTCGTGTCGATACCGCCCCACAAGGTGTGGAAACCCCAACCCCGCGGACTAATTTCCGGTTGCCTGGCCCTCATAGAGCCAATGTGCGGCGAGAGTTGCCCCCCGGGCCAACGTCGAAGCCCCACCGCACCCGGGGATGATAACGCCCCATCCCTGGGTCAGGAATCCTTCCATATATCTACAACTACAACAACCCGGGGACGAAAACGGACATCCCCGGGGTCGATACCGCCCCACAAGGTGTGGAAACCCCCACCTCACGGGCTGATTTACGGTTGGCTGGCTCTCATGGAGCCAGCGCGCAGCGCGAGTTGCCCCTCGGGGCAACGACGAGGTCCCACCGCACCCGGGGATGATAACGTCGCATCCTGGGATTAGAAATCCTTGCGGACAACTACAACTCCAATAACCCGGGGAAGAAAACAGACACCACCTGGGTCGATACCGCCCCGCATGGTGGTTCTTATTTTCCGGTTCAGAGTGGTACATCACAGCACACTGTTAATGCGAGTACTATGAGCAACCCAAAGCTAGCGCCACGGGCGGAGCCGTGGCCGTATACCGCTAGTATTATTAAATGCTGCTATTCTGTCTGTCTGTCTGTCTGTCTGTAATTGAGCAGCGCTATCCAGAGCGCTTCAGCCCCACCTCCCCCCATGGGTAGGGAGGCTGGGTGCCACAACCCGCAGAACACCGGGTCCCATGTCGCGCCGAGCCGTGGCCGTGGCGCAATCCCGATGCAGTCCTGGCAGCCATCTAGCCAGCCTACCTGCTGATTTACAATTTTTGAATTACTATTCTGGCAGCTGATCGGTTGCCCAAATCCATGCCAGTGGCTGCTGTCTCTTTTTAGAACATCGGTGCTGAAAAGAGCCACCGAGTTTCCGCCTAACCCGGGGAAGATAGGCTCCCATCCCCGTATCATAAATCCTTCCATATCTCTACAACTTCGACCAACCGGGGACGAAAACGGTGATTTCCCGGGTCAACACTGCCCCGCACGGTATGGAAACCCCACCCCCATCAGTTGGTCACTGATTGGCTGAGACTCAGGGAGCCCGCGGCACCCGGGGACGATAAAGTTCCATCCCCGGATCAGATATCCTTCCATACATCTACAACTCCTACGACCCGGGGACGCAAACGGACAAGCCCCGGGTCGATACCGCCTCGCAAGGTGTGGAAACCCCAATACCACGGGGAAATGTTTCGGTTGCTTGACGCTCATAGAGCCAGCGTGCGACGAGAGTTGCCCCTCGGGGCAACGTCGAAGTCCCGCCGCACCCGGGGATGATAACGTCCCATCCCCGGTTCATGAATTCCTTCCATACATCTACAACTTCAACAACCCGGGGACGAAAACAGACATCCCCCGGGTCGATACCGCCCCGCAAAGTGTGGAAACCCCACCACCACTGGCTGATTGCTGATTTGACTGGGGCGCTGAAGTTCATAGAGCCAGCACGCAGCGAGGGTTGCCCCTCCGGGCAACAGCAAGGTCCCGCCGCACCCGGGGATGATATGATCACATCCCTGGGCCAGCAATACTTCCATACATTTACAACTCCAACGACCCGGAGACGCAAACGGACATCCCCCGGTTCGATACCACCTCACAAGGTGTGGAAACCCTAATAACACGGAACATTTTCGGTTGCCTGGCCCTCATAGAGCCAGCGTGCGGCGAGAGTTGCCCCTCGGGGCAACGTCGAAGTCCCGCCGCACCCGGGGATAATAACTTCATTTCCCCGGGTCATAAATCCTTCCACACATCTACAACTCCATCAACCCGGGAACGAAAACAGACATCCTCCGGGTCGATACCGCCCCGCAAGGTGTGGAAACCCCACCACCACTGGCTGATTGCTGATTTGGCTGGGGCGCTGGATTTCATAGAGCCAGCACGCAGCGAGGGTTGCCCCTCGGGGCAACAGTGAGGTCCCACCGCACACAGGTATGATATGATCACATCCCTGGGTCAGAAATCCTTCCATACATCTACAACTCCAACGACCCGGGGACGCAAACGGGCATCCCCCGGTTCGATACCGCCTCTTAAAGGTGTGAAAACCCCAATACCACGGAACATTTTCGGTTGCCTGGCCCTCTTAGAGCCAGCGTGCGGCGAGGGTTGCCCCCGGGGGCAACGTCGAAGTCCAGCCGCACCCGGGGATGATAACTTCATATCCCCGGGTCATAAATCCTTCCATACATCTACAACTCCAACAACCCGGGAACGAAAACGGGCATCTCCCGGGTCGATACCGCCCCGCAAAGTGTGGAAATCCCACCACCACTGGCTGGTTGCTGATTAGGCTGGGGCGCTGGATTTCATAGAGCCAGCACGCAGCGCGGGTTGCCCCTCGGGGCAACAGCGAGGTCCCGCCGCACCCGGGGATGATATGATCACATCCCTGGGCCAGCAATACTTCCATACATTTACAACTCCAACGACCCGGGGACGCAAACGGACACCCCCCGCGTCGATACCGCCTCACAAGGTGTGGAAACGCCAATACCACGGGAACACTTACGGTTGTCTGACGCTCATAGAGCAAGCGTGCGGCGAGAGTTGCCCCCGGGGTCAACGTCGAAGTGCAGCCGCACCCGGGGATGATAACGTCCCATCCCCGGTTTATAATTTCTTTCATACATCTACAACTCCAAATACCTGGGGACGAAAACGGACATCTCGCGGGTCGATACTGCCCCAAAAAGTGTATCCTCACCACCACTGGCTGATTGCTGATTTGGCTGGGGCGCTGGAGTTCATGGAGCCAGCACGCAGCGCGGGTTGCCCCTCGGGGCAACAGTGAGATTCCGCCGCACCCGGGGATGATATGATCACATCCCTGGGCCAGCAATACTTGCATACATTTACAACTTCAACGACCCGGGGACGCAAACGGACATGTCCCACGTCGATACCGCCTCACAAGGTGTGGAAACCCCAATACCACGGGAACACTTACGGTTGCCTGACGCTCATAGATCAAGCGTGCGGCGAGAGTTGCCCCCGGGGGCAACGTCGAAGTCCCGCCGCACCCGGGGATGATAACGTCCCATCCCCGGGTTATAAATTCTTCCATGCACCTACAACTCCAACAACGCGGGGACGAAAACGGACATCTCCCGGGTCGATACCGCCCCGCAAAGTGTGGAAACCTCACCACCACTGGCTGATTGCTGATTTGGCTGGGGCACTGATGTTCATGGCGCCAGCACGCAGCGAGGGTTGCCGCTCGGGACAACAGTGAGGTCCTGCCGCACGCGAGGATCAATGATCCCATCCCCGGGTCAGAAGTTCTTCCATACATCTACAACTCCAAGGACCCGGGGACACAAACGGACACCCCCCGGATCGATACCGCCTCACAAGGTGTGGAAATCCCAACCTCACGGTTTTTCTTGCGTTTGCCTAGCCCTCATAGAGCCAGCGTGCGGCGAGAGTTTCCCCCCGGGGCACCCCGGGGCAACGTTGAAGTCCCGCCGCACCTGGGGATGATGACGTCCCATCCCCGGGTCGTACATATTTCCATACATCTACAAACCCAACAACCGGGGGACGAAAATGACATCCCCGGGCTCGATACCGCCCCGCAAACCCTTCCACTATTGGCTGATCGCTGATTTGGCTGAGACGCTGGAGCCGAGAGATCCAGCACGCAGCGAGGGTTACCCCTCTGGGCAACGGCAAGGTCACGCCGCTCCAGGGGATGATATGATCCCACCCCAGGGCCAGAAGTCCTTCCATACATTTACAACTCCAACGACCCGGGGACGCAGCAAACACCCCCCGGGTCGATACCGCCCCACAAGGTGTGGAAACCCCAACCCCACGGGCTAATTTTCGGTTGCCTGGCCCTCATAGAGCTAATGTGCGGCGAGAGTTGCCCTCCGGGCCAACGTCGAAGCCTCACCGCACCCGGGGATGATAACGTCCCATCCCCGGGTCAGAAATCTATCCATACATGTACAACTCTAACAACCCGGGGACGAAAACGGACATCCCCGGGGTCGATATCGCCCCACAAGGTGTGAAAACCCCAACCCCACGGGCTGATTTACGGTTGGCTGTCTCATGGAGCCAGCGCGTGGCGCGATTTGCCCCTCGGGGCAACGGCGAGGTCGCACCTTACCCGGGGATGATAACGTCCCATCCCCGGGTCAGAAATCCATCCATACATCTACAACTCTAACAACCCGGGGACGAAAACGGACATCCCCGGGGTCGATATCGCCCCACAAGGTGTGAAAACCCTAACCCCACGGGCTGATTTACGGTTGGCTGGCTCTCATGGAGCCAGCGCGCGGCGCGATTTGCCCCTCGGGGCAACGGCGAGGTCCCATCGCACCCGGGGATGATAACGTCGCATCCCCGAATCAGAAATCCTTGCGGACAACTACAACTCCAATAACCCGGGGACGAAAACAGACACCCCCTGGGTCGATACCGGCCCGCATGGTGGTTCTTTTTTTCCGGTTCAGAGTGGTACATCACAGCACACTGTTAATGCGAGTACTATGGGCAACGCATAGCTAGCGCCACGGGCGGAGGCGTGGCCGTACCGCTATTAACATCAAATGCTGCTATTCTGTCTGTCCGTCTGTCTGTCCGTAATTGAGCAGCGCCACCCAGAGCGGTTCAGCCCCACCTGGCCCCATGGGTAGGGAGGCTGGGTGTCACAACCCGCAGAACACTGGGTCGGTCCCATGCCGCGCCGAGCCGTGGCCGTGGCGCAATCCCGTTGCATTTCTGGCAGCCATCTAGCCAGCCTACCTGCTGACTTCCATTTTTTTAATTCGTTTTCTGGCAGCTGATTGGTTGCCCAAATCCATGCCAGTGGCTGCTGGCTCTTTCGTGAACATCGGTGCTGAAAAGAGCCATCGAGGTTCCGCCTAACCCGGGAAGGATAGGCTCCCATCCCCGGATCAGAAATCCTTCCATATCTCTACAACTCCGACCAACTGGGGACAAAAACGACGATTTCCCGGGTCGACACTGCCCCGCACGGTATGGAAACCCCACCACCATCAGTTGGTCACTGATTGGCTGAGGCTCAGGGCCGCACCCGGGGATGATATGATCCCTTCCCCGGGTCAGAAATCCTTCCACACATGCACAACTCCGACGACTTGGGGACGCAAACAGACATCCCCCTGGTCGACACCGCCCCACAAGGTGTAGAAACCCCAACCCCACGGGCTAATTTACGGTTGTCTGGCCCTCATAGAGCCAGCTTGTGGCGAGAGTTGCCCCTCGGGGCAACGTCGAGGTCCCACCGCACCCCGGGATGATAACGTCCCGTCGCTGGATCAGAAATCCTTGCGGACATCTACACCTCCAACAACTCTAGGACGAAAACAGACACCCCCCGCGTCGATACCGCCCTGCAAGGTGTGGAAATCCCAACCCCACGGGCTGAGTTACGTTTGGTTGGGGCTCATGGTCGATGTTCCGCTGTGCCCGGGGATGTTGAGGCCTCTTCTCCGAATCATATATCCTTCAATACATGTACACCTTCAACAAAAACGGACATCCCCCGGGTCGAGACCGCCCCACATAGTGGTTATAATGTTTAGGTTCATAGTGGTACATCGCAGCACACTGTTAATGCGAGTACTATGTACCACACCAGGAACTTATTTACTTCTGTGGCCAACGCAACGCTAGCGCCACGGGCGGAGCCGTGCCCGTACCGCTAGTTGGAATTAAAACAGTGATGAAATCGCTGAAAAACGTTTTTTTGGGGGGATGTTTTTGAGTAATGCAGGCGAATCCCCAGGTCGTGAGACGTAATAGGTACAAATTTCTGACCACCATGTTGGTTGGGTTATGTGGCATCTATTACAACAAACCCCGCTTTCTTTCATTACGTCGGAGCCGAAGGCTGTGTGTTCGAAAGTCGCCTAATTTACTTGAATAACACCATGTGTTTCGCCAGTACGCATATTGTATATAGCTGCCTTCGCCCTGTACGTATATATGATATACCTGGATTTTTGGTAGATGTACTCATACGTCAAGCCTTGCTTGCTACTTACTCATCGAGAAATGCTAAAGTTCAGTTGAATTCCTGTCATAGATAGGTTCGTTTGCAAACAAATGCAGAAGGATGCTCCCGCTGCAGCTGCCGCTGCTACAGCTTGCTTTTGCTGTTGTTGCTGCCGCTTTGGCTGGAGAGGGCCGCGCGTTTCCTGTAGATATTGATGTTCACTTACGCTTCGTATCGTATGAAATATAACATATTTCAAGGGCTCCGCATGGGTGCCGGCATTCGCCGGCACCCATGCTTCGGATAGGACATATACCTGGTACATCAGTTATTTGGTACCATCCTTATTATTTACGACAATGTGATGGCGCTCGCTCGTATTTCGATATCTGACGCCTACGTGCAGGATCAAGGCAATGCCAAGGGTTGCAGGAAGAAGGGACTGCTGCGTGCTGAATTTTTCAGTTCGCAACCTCATTTCTCAGTCTCAACAGTCAGTCTCAGAAATGTAATCAGTCGCGTTCGGTGTTCCCTGGATAGTCTCAAGTCCTCAGGATTGTTTGCGAGATTTACGACAACAACACTCTGGTGGCGCTCGCTCGTGTTTTAACATCTGACACAGACTACGTGCAGAATCAAGGCAATGCCAGGTGTTATAGCAGGAAGAAGGAAACGCTACTACTGTAAATATTGCTGATACTCAGTTCGCAACTTTATTTCTCAGTCTCTGTCAGAAATGCACCAGTCGTGGTCCCGGTGGCGGGCTCAGTTTCAGTTTTGGCACTTGCGGCAAAAACACTTCGTGCCGAGCAAGCGGTTCCGCATGGATATGCAAAGTCGAGATATTCAAAAGCTGGCAACGGGGGGAAAATCTCGATTATTCTCTGACTCTTGTGTGTCCGAGCAGACTCGTATCTACAGCAGCACTGCTGTACACTACACCAGTAGTACTGCTGTACAGCAGTACGTACTACACAGCAGCACTCAGCAATACTATACATACCAGCTGCTCGCTACGTCGTACATACAGTACTCGTACCTGGTACTACTCGTACGTACTGCTGTTTGTTCTTGTACGTATGATATTACAGCCAGGCACAGCAGTGCTGCAGTAATATCTCTACACTGAAAAATGAGCTACTATTGTACTGAACCCACCCGAAAAAAATCAGCCGAGTTTTCATTCCTCCGTGGATCTTTGATTTTTTAATTGAGGCGAGATATTTTGAGTGGAGACTTGCACCACAAGTATCTCTCTCAGCAGCAACAGCACCACGCATATCATCCTCAGCGGCCAGTAGAGCCGAGGTATCTCCGCAAGATCCGCGCACTTCGAGGTCGCTGCGCTCGGTGGCGGCGCTTGACCCAAGAGTGCGCGCGGGCGGAAAGCTACCGGCGGAGGCTGAGGGGGGTGACCCTCGAGAAAAGCGGGCGAGAAAGCTAACGCGATGCCGTCGAAACGGGTCCCGAGTGCGAGTCCGGTCTGAAGCCAAGTGAAGCTCCAGAAGGCCAGCAGGCCCAAGAGGTCGAGAGAGGCTTAAGTCAAAAAATAAATACCCTTACAAAATTGCAGCTGCTGCTCGGAGAGAGCTCGACAGCTTTTCTTAGACGTAGATTTTTGCCCTCTTCGCGATAACTGGCGATGAGGACCACCTGGCGGCACGCAACTCCCTCATCGTGCTCGCCGACCCCTGCCCTGCCTACTCTGCCAAGGGCGGTCTCGGCCGTGCCTAACTCTAGGCTCACGGGGGTACGTTCGTTTGAGGATTTCTTGCCTCTTTGTCACAGGCTCGCCAAAATTTCTGACAGTCAGTCCCTTGCGGGATGATTCCCCTCTGTTTTGGACCTCGCCAGACCCACGAAAATATCTACCGCATGCGCGCGTGTCGGGACTTTCTCTCGTGAGGCGGTGAACGTCTTCGGTCGATTTATCGGTTAACGTGCCCGCCGACCTGGTTTGTACCGGGCAGGGCCTCGCGTGCGCCCGTGGGGCGTGAGAATGTGGGCAGTGCACGCTGCAACGTGCATCGAGAGCTTGCTGTTTTTCTTGAAATAGTGGTTCCGATTTCTACTGTAGTATTATTCCGGTATTCGTATACTCGTACGTACGTACTCGTATTTCTTTTATAGTTCTCCCGTGATCTGTAAGCAAGATTCAAGATTTGCAAGATTCCGTTTTTGTGTTGACGATTTGATACTTGGTTTGTATTGAGTACAACCTACTTATACCTCTGATACACGAACGTACCGCCGTGCGAACAAGCACCTGGATAGAGTACACATCTCGACATATATAGTCGTACACAACAGCAACAGCAGCAGCAGTAGTATCGGTACTATGAATAGTGTCATATGTATGATCTGTAGTATGTACGTATGTACGTACGTCGTATAGTTTGATGCTGCTAGATCGTATGATAGCATACGAGTTGTATACTCGTCGTACCCGAGTACTGCTTACTTAAAGTGAGTACGAAAACCAAGTATGCTCACCTCGGTACTAGCGCTTCGTTAGTGATGATGTCGTTTCGGATCTTCACGACTGTATGCCGGTTTCGTAATAAAATCGACCGAAAAAAAAAGGGGGCCACTGCTGTACGTACAAGGGCTGCGCATCCAATCCGGCGTTTTGTTTGTGTGCGCTTTACTTACGTATTTGCTGCTATACTTTCTGGACTGCCTCTGTTGCTGCTGCTGCTATTGCTGTTGCTGCTGTACATGGGTTATATACTACTACTACTACTACTACTACTACTACTACTACTACTACTACTACTACTACTACTACTACTACCACCACTACTACTACTACTACTATTTACTACTACTACTACTACTTCTACTACTACTACTACTACTACCACTACTGCTTCTACTACTACTATTATTGCTGTACGTACTGGTGCTGCTGTATACTGATTCCACACTGCTGTTGTTATTGTGGGTGGTGGGTGGATCGGTTGGTGCGTACGCGTACGTACGTACGTGGTTCGGTGGTTGGGTGGGTGGGTGTGAGTGAGTGGGTGTGGGTGAGTACGTGAGTAGGTGGGTGAGTGTGGGTGGGCGGGTGTCGGTGGGTCGGTTGGTACGTGGTTGACTGCGTGTGTCAACTTGCCTGATCAGTGCATTTTGCGTTGTATCATAGGGTGTGGATCGTGGCCCAGTTATTATTTGGTATTTTTGTTTTAGTCCGCTAATATACCGGCCCCGCCCTGGCATGGTTCGGGGTACCACTGTTAATGAATACATGTACAAAATTGCAGCTGCTGCTCGGAGAGAGCTCGACAGCTTTTCTTAGACGTAGATTTGAGCCTTTTTCGCGATAACTGGCGATGACGTCCACCCGGCGACACGCAATTCGCTCATCGTGCTCGACGATCCCTGCTCTGCTTACTCTGCAAAGGGCGGCCTCGGCCTCGTCCTACACGAGGCCCACGGGGGCACGTTTTGTTCGAAGATTTATTGCCTATTTATCACAGGCTCGCCATATGAACGCACGTCGTTTTTTTTTCTGACAGTCCCGTGCGGGATGATTATCTGTTTTGGACCTTACGAGACCCCAAAAGTATCTACCGCATGCGCTCCTCAGGAGCGTGTCGGGAGAATTGATCGGTTTACGTGCCCGTCGGCCTGGATATAGTACCGGGCAGGCCTCGCGGGCGTGAACATGCGAGCGGTCGGCGCTGCAGCAACGTTTACCAAGAATATGGTGATGGAGAGCGCACATACAAAACACACACGCTCTTTTTTTTTTACACGCAGCTACTACATGCATAATCAAAGATTCTGTTTTTTTGTATCGACTACGAACCCGGATTTTTGTAAGACCACGTACTCCTACTACTGCTGTACTGCTGATATACTCGTACGTACGCACGCACGTATGATACAGTAGTACCAGCACCACAGCAGATACAGACCTGTGTATCATGGGTTCATACGTGTGGTACACCACTGTGATACTATGATACTATTAATACTGCTGTGTGTTGTTTCTGCTCGTATGCCAGCGATGGACACTCGAACTTTCCAAATAAAATTACGGTGATGGTCGAGAACTTGCTTTTTTTCGAACAAAGCGGTTCCGAATTCATTATTATTACCGGTATACGTATACTCGTACTCGTATTGCATTTATAGTTGCCCCGTGGTCTACATGCAAGATCCAAGAATATGTTTTTATGCTCGATGCTGGATTTTACGAACTACTGACCGCTGATATACATACACGTACGGATTTTTGTAGCTTACTGCTGATATACACGTACGGACGTACGTACGTACGTACGTATCATAATACCTCAGTACCACAGGATGATATTTACAAGGAATAAGAAATTCGGGAGCCGTTATATTGAAGTTCGTATAAAACGCATCCTCTCCTCTCATGTAAATATGAAAACTAGCCTCCATTTGTGAGTGTTTCTCATTGGGTGTCCTGTACTACTGCTGTACACCCCTTGACAGTACGGAGTCGCTTTGTTCACCCTTAGCTTAGCTATTAATCTACCTCACTCAGTAGACTACTCCTCGCCGTTACGGGCATTGCGCGTAGCCGCAGGCGGGCGTCAGCACGCCGCGGCGAACCCCCCCTTGTATATATATATATATCTATATATACAAGCGAAAGCGCTATAGTTTTTCTTCTTGGGCTGCGCCAAGCGAAGGCTGTAGATGGTGATCCGTGTGGAATGACAACCACTTCTAAAACGAATAGGTCCATTAGATCGGGTTCGACGAACTTGCTGACCCTTCTTGCTCCCAATGGTGAGGAAAGCTGGCTTCACAAACTTCAGCCCACAAAGCCAATTAGCTATGAGCCAGTGGTATTTGGGTTTCCACACCGCGAAAGGCGGTATCGACTCGGGGGATCACCGTTTTAATCCCCGTTTTGTCGAATATGTAGATGTATGGACATATTTATGGTCCGGGGATGACAGTTTACCCTCCCCGGGTGGAGCTGGCTCCACGAACCTCAGCCACCCAATGATGAAGCCAGTGGGGTTGAGGTTTCCATACCGTGCGTGGCGGTATCGACCTTAGGGATCACATATTTAATACCCTATTCGTCGGAGTTGGTCATGGAATAAAAATTCAATTATCTGGCGATAGGACCTTGTCCTCCCCGCCTGCGGCATACCCTCAAAGCTACCCCAGCCATAGGCCCAACAGTTTAAGTCGTGTCTTACAACAACGGTGGGAATGAGGAGCGTGACGGACGCCTTCAAGTGGTCAAACTTCTAACTGCATTAAGCTACTGCGGTGGCGGTTCTTTTCTTTTTGCTGTGTTCCTACAATCGTACTTGATTGGATCGTTTTGGATTTTAAGCGAGTACTGTCAGCCCAAAAACCTTTGTTGGTTCATGGGCAGATATAGCAGATTGGCGCCTGTGCTCGGGCATTGCAAACTTGATGAGCAATCACGATTCCTTCAGCATGCATGGGTTTCGAAGAGAACACAACATGCAGCGAGAGCACACATGCACGCCACAAGGAGGGAATCGATCGGACGACACGTCAAACATACTTCGAACATGCGCTCATACAACAGCAGCACAGACAGCGTGACGCCGTTGGGACATATCTGTCATTGTGCAGCAGGGTGGCCTGATGTGTGTATATGGCATACTGCTACATCGCTAGGTCTCCATGGATACGTACGCTTTTATCTCCCCGTGCGACACTCGTTTCCGTGCGCACTGCTGTACTCGTAGGTTACACTTTTCGAAATACAAGCACGTACGTGTTAAAGTGTACACCAGGTACGTATCATGCATACTCTTCGTGCGTACCAGGGTTTGATACAGCAGCGACAGCAGCAGCAGTACTCGTAGTCCTACGCTGCTGCTGCTTACTGCTGTGTAGTATAATACGTTTACACACAGGACGTGGAGCTCGCGTGCTGGTGCAGCACAGGTCTGTAGGTGGACGAAACGATCGCTGCTCATACAACAGCAGCACCGACAATGTGACGCCGTTGGGGCATATCTGTCATCGTGCAGCAGGGTGGCCTGATGTGTGTGTCATGGAATACTGCTACATCGCCAGGTCTTCATGGATACATACGCTTTTATTTCCCCGCGTAACACGCCTTTTTCCGTACGCACTGCTGTACTAGTAGATTATACTTTTCGAAATACAAGCACGTACGTACGTGTTGAAGTATACCAGGTACGTATCATGCATACTCTTCGTACGTACCAGGTCGTGATACAGCAGCGTCAGCAGCAGCAGTACTCGTAGTCCTACGCTGCTGCTGCTTGCTACTGTGTAGTATAATACGCTTACACACAGGACGTGGGGCTCGCGTGCTGGTGCAGCACAGGTTTTGTGAGTGCAGGAAACGATCGCACTCTTTCGTACGGTGCTCGGATTATTTCAACTACCACTTTGTTCGGAAATGTACGAACCTGTTATATATTTATATGGGTATCCAAACGTTCTTTGCGTTTTCGACCAGCATGATATGGCCACATGCACGCAACACTCTGTTACGTACCTGCGTGCCTCGTACATATCTACGAGCCTAACTATGGTACACCGACAACGGCAGCGGCAGTAGCACCAATGTGACAGTGTTGCTGCTTGCTGCTTTTTTTGTGAGTTTGCACCGGACAGCGACTCGCGTGTGCTCGTGAGCCAGGCGCTCGGGGCTCGCGTGCGCTCTTGCTTCCTTCCTTCGTTGTTTTCGAAGTTCGAGTCTCTCTTCTGACACGATATGGGTATTTTTCATGGTGATGTGGTTTCTGTTTTTTTTTTGTCAACTTGGGTGAACGGCGGTATTTTTCTCATCAAATCACGCAAAGCACGACAGCACGTATCATATCGAGATAATATTTTTCAAGTGTTTTTTAGATTTGGTATACGCACGTATCATGGGTTTGTCCCCATAACATTTTACTGTAAGTAGGTAGTCTACGTACGATAGTTCGACGAGTATAGCTACACAGCCAAGTATTGCTGCTGTATGTATAGAGTGCGTAAACAAGAAGAATAGTGTGACTGCTGCAGCTGTACATTCTTGTACCGCTGTTGCTGCTGTTGGATGCTGGTGTATTTACTGCTGCTGCACATATATATATTTAGGTACCAAATTGACATTTTCCCGGAATACTTTCACTTTTCATCTCCGGCCGCGGGTCTTTTCCCGCGCTATCGGCTGCGGGGCACGCGGGGGGGCCGCGTGTACACCACGGCGCAAGTGCGGGTCCTGGCCGAGGCACGTGGGGCGTGCTCTGGGCCTTCAAAGTCGCGAGTTCTGGCAAATAACTCAGGGGAGACGTTCCGACTTGATACCGCCTCGCAACTACTCTAACGAAACCTGTCGTACCACTGTTTGATGAACTTTGATGGTTCGTTTTTGACCCGCCGTATGAACTGAACACACAAAGCACGCATCACGCACGAGATAACAAGGACCGTACCGACGTCGAACGAGGCACACATCAAGCGTCGTGCAGCAGTAGCTGATACCATGTTGCATGCGTCTGCTCTGTCTGAGCTGCGTACATCAGTAGTAGCAGTTGTAGGAGACGCTTGAAAATTTACAGGCGCATTTTTTGTACATTTGCAATTGGTTCCAATATTTTGGAATATTCGTAGAGTACATATACATGCACAGATCTACGAGGAGTCCGTACATATGTACAGCAGTACGCATATCATATCTAGCTCTCTCTTATCTACGAGCGATAGGCCGATCTACGTACGTACGATTACAAGTACTTTGGTACAGCCAGTAGGAGTACTACTGCTGCTGTACTTTACGGGAACAGGTGTCTAGTCTAGACTACACACTACAAAGCAGCCCAGGCGCCCCTTATCAAACAGTACAGCAGAACAAGCTGCAGAGCACGCAGCAGCCGCTGTTCAGATTTTTTGTACGATTACAAGTACTTTGGTACAGCCAGTAGGAGTACTACTGCTGCTGTACTTTACGGGAACAGGTGTCTAGTCCAGACTACACACTACAAAGCAGCCCAGGCGCCCCTTATCAAACAGTACAGCAGTACAGCAGAACAAGCTGCAGAGCACGCAGCAGCCGCTGTTCAGATTGTTGCGTTTTTGGCGGCTGTTGTTGTGTCCTGTATGCGTGCGCCGGACCCGTAGTAAACAGCTACGAGTAGCAGGAGGAATCCAGCAGGTCTAGTTGTGACAGCTACGAACAACGAGTACTGCTTTTCTGTGTTCTGTCTTTCATTGTGTATGCGTGTGTGTTTGATGTATTCGTTTCCAGCGAAACCTCCCCCCCTGGTTTTAATACCACCCGCGCTTTACAGCAGCGACAAAGCCGATAATACCCGTCACGGGTGGGTATGGATCATACTTCATACTCGCCGAGAATTTGGGCCCAGGGCACCCGGGCATCGAGCTGTTCGTCGGGCACCCTTAGACGAGTCCTCGGCTGCTAAACGCGTACCAGGGTACCGGCCCAAAAGTTATTATACGTACGAGTGAATACTCTTATGTTGGACCGGGGCGGGACTCGTCGGGCAACAGCTCTGTCATAATTGTCTTCTGTATACTCAGCTGTACAGCGCAGAACAGCCGTGATAACTATAGTACCACTGCTGCTGTGGGATCGACTCTAAATCCTACAAAAATAGGTCGATCGACTTCAGAAACAAAACAAGTCGTTGAGCCTGGACACCAAACTGAAGCTTTTTAACACCGGGAGCCCACTGCTACTGCCGTACCTCAGATACGACATCATCTCGTGACAGTTGTGTCGTTAGGAATGGCCGTCGTTACTACTTTTACAGTCTATGCCACAGGTTTGCTCCAAAAAATAAAGTATGAAGCATGTGCGATCTATTTTCACCTTGCGACACCCACGGGATTTCAAGTGACCAACATCCCGAAGGGGAACCTTGTATATTGTTATGAAATGCATAAAATGATATTTTGCAGACAGCAACCAACTGCAGCAGCAGTAAAGTGGAGATGCTTGCTGTGTTGGTAATGCTTGATGTATGCTAAATACAGCGGATATAGTATAGGAGTGTCTTGCTGCTGCTTGCTGTAGGTATCATACAAGAAGTGCCGCCTGCTGCACTGCATGCTTTTACTACTGCTGTACGTATAACAGAACTATTTGTTGCGCTTTTCGCTCCTACTGTTAGGAGAGGGATTCATGACTATTTAGACGTAAAAACAAGAAAAAAAGTGTCCCGAGCTCGCTTGTGGTCTACAGCCGGGAAAATAAATATTTCGGAAAGCAACCGATCCGCGAAGCCGAATAAAGACACGTCACCAACAAAAAACTTTCAAACCACGGCATTAAAAAAAAAATGGAAAAACAAAAGCCCTGCATCGAGAGCACGAAACAGCCACGTTGTTGCTGCTGTGCTCTCCCTGCTCGGGTGTGCGCATGACCAGGCCCGGGGGCGCAGAGTAGGAGCGTACACGCAGACGCGCGAGCGAGAGCAGATCACGCTTTTCGGGTGGCCCTTTGAGACTGGCGGCCGGCAGTACGGCAATGCTACCCCCCCGCATCGTGGGGATCACGTCGAAGGCTGACCTTGCTTGCTGCTGCTGCATGATACCGCGCATGTATACTGGTGGTAGAGCAGCAGTACACCACCATGTCTCTTGGGTTGCCAGGATGTACCTCGCCGATACTCTGTGAGGCCGACGGCACTCTCCATAGGAGTGTGCCCAAGCTCTAGCTCACGTGCAACTTACTGCTGTGGTGTGTGCGGCTTGGATTGGCACACGCATCATTCTGTCAGTGGCCACAGTCGGCGGCTGAGACACTTCTCCGAGCTCCTCCTGAACGAGTACATACATATATGAATACCAGGACTTGGTACCAACCTGTCCCGAAATATAAGCACAACTTTATATTTAAAATCAATGTACAAAAGCTTCTTATGTTTCGGGACAGATCGGTATGCACGGAGTATCGATACGTATATCTCTGTCCGTACTCGTAAACGTAAGGATCTTTTTATATTCATATATATAATTAACCCGTCCTTATATTTGCAGACAGAGCGGTATCATCGTAGATGTTCTTATCATTTTCCCGTACTCGTGTGCTAAAGCAGCAGCGAGTCATGCTGCGTTCGCATCTTAAAGCAAGGGGAAACTCGCCTCCCGCAGCATAAGGCACGGCCACAGACGCTCTTCGCTGCCGCGATGGCACCAGGTGTGATGGCAATAGCTAGGCGTGCGGCCTCGCCCGGATCTGGCGCCATTGGCCCGAAACAACGAAGGCAATTTTGTTTTTTTTTCGCCCCGATTGTAATAATAGTGTACTCGACTCGCTCGGTCTGGCGAGTCTCACCAGCGAGGCACTGTGGCCTTGCTATTAATAGCTGTAAATGTGATCACAAACAAGAGCAGGTTCTTCCGTCTTTTAAGTGTAGAGTATGCATGCATTTCTGCTTGGAGTCTTATGAGATGATTGACAAATCCTTTGGAATTGAGCTTTCTTCATCCTTCTTTACTGGCCGCCTACACATCCTTTCATACTCACTGCACTCGCCTGACTCTCGCGTACATCAGTCTCACCCGACCCCGCTGGCTTGCCATCTCGTCGTTCGATCAGAGAGGACTCCAGGCTAGCGAACTTCCTGCCGACGACGCCAGTGTAATAATAAGTGGACTCGACTCGCTCGGTCTGGCGAGTCTCACCAGCGAGGCACTGTGGCCTTGCTAGCTGTCCACTAAAATGTGATCACAAACAAGAGCAGGTTCTTCAGTCTTTTAAGTGTAGAGTATGCATGCATTTCTGCTTGGAGTCTTATGAGATGATTGACAAATCCTTTGTAATTGAGCTTTCTTCATCCTTCTTTACTGGCCGCCTACAAATCCTTTCATACTCACTGCACTCGCCTGACTCTCGCGTACATCAGTCTCACCCGACCCCGCTGGCTTGCCATCTCGTCGTTCGATCAGAGACGACTCCAGGCTAGCGAACTTCTGAACTCCTGCGTGCTTGCCATGCAACTCGAGGCAAACCAACTTATCTCCTACGTCTCTTTCCCATAGGTTACTTGTTTTATCTATCCAATCATATCGTACTGGTGTTGTTCATCCATTTATCATATGATACGACGTATTCAACCTTTCGTCCTCAAATATTAAATTATTGACTGAACTCCCCAGATAATGTAATACCCCTTTTCGGATAGTCTTTCCGCATCCTCATCTTCCTACAATAAACTTCTAAGCAACTTCTTTCACTCTCTTGTATCCATCACTGCCTGTTGAAACTTCTTACAACACTCTTTCTCCCTAGCTTTTAGTAGTAAACATACCAGGTAGTGTTTTTACTATTCAAAAGCAACAACCGACCAGTACGTAAGAAGTTGTGCCAATAACCTTCAACTTTTAACAGGCGATAGTCAAAATTGAATATTACTGAAACGTTTAATGTTAAACCCCCAAAACGCGTCAACATAATCGAAACCCCATCCTACTATTTTCCGCTATTAGTTCTCAACCTCCTTCGCAACCTGACGGCAATCAGAAATTTCGAGCCCATCTTTCCCCGTCATTCTTCCAGCCCCATTTCCTCTAAATATACCCTGTTCGTGAAACCATTGTTGAAACAACGGTCCTGTAAGTATTCTCTGAACGGCGACTCAAACGCAACTTAGTAACCAAGTTATGCCCCTCAAAGTCTCGTGGAGTGACAACCTGGAAATTACCTTTGCAGCCAACACCGAGTCAATCGTCGAATACTTCCCAATCAAACCTTCCCCGAGCATTAACTTTAACAAAAATTGACGGTGTCGAAGTTATCTGTTTCATTCCCAATCCATCATATCCCGAACGGCTGTTTCAACGAAAATCTGGCGGTGTTGACCCAATGGTTCCAATCTATCATATCCCGAATGGCTGCTTCAACGAAAATCTGGGGGTGTTGATGCAACGGTTCCACTCAAACCCTGTATCCCGAACGTCTGCTTCAACGAAAATCTGGGGGTGTTGATGCAACGGTTCCACTCAAACCATGTATCCCGAACGGCTGCTTCAACATATTCCGGGGGTGTTGATGCAAGCGGTTCCAATCAAACACCATAGTTCCATGCAACAGGCCTACGCAGAATCCTGCAGCCAACACCGAGTCAAACGTCGAATACTTCCCAATCAAACCTTCCCCGAGCATTAACTTCAACAAAAATTGGCGGTGTCGAAGTTATCTGTTTCATTCCCAATCCATCATATCCCGAACGTCTGTTTCAACAATAATCCGGCGGTGTTGACCCAACGGTTCCAATCTATCATATCCCGAATGGCTGCTTCAACGAAAATTTGGGGTTGTTGATGCAACGGTTCCACTCGAACTCTGTATCCCGAACGGCTGCTTCAACATATTTTTGGGGTGTTGATGCAAGCGGTTCCAATCAAACACCATAGTTCCATGCAACAGGCCTACGCAGAATCCATGAAAACATTTCCCCAAACAAAAATTTATGGCCGCGTGGGATAATCGGATGCCCCCTTCGGGTCGGACGCTGGGGATGCTTCCTAGCCGCCGTCCTCCAATATCCACCATGGCCTACTTGCGGGCTCCTTCACGCCTTTCGGCAATATATCCTGCCGGTTTCTGATGCTCTGGAGTAAACACGTAACTTGTCGGGCAGTAAACAGTACTACGCCAACGATATTCCGCGCGTTGTGCGGTAAGGCGTTGGTACGTTCGGAAACGCCTGTTATCGGCTCCTACGGCGTTGATGATAAAGCTTCGGCACACCAACAAAACATTATTGACAAATTAATGCTGATCTATATTCACTTCTAAAATCGACGATTCGTACGATAATGATACTTGAGTTCGTTCAAAATTTCCCGGAATGGATCTGGAAAGTCGAACGATACCCTATTGTCGATCGTAATACTTGAGTTCGTTCAAAATTTCCTGAATTGGATTTGGCAAGTCGAACGATACCCTCTCCCTCAGCGAAAATGGAAGCGGGAGGGAAATCAGCGGCAAACAAATGTTTTTTTTTTCGCGGCTTGACACGCTACTATACGACCGTCTATCTACTATTCGGATTCCCCTCTCGCTGACATACCGACCTGCTAAACGTATCGTTCGACCGATGCCCGCGTACGACATCGATCGGTGTTATGTTGGGTGGGACGGTTACGGAAACCGACTGTAGGTTCTACCACATTATCCTACACTAAACCTGATCTATACCCTAGATTATGTCAGGAACCCCGATGAGCTGCCGGTTATCCAATTGATTGATCGATAGAGACAATACTGGCACTCATAGTGTTTCCCGGGGACAGACTAATATGATTCAAAAGCGAAAGAGGCAGTTGACATCCACGTGTATCAACCACCACTTCGGTCGGACTCCAAGGTTCTAGGAGCCGAGCAAAATATAACCCCGTCGATACTGGGCAACTGCTGCGTGTTTCGATGTAAACAGCGATCAAATATATGTTGACCATTGACGCTCACAGACGCGCTAAACTGCTGACAGTGAAACAGCGCCCGATGCAAGCATACTCTCGAAAAATGAATACGATAGAAACGACTGCGGGGAACCCGTAACTACCAATGCTTTGATGGCCCGCGCGTGTCTCGCATGCAGTCCTGCGTGTACTTTGACGTGGGGTGCCTGATGAGAGGTGTTCGTTTTTATAACTCCTCTCTCTGAAACGGTGAAATTCTGGCAAACAAAAACAATACAAACTGGGGTGTCTATCGCAAACGTGTCTATCACAGACGGGTTTCGGGAGTCTGCATCCTCATGATAAGACAGACTCTGACCACGCCGGTAAACAAATCGACTTTTCTGTTACAACCGACAAAGGCGGCGGTTTGCCGTCCCCACCGATCGAGAGGATGTGCGTACGATGTTTAAGCGACAGCAAAGGGGATTTCGTCGGCGCTACAGACTCGACAAACTTGGAAACATACGTGGGTGTCGCGCCGCCTACTTCAGCGATCAGCGACAACGGTGCAACTCTGTAGGAATTTGAAGCTTCTCCGCAATCAACATTACTCTGCAGTTCACCTAAACAAGGAACCTTGCCAACAGCCCTTGTTTTCTGGCCCTGGATAAGGGAGGGTGTAATGGGCGAAGCCAGCCTCATGCGTGGCTCCGCGCTACCAATCACACCCAACGGTGACGTGTGTACAAACGACCGGGGCGCATCCAATTCCCCTCCTGATTTTCTTTTAAAATTAACCTGATCATCGAAACATGGCTCATCCGTGCTCCGATCTAAAGATGCTGGTAAACGTAGGTCAAGACCCCCGTGTTTACCGGCGTCTCGTTGTGCAACAGAAAATACCACTCTATTCCCGGTGGGTTGGATATTTCCGCTACACTGCGTAACAATTCGTACTGTATCATTCTCGGACAATCTGATCGAGTTTTGCTACACTTTGGTCCGGGTGGTATCGCATCACCCTTCAAAGAGGGGCAATGCGACAAAACACGAACCGGGGAGTCTACCCTACAGGCATCGGCAGGAAGACAGCGGGTGGTAAAAGGAGGTCCGGTTACTTCGCTGTCTTCTAAAAGTGGGAATGTTGCCGAAGGTGCCGCTGACGTAGGTCGGCTGCCTACGTCGTTGGTATCCTATGGAGACCGACTACCCGTGGACGAGCGCATTTGGCTCGTGTTTGCGAAAAACAAATAATTGGTTTCGCTGAGCCCAACGCTTGCGACTGTATGGTGGTGTGAACACTGGCGGTTATATATGTACCACGTTGATCGCTACTCGTACGTCATAGCAACGTACGGAAGGACTCATATCGCCTAACGAGTGGTAAAACCAACGCGCGAACGTACGCGCTGGAGTGAGAAGCCGCTAGCAACGGAAAGCAAGGCTGCGGAAACCGAAAACGAGGCAGATGCTTGAGCGCAAACTGTCGTGTGTTGCGATACAGCAGCAGCAGAATTCAACGCATCAGCAGTAGTGCTGTACTGCGGTATACAGCAGTACTATACAGCGATATGATCAGAAATATCAAACGGCGCAATATACAATCGTGATGAAGATGGCTACAAATCGGAAATGATCACTCGCTTCCCCGACAGGGACTCCAAGCGTCTGCAAGCACACACCCGAAAAGACAGTGTCCATGACGACGCCAATGTAATAACATGTAGACTCGACTCGCTCGGTCTGGCGAGTCTCACCAGCGAGGCACTGTGGCGTTGCTAGCTGTTCACTAAAATGTGATCACAAACGGGAACAGGTTCTTCCGTCTTTTACACGTGTACAGTATTATGCATGCATTTCTGCTTGGAGTGTTATGAGAATTAGATTGGCAAACCCTTTGTATTTGAGCTTTATTCATCCTTCTTCTTCACTGGCCGCCTACAAATCTTTTCATACTGACTGCACTCGCCTGATACTCGCTTACAACAGTCTCACCCGACCCCGCTGGCTGGCCATCTCGTCGTTCGATCAGAGGGGACTCCAGGCTAGCAAACTTCTGAGCACGTGCACTCGATATCTGCCCGCGAGGCAACCCAACTTAATCTCCTAAAGCCATCTCCTACCTATATGTTACTTTTTTTTCACCAATGATATCGTCCGACTCGCGCCTCGCTGGTCGATTCCATACTGGTGTTGTTCCTACTCTTATAATATGATACGGCGTATTTGATCCTTCGTCCTCGAATACTAAATGAATTACTGAACTTCCCGGATAATGTAATACCCCTTTGTTTTGGATAGTCTTTCCGCATCCTCATATTCCTACAATAAACTTATAAGCAACTTCCTTCCACTCTCCTATGCTTGGATGCATGTTGTGCAACACGATAACCCGCAATACGTAAGACCCATCTCCTATTCTCGGTCGTCTCTGAGATGTGACCACGACCCGATATGTTTCTCTGCCTTTTCCTTGAGCACCACCTTTCCATTTGGTCCCGATTCGAATATCTCCACTCTCTCGTCAACCCGTCACTATTATACTCCTTCGTACCCGTTTCTTATATCACGTCAAATCTCCATTGTATCCATCGCTATTGACTTCTTATAACATTTTATTCGATTTGCAAAAAATGAAGTATTTTGGGACTTCTTTTTATATCCGATCGAATCGAGTTTTTCATGCCCCAAAGTACAAATGTATTCCCGTTGATTCATGTTTTGACCAATCAGATGAAAGTTTCGTGTAATACTAAGTGGACTCGACTATTATAGCTCGGTCTGGCGAGTCTCACTAGCGAGGCGCTAGCTGTGTCCTCGCCAACTGTCCACTAAAATGTATCACAAACCGGAGCAGATTCTTCCGTCTTTTACACGTGTACTATGCATGCATTTTTGGCTTGGAGTCTTACGATGATTGACAAATCCTTTGTAATTGAGCTATCTTTATCCTTTTGCTTCCCCTTGCCGCCTATCAATCCTTGCATACTGATTGCACCTCGCCTGACCCTCGCTTACATCAGTCTCACCCGACCCCTCTGGCTTGCGATCTCGTCGTTCAATCAGATATGACCCCAGGCTAGCGAACTTTTGAACCCGTGCGCTCGATCGTGCACCCGAGGCAAACCAACTTATCTCCTACGTCATCTCCTCCCCATGTATTACTTGTTTTCTCCATCTAATCATATCGTATGAATCGTGCCTTTGCTGCACACGTGGCTATCTTGAGTACCCTGCCAGCATTTGACGTAGACACCCTGCCAGCATTTGACCCTGACACCCTGCCAATGTTTTTGGCGGGAAATACCATTGTGTTAGTATCGCAATCGAATGAGTAACATTCGCGTTGCTAGTCTCCGGTCTTACTAAAAAATATGTGTTGAGAAAGGGCCATTATTATCGAGCAAGTTTTGTCCAAGTGTTAGTATCGCAATCGAATGAGTATCATTCGCAT
The DNA here is from genome assembly GCA_008828725.1 of Saccharina japonica. Taxonomy (NCBI): domain Eukaryota; class Phaeophyceae; order Laminariales; family Laminariaceae; genus Saccharina; species Saccharina japonica. Next base: position 190,221 of record MEHQ01001190.1, on the reverse strand, counting down.
TGCTAGTCCCCAGTCCAAGGGCGCACAAAAAAAAAGGTTTTCGACACCACACACCCAAAACTTCAGTTTGGTCCTCTCAAGGGGGGAGGGGGGGGTACGACGGACCCATCCCCCCCTCAAAACGCCACACAATCTCCTATACAAAACATCCATATACTAAATCCTATATAGTACCAAGGGGGGCACAGCCTAGGGGGGTACTACAGTCAACGCAGCCCCCTAAGAGCGGACAGGCGCCGACCGTAGAAGAGACAGAGAGAGAGGGAGAGAGTGATCACGATGAGCACTGTCTCCGTGGTGGAGGGAGCCCTATCCAAGGCCCCCTTCGATAAGGTTGCTTGGCTAGAACGCGTCTGCGGAAAGCCAGCGGATGGCTCAGACTTCATTTGCTGCTGCGGGCACAACTTCGGCGACGGTTCAGGAATGGACGAGGGCAGAGCCATTGAGCATGAGACTTCGGATGAGCACAGACAGTGAGTGCAGAGAAATGAGGACTAAAGAAGCATATCGTGTGCCTCGCAGCCATTGTCCCAGCAGCAGTAAGAAGATTAAAGACTCAGTTCGGTTGATACATGTTCGCAGAAAAATGCGGCGAAATAAATTCGGTCAATCTTGGACACTCCTCATACTGCTGTGCGACTGCGTGTGTAGTGTTGTACAGCTGCCCGCCGCGTGTGTCGTGCTGCCTCCCGTGTTGTTGGCAGCAGCAGTCGCAGAAGCCTCAGCAGCAGTAGCAGACGCGGCACAATAAAGTTTTCTCCTAAATTCCGAATGAAATGCAGCCCCAGCAGTAGTCCACTACTGCTGTGTGCCAACATATCGCTGCCCTCGGATAGCTGGCGTTATACCCGCGTCCCCTTCCCCTTTCAAATTTGACTCCCTTCGCATGCGAGCAGGGCATGTTTGCCTTTGGCAAAAATCGCCGGGAAGAACAGCAGAGGCAACTGGGTTTGCAAGATGTGCAAGCACGACTTCGGACCCAGTGTAGCGGCATTGACCCGGACCCACGTGCGGCAGCATGAGGATTCGCAGAAACACAAGTGAGGGAAGCTGTCGCTTGTTGCATCCACGTTTACAGAGTTTAGGGTTGTTTAGGGCACTTACTTCCGTACTGGTGATTTGTTCATCACCCCTGCACGTTCTTCGTGCAACGTATCAACCAGAGGGGCTGCCTTGATAAATGTATGTGGAACACCACACACGGCCAAAAATTGTCTTCGGTCTGACAGCGGTTGATCAATCACACTTGCACACGTCGACAGGAGAGCTGCTGCAGGGAAGGGGCGCACCATGCTTAATTTTTTCCAACGGGTGAGCACCACGGACGGCGCGAAGGAGTCGCCGGTGGCGAGGGACAGCAGCAGCGTGCGCGCGAGCAGTGACGTTGAGGTGGTTGCGACGGGATGCGCCGGCGGGCGTGAGGGTGGTGCGGGCGAGGGCAGTGACGCTGAGGTGGTTGCGACGGGCGTTGTGAACGGGCTTGAGGATTGTGAGGGCGCGGGTAGTGAGGTGGATGGAGTATTTCCCGACGCTGCAGACGAGCATGGTCCCACCGATATGACGTGTGTCCACGCTCCAGTTTTGTGCGCGGGAATGTCTACGGGTGTGTGGGAGCCTGTTCTCCAGCACTACCCATCAACTCTCCATGGTGTTGGCAACCAGGGAGTGTCGTGGGAGGATCGGATATACCCGAACCGTATATCTGTTCATGCAGTGGCAACCACCTCCCGCGGAATTCTGAGCTCAGGGTGTGCAGGAACAGTGGAACAACCAGGAGGCACATGCGAACCGTGTTCGATGATTAAATTTGTGCGATCATTACGTTCCTCGTCGTGGAGTGTTTTCCAGGCCCTTTGACTCAATCAAGCACGATGGTTTGTTTTCGTGACTGAAATATTAAGATCTTTGTTGTTGTTGTCGAGGCACCTTGGTGGGGGGTTGTATCCAAGCAAGGTTCTATCTATCAATCAAGTACCTTGAAAGACCTTTTTGTGTGAGAGTTGGTGAGAGGGGAAAAGCCAAGAAATTCACCAAAAAGGAAAAAAACAAAAACGGCCCTCCGGGGGGGGGGGGGTAGTGGTGTGCGGGATAACTTGTTTTGTGCGCCCTTGCCCAGTCCTGAAAACAATTGCCAGTCTTTGTCCTGTGTTTTTCCCGCGGGCTCAGGGGTAGTTCCTTGTTGTCTTCAATGTTGCATAGATAGATGTTGCTCCGAGTACCTTGGAGTAAAGTAAGGAGTACTGGAGATGTAACACTTCAGTTACTTCGTGTACTCAAAGTATTTCGGGGTTCAATACTCCGGGATACTGCTCGTACTCGGAGTATTTCGGGTATGAACACTCTCGATACTGCTTGTACTCGGAGTATTTCGGGATCCGATACTGCGGGTACTCCTTGTACTCCAAGTATTTGGGGCTTCAGTACTGCTCATAGTTCAAGTACTCCGAGTATTCAGGCCGCCAGTACTCTCATACTCTTAAGTACTCGGAGTACGAAATGGACGCGATACTCGGAGTATACTGCACAATCGGACTGCATACATAGGACGGTGCTTTCGTTTTTGAGATCGAAAAATACAAATCTGAAGCTCGAAATCGAACCGCATAGGAAACGGCCTCTTGATTGTGCTAAATCTGACCGGATCGAAAAATGGCATGGTTTCTAAATTCAAGATGTTATCCACGCAGCAAGCAAGCAGCAGCATCAACAGCAGCAGCAGCAGCAGCAGCACGATCGATGGGTTGGATGGTGACACAGCGACGTTGCTTCGCGCCCGACGACCAGCCGACGATCGGTGCGTCTCTCCGTCGCCAAACTACAGTCGGCTGGCGAGGGCTTCGGCCTAGACACGAAGGGAAGCGCACTCGGCGCGCGCCTCTCCGTACTCGTAGACTTTACAGCAGCAGCAGCAGCAGCAGTACAGCAGCAGTAGTCCGTCAACGCTCGGATGCTTCGTTGTGTCAAAATACAAAATACCAAGACAGGTTGACTCGAGCGCACACGGCGCGTCGCCGCCAGACCAGAGGCAGTCGGCGTGGCTTCGGACGCTTGGGTTCTACGTCCAGTACAGCGCACTCGGCGCGTCTCTTCGAGGCGCCAAACCACAACAACAGCAGTTGGTCTTGGCGTGGCATGTACTCATACACGTGGTGGCGAGGCGTCGTGACTTGCGTTCATGTCATGCAACCGTCGTGGCTTGCTTTCATGTCACCACAGCCATCAGGAACCCCCGCCCCCTATTCAAAAATAGTAGTAATAAATGTGGAACTCCCAGTGGTCGCAGTTTTTCTCGGGGTCTGCTGGAGGGGTGCTAGGCGAGCGTGCTGCTGTGCTCGGCGTGCGCTCACCAAGATGCCGATACTCGGCCGAGGCCCATGGTGCGTGCTTCGCTGTCGAGGCGTGCAAAAACTGTCGCGACGCCGCTGCTGTGCGCCAAGAACGAGCTTTGAGGGTCGAGGGGACAAGGGGGTGCCCGTGGTGTGGTTTCAGGGGGTCACTTTTCTGTCACGCTTATCAACTTGATTTTGGGGGTCACTTTTCTGTCACGCTGAGTAACTTGAAAACTGGGGCAACTTTTGTCACGCCTATTATCTTGAATATCGGGCTTCACTTTTGGGATTATGCTTTCTGAGTCTCCGGTCCAAGGACCGGAGAATTGTACAAGGTGAGATACCCTGCCGAAACTCTCACAGGGTGTCCCCATGCTGTACAGGGTTTGACACCCTGTTAGGTTTCTGGCAGGGTGTCGGATGTTGTACAGTGTTTTACGTAGACACCCTGCCAGCGTTTGACGCCTGACACCCTGCCAGTGTTTTCGGCGGGAAATAACATTGTACAAGGTGAGACACCCTGCCAAAAATCTCACAGGGTGTGGTCACCCTGTACAGTGTTTGACACCCTGTTAGGTTTCTGGCAGGGTGTCGGATGCTGTACAGGGTTTGACGTGGACACCCTGCCAGCTTTTAATGCCTGACCCCCTGCCAGTGTTTTAGACAGGAAATAACATTGTACAAGGTGAGACACCCTGCCAAAACTCTGACAGGGTGTGGTCACCCTGTATAGGCTTTGACACCCTGTCAGGTTTCTGGCAGGGTGCCGGATGCTGTACAGGGGTTGTCATCCTGCCAAAATTCCGACAGGGCGTTCAATGTTCTGAAAAATATAAAGAACAGTGTGCAGCGTGTAACACCCTGCCTTTATCTGGCAAAGTGTAGATTGTGCCGATTTTATTCAATAATATACAGGCTGTAACATCTCAAATGTGGTATACATCGTCATATTGTTTCTCAAACACCGCACTGCCGACAGAGTGTCTGATACCCTCCCAAAAACGAAAAACAAAACATTGCTTTGAACAGCGTGTGACACCCTTGAGGGCGTCCGAACTTTCATTTGGAGACATTCTGCCAGTGTCGTGGGTCCAGCACCCTGTCAGTGTCATTGGTGCACCTCAATATACCGTACAGCAGGGCATTCAGACACTTTTCAGCTTACCAGGGCGGTCACCTTGCCCGGCTTGTAAGAGCAAAAATACTGTCATTGTTTAGTACCTCGACAGTGTTGGCAGCATGTGTACACACACGTTGCAAAAAGTCAAACACGCTGCAAATTCTCCATACTCCATGTGCACGATGTTTTGCAAGGTATCTAAATTTATACCCTTGTTAACCGTCGCTTACATCCGCTCGTATTTGTGCGCACACAAATTACAACCGCCCGGGGGGACTACAACCGACACCAAACGTGACATGCCGCAAATGCCCATGCCCAACTCCCCTTCTCGTGGAACCCTTGGAAACCCGATTGCGCGAGCGACGGGGACCTGTCAACGGTTAAAACTACCCACAACGCAGCATATCGTGGTACTAATCACCCCGCCTCTTTAATTATCTGCAATAAAATAAACCCGCGGACAGGTTCTCGCTATGTTCCTATTTTATATTCGATTCGGGCGCGACGCTCTCGTATTCAGCCTGCAGAAACCCCTTGTTGTCATTTCTGTTGCCGCCGTACGCTCCGTCACCCGAAGATATAAGAGGGAAAATATGAGAGGGAAAGACACGCGAAAGGAATATGTTGAGACGAATATAATAGCATTTTTAAAGGATGAATTAAACCATGGTACCTATATACTAGAATATCGCACTTCCAAGAAGAACAATGTGTATAAAAAAATAATACCAGCTAGTACAGCGTTCCCCACGGGTGTGTGTAAAGATACAGTACACCGGTAGACGTTTTTAAATATACATTATATATACAAATATAACATACACACCAGGCGTCACATTTAACATGCAACGCGATAAAACGGGCATGATGATGGTGATGAGTTACTAGAGAAAAATGATGCACACACACTCTAGATGCCAAGCGCCACGCTCTATAGGACAGGGGGTCCAGTACACTTTCGTTGCCACCTTCGTCCTCCCCGTCTGCCGCAGCATCCGAATATAATATAGTTTTAATGAACGAGGACAAAAAGGCGGAGCACAGGCGAGTAGGAAGTATTTATGTACACACAAAGTTAACTATGGAGGGGACATGCATACGGTTCAGTCTACCAGTATATTGGAGATCGAAGTGGGATTTCAAACATCCCGCTACGCAAGATCACACGAGCCAATACACCGGGGTACACAATTTTCTTCGGCAGGTTAGGGTGCGTTTGTGGGGGAAAAATCCGTGCGTCCAGCTAGGTGGAAATTATGGTACACTCAGATTGTTATTATATACCGGGTACCTGGTAGGTTTTACAGTGTACTCGTAGTGCACCCAGTACCCTAATCCTACGACCGATACGTGGTATGCCGGTTCACGCTTCGCGCTTGGCGCTCACGTTCTCGGGTGGCTCTTACCGAGGGCCAATTACTTTTCTGCACCTTGTGGGTGGGAGCAGGGTGCGAAGAGGGGGCAGGATGTTCACCGCGTGCTTCCACCAGGTATTGATCCCACCCAGATCTGATCCCAGTTGGCACCCTGCTTTCACCCACAAGGTGTAGAAATATATTGAACCCTCTGCAGGGGCCGCCGGAGACCGTGGGCGTGAAGCGCGAACCGTAAATCGAGAGCGCGAAACGCGAACCGTCGCACCGTCATCCCACGTATCGGTCGTGGGATCGGGGTTTTTGATGCACTACGAGTAAACATTAAAACCTACTGTATATAAAACTTGGGTGTACAATAGTTTCCACTCAGCTGGGTGCACGGATTGTGTTCGCGCTTGTGCATCATCGTGAAGTTCCTTTTGAAAAGCGAGACCTTGTTTTATGTACACGCAGAGAATTATACGTAGAGCTAAAGTGTATATCGTATACGGTACAACAGCGGACGACGGTGCGGCAGACAAAGCAGCCCAAGGCCGCCAGCAAACTACCGAGCGGGCGATCGAGATTTGCGACCGAGAACAACGCCGCAGAAAACCGAGCGAAGGCGCGAGCGAACGCAACACTAGAGGTTGCATTATGTGCACACATTAAACGAACACGTCATCATTCTGAGTGCCCGGATACCCGGTACCTGGTAGGTATTAAGAAGAAAAATTGAAAGTATAAAGGACGCCGAACTTCAAATATCCATCATCGGTGAAAGCTAGCTGTTTACGCGTGTCAAAAAAATAATCTGAGATAAATGACGCTCGGCTACCTACCGCACAACAACAGCAATCCACACGCACATTCTAGACGTCCTAAATAAAACTCACATTGGCAAAGAAGGTGCACCGGCCGTGATAAATTGTGTTTTCGAAATACATCTCCACCCTCTACCCATATAGGCTTTGCTCCTAGTCTCGCCGATATTTGCCTATCGACCGACGGTCATACCCGTCTCCACACATGCGCACTCTGCTTCCTAGCCTGTTTTTTTCAGGCTTCCCGCCGTCTGGTCGCGTTCAGAAGAGACTGCTGTGCCTGCAGCAGTGAAAACGAGTCATGATACACAATCAGAAGGTATGAGGACCAGCTTTACCAAGTTGACACCAAACGAAACGGACAGAGACAATGACTACGCTTTCCCGTAAAAAGCACTTCGTCAAGTCGACGGGCGTAGAAGCAGGTATTCACAAGACGTCAAGTAACAATAAAGTAAAAAACAAGACCAGTACGTCAAGTAACAATAAAGTAAAAATTAAGACCAGTACGCTCTGTGCGCATTGTCTGTGTTTTACGAACGCAAGCACAAGCTTATTATTACAGTACAGGAAAACACGTCACATATACGTAGTGGATCCAGCAATAAGACTGAAAATCTTAATACAGCCATAACTTCCTCAATTATTTATATTTTGTATAATGTCGAGCATTTTTGTGATGCCCTCGACAAATGCCACAAGAATTGTTCAGACCTTATTTCGATTGGACCTGTCGTTCGAACTCCGAGTGTTCGCTGTTGATTATTCGTGAGAACTGACAAAATTATCACTTGATTTTATAATGGAAAACTCAAAATACGAAGATCGACTCAAATTGGAATGGCGTCTGAACAACTATGGTAGAGTTTGTCCAGGGCACCACAAAAATGTCTAACATGGACCAAGGTATTAGATAATTGACGAAGTTATGACGATTTGGGTTAAAAACAAAAAGTGTGTTTTGTGTGGGATGTGGATCAAAAATAAATTAATGCGCAACGTGATTTTTTGCGCGGTGGCACCACCTTGTCCGGGGTTGAAAATATATCAATACAATAGCCCTGATGTGTAGCTTTCCGACTCTGTCCTTATTTTCTGTTGACTCGCTGTAGTTATCGAGATGTTGTCATTTTTGTCTCGTGAAGTGCCCCCTGGAGCAATATTCAAACCGCGACCACGAACGCAATACTTGGAGTCCACACGTATATATGGGCTCATTCGAACGGCCTTGAGAAGGGCTTTCATACACATACTTCAGATCAACTTAATTCGGTGGTGCGCCCGAATTATTAGTACAAAGGCCCGATTTCAGGCTTGCTGCTGGATCCACCATACGCAAAAACGTAGTCCCTGCTAACGCCGCCGATGTGCTGAAATATCTAACTTCTGAATATACTGTAGTATCAACGCCAACACCCTGAACACCAAGCGACCAGGAAACCGACGGATGGTATTTGCTTCGAGGTACTATTGCGCTTACAATACACGTACTAGTGTAGTGCTGTGTCCGATGCATGCACCACTGCAGCTATCGTACTGCAGTGCTGTACTGCTTGTTACTGCTGCGTAAGCCTACTCTCAAAATTCACGGCGACCGGTCGTTGGCCAAAGCGCAAGCTGTCAATCCAAATACAATACGCTTACAGCTCCTCCTGCATGTACGTAGTGCTGCTGCACACGGCAGTTATTTTCTACAAAGGTGAAAACTCGTATATGATTTTGCATAGAGGAGTCGCTACTAATGTAGTTTTACTGCTCTGCTGTACTACTGCTGTACTACTGCTGTACAACCATACTCGGAGTATATACTCGGAGTACACATAGGGACGCATGATGGCGATACTCCCCTTTTTAACTTGCGACACCTCCCGGGTTCCAAATCAAGCACTCCCGAAGAGGAATCTTCTGGTAAATTTTACACCCGTAAAGTGTGGTACACATTCACAAAACAAACCAAAACCATGGATAGTTATGAAGGAGGGGTCATGCGAATTCGTCAATTGCTGAAGATTTACAGATGAATTTACGGAGTACCAGGTATTATACACATACTATAATACTGTAGTGGTATCCCGAAATATTCCAGGGCGGGGCCGGTATAATCAAAATAGCGGACAGAAACAAAAATACAAAATAAGAACTGGGTCACGATCCACACACACAGTCAACCACGTATCAGCCGACCCACACCGACACCCACCCACCCACACCCACCACTATCACGTACTTACCGACATCCACTCACCCACACCCACCCACCCAACCACCGACCCACCCACCCAACCACGTACGTACGCACCAACCGATCGACACACAAACGCACCAACCGATCCATCCACCCACAATAACAACTACAACAACAGCAGAGTGAAATCAGTATACAGCAGCACCAGTACGTACAGCAATAGTAGTAGTCCAGATATAACCCATCTACAGCAGCAATAGCAACAACAGCAGTCCAGAGAGTAGCAGCACGTACTCGTACGTACGTACAGCGGACACAAACAAGGTGCCAGGTATTATATACATATGTATGGGCGTCCACATGTTGGCGGGGTGCACCCTTCTTTGTCAAATGCTCGTGCAGGGGTGTTGAACGAGTATGATATAAAAACAAAATGAAAACCAAAGCTGCGACATCTTGTCGTGTCGAAATGACGTTTGCAAAAGCTTGGTGCGATACTTCCACCGAGCGTGCTATCGACAGGGTGTGTACGTAGGTTTTTAGAGTGGTCCACAAAAGCTGACAGTACGTTTACGCAACGAAAGGGCAACCTATTTTGAGTACGAGTACGTACTGCTACTATTAATACTGCTGTATACGAGTATATACTACCCTGTGGTACACATATACTCTGATAAGCAGTATGCCAGGTATGATGCTCCTGTAAAAAAACTGACCGTTGACATTTTTTTTCGGAAACTGATTGGTACCTCGGGTGCACTACTCGTACTGCTGGACAAATTCAGCCGGAAATGTAAGGAGCAGTTAGTCTTCATATATACGCGTAAACGATCCTTATAATTTCGTCTACCAAATTTAGTACCAGGTACAAGTCAAGAACGGAACCACATAGCTTGCCAAAAGGAGGTACCCAGGAACGGTGGTGGGTCATACAAAGGAGAAGGAGGAGAAGGGAGGTCTTCGGGCGCGCTGGTGTGCGTATGGTGCTTTCTATGGGGCGTGCATGTAGGACTGACTGGTCAAACGTGTTTTTTCCTCGAAACGTGACCACGTGTGACCACAAAAAAACAAAAACTCTAAATAACACCAGCCGCTCATCAAGGCTTACCAATCCATGCCCGCCTAAGGCCCTTCGTCCAGCTGCTTCGCCCTTGTTGCACTTCCTGTGTGCCTGTAGTCTCCGCTCCAAGACTCCCACAATAGCCATTAGCGTTCATCGCGAGGCTGACGCAGGCATCCATCCGCTTTTTTAGTTTGCTCGCAAAATATACATTTTTGTATAGTCTTGGGAGGCTTTGGTTTTTCGGGGACCATAAAAACGCCCCAGTGCCGCGTTGCACGAAGAACCCTTGCGCCCTTTGCTTGATATCTCGTATACCCCGACGAGTTGAGCTGAGTTAAAATATAGTATGAATAACTCTCGATAGACACATCTGGATACGCGTACTATTAATAACACGGCGGAGGTCTAACTGTAGCGCTCGCGTTGGCAGCGTTACAGAGGGCACCTCAAGGGGAAATTGAGGGAATGCGCGAAATTAAAACACACCCCCTGTACCGTATGCCACGCTGCACAGGGTCTTGATACCCTGCCAAGGTATGATCCTAGTATACTGTGTTCAATTAGCGCTGATATGCGATGGATGGATAAGCTCCCAACAGCCACACTAGGATGTGAGCGAGGCACTGCAACACGCAGTTTGTAGAAGATAGTTTAAGATGTCTTTATTATGTCGGCCCGGAAAGGGGTAGACGAATGCAGGGGGAAAGGTGGAGTGGGTCATGTGGGCCAACTCTCCACAGCCCAGTAACAACCGCTCGTAGTCGAATACCTAAACCTCCTCGCATAGTGCCTACTCGTACATACCCGTGGGACTGCTCGTGGGTGATACCACGAGACGATCCCTGTAACTTACCTCCGTGGCACAACGCATGTAACCGTAACTTATTGCTAGGCTGTTCGTTGAGACAAGCTATATAGAACACCCTCCCTGGCGCTGGATCAACTAACAAGCCTCGAAAACACAAACAAACACCATCCACAAACAACAAATTACTGTATTCCTAACAGAAAACCGTGGTGTTTCTCAAAACTCTCTTCGCCAATAGCCTTCGTGAGAATGTCCGCATGCTGGTTGTCCGTCCGGAGATACTTAACCGACAAATCTCCCGTCCCCACCAACTCGCGCAGAAAATGGTACCGTACATCGATGTGCTTACTGTTGGATGAACTCAATGGGTTTTTGGCCAAGTCTATCGCCCCTTTGTTGTCTTCAAACACTCCGATACTCGGCGACCCCAGACTGGGCATCAGAACAACCAACACTCCTCTCACGTAAAGGGCTTCCTTCACCCCGTCGGCCATGGCTACGTACTCCGCCTCGGTAGTTGATAGGGTGACGCACTTCTGCGTCCTAGAAAACCACGACACAAGTGTACCCCCGCAACAGACAGCCACGCCAGAGACCGAACGCCTATCGTCGGCCTTGTGGGCGTAGTCCGCGTCCACGTACGTCTCCAAGTCATATTCCAACTGCACTTCCTCTAGTTTACTGTCCTTCCTGAACGTCAGACCCAAGTGAGCCGTAGCGCTCAGGTACTTGATGGAATATGCGGCCTCCCTCGCAGGGCCCGATCGTACTAATCAGCCCCGTTGCCGCTTCCCGGTTGAGCGCTCTGGTCTGCGCTCTCGTGCTTCCCTCCCGAATCTCTTCACCATCGCCCGGTCCTGACATGTACGCTCCACGTTAGCGCGCAGCAGTCCGGATAGCAGTCGGGGTCGGAGCTCCATCGTCAGAGGAGGACGCATCGTCGTCATCTCGAGATGAAGTGTCGCGCGTTGGCGATGTCCGGCCTCGTCTGATTCGCAATCCACATCAGACTCCCCACCATTTCGTGATATCTCGCGTCCACCGCAGGGTCCTCACCACTCACGTGCCTGAGGTCCAACGACGGAGAAGCGGGGATGGGGCTGGTTTTCGTGATTCCAAAACGTTCGACAACATTTCGGATAAACTGAGTCTGCGAAATCTCCAAGGTCCCCTTCTCACGGTGTCTCTTGTACTCGCTGCCCATGTACCACGTAACCTCGCCAAGATGTTTCGTAGGGAATCTCTTGTTGTGATCCGCCACTACTGAATCCGTGATTTCCTTGGTGGCTGCGATCTTGATGTCGTCCACGTGGACCACCAGCATCGCTGCAACCTCGTCATCGACTTCGTCGGGCGTTTCCAGCGACAGAATGCTGGGCGAAGGAACGGGTGCGGTGAAGCAGGTGCGGCAGTTCCGTACCACATTTCGTGCGGCGACCGGTTCCCGGGGTTTGCAGTGGTCCACGTGGACCACCAGCATCGCTGCAACCTCGTAATCCACCATCAGTCGAAAGACGCACGGGTCTACCAAGCACTGCTCAAAACTACACTCAACCAAGGTTGACGACAGTAGCTTATACCACGAGCGACCACTCTGCTTCAGCCCATAAAGAGCCTTGTTGAGTCGGACTACCTTACCCGATAACCGCCCACACCCAGGGGGCAATCTTAAGAAAATTTCGGTATCCAACTCTGACTGAAAGGATTTAGTCGGCGGCAGTTGAATATGACGAAAGATGATGGGCGCTTGGATGCACGCGGCGAGTCCCGCGTTCTTGATGATACCTAGCGCTCTTTCTACTACACCGTTCTGCTTAGGGCTATCGGCATTGGTGAATTCCTGCTTGATGCAATACTGTTTGCACACCTCTCCAAACTCACCACCGAAAAACTCCCCCCCGTTGTCAGACCTTACTATCTCAACTTTCGAGGGTACTCCGTCGGCGCGCGCGTCAGCCAAAAACTTCCTAAATGCGTCTCCTGAATCCGATTTATGCTTCAGAAAATACACCCACGCGTGGCGAGAGTAGTCATCCTTCACAAGCATGACATACCGCGCACCCGCCAGGGAAGGTGTTCTCTTAGGTCCGCTGAGGTCAACAAAAACTTTCCCCAACTTCTCTGTCGCGCGTGATTGAGTGCTGTTAGGGAAAGGCTTGCGGTAGCCTTTCGCCATAGAGCATCCCGTACAGGGCTTAAGTTTTCCTACCAGTTCTAGACCGAGTGATTTTGCGGTCTCTCGCAACAGTAGTTCATTCGAGTGACCTTGCACGCAGTGAAAAACGTTGATGTCTACACTAGTCTCAGTAGACGCGGTACTACCGGGTGCAAGCACGGGAAAAGCAAGGGGAAAATCGCAACCATATTCAACACAAGTCTCGGGAGGGTTGGTGGTTTCAAGGGGGAACGGCACATAGCCGTCGTCTGGCTCTATCCTGTAAGCGAATCCGGAGTAACTGGATCCATCACCTTCAAACCTCAACCTCCCATTGAAAAGAGAAATGCACAAGTCTTTCTCCTCAGTCGTAAATGTTACTCCCTGCTTGTGCGCAGCCATCAGCGAGAACAAGTTGAATGCGATTTCCGGCACGTAGGCTACATCCAACAGCTTAACAGTCAGATCCCCTGGGAATACAACAGTTAGCGTTCCGTACCCTACCACGTCGATCAGATGGTTGTCACCGATCCTAACCTTGTCATCGCACAGTCTTACATCGCTCAAAAGGTCAGCTGAATGGGTCATGTGAAAGGATGCACCACTGTCCGCTATCCACTTCTCACCGATGCAATCACTACGTTCCTCATTACACGAGTCATCGTTAGTACCAAGCATGCACTTCGCAAGACAACACACAGTCTCACCGCCGTTGTTCTGGCCTTGCGCACCTCCGCCTGATGTCTGCTCTGGTGCAGGGGGGATGCGAGCCTTGCACTGGGACCAGGTGTGCCCGGGTTCCAAGCAACCAATGCATTTTCCCTTCACGTTGTCGAAAGCTGAGGGGGGGTTATGTGTGGGGGCTTGGGGGTTACTACTACTGCTACCCTGACTGTTCTTGCTTGGGGTGTCACTTCCACCTCTCTGCTTACCGTTACTTCTATGCCTGCCCCTACCTGCACCACCACCTCGAGCAGCTCCATTCGAAAATAGAGCCTGGCCCACGCCCTTACCCTTCGGCGCGGGAAGGCGCAAGTACCGCGGTCGGATGATGCTCTCGATCTCCGCTCCAGTGACATCCTCACGGTACAAGATAGTGCGTTCCTCTATTTCGTAGTCTGATGTGAGGGTCATGATGATCTTGCGGTTGACGTCTGCTACCGACTTGACCACACCTAGCGACGCGAGCACTCCAACAATCTTGTCTATCCGATCAAAGTACTTCATGGGCTCTTCTCCCTTCTCCATTTTTGCGGAGTCAAACGCTACCGACCACTTGACCTGTTCAGCCATGGTCTTGGGCATGAACCAATCACACAGCATTCTCCAGCCAGCACTAGGTGATTTTATTGCGAACAATCTACCAAGCAGATCACGGTTCACAACGCTCTCTGTTGGGCAAGTCCAAGCTACTCTAGCTGTCTTAACATGTTCCTCACTGAACTCCTGCGAGAGAAAGTATTGAGTGTTTTTCGTAACGTCGCCTATCATCATATCATGATCTACGAGGAACGCCGACAGGCACCCAACCATGGAAGTAAACACCTCGAAGTGCTCCTTCCACAATGGAAAATCTTCCGACTTTCCACTGAATTTAGGAACCGACTGCTTCAGACTCCCAAATTCGCGAGAACCAACTTCAGCCCTATGACTATCTACGCTGCTACTCGCACCACTCCTTGGCAGGCCTATTGCCGCGCCAAGACCTGGCAAACTCCCACTGGAGCTGACTCCCCTTACTTCCCCTGCACTGGTAGCGGTTCCGACCCGCTCACCAGTAACACCAGACGCAACCTCACTAACCGCAGCAGTTCTGCGATCCATCTCCTCGAAAATCTGCGTCTTCAGTCGCTCATCGTCTTGACGTCGCAGATCTCGGTCGGTCTCGCGTCGATCTTGGTCTTCTCTCCTGTCCGCCGCCAGCTGCCTCAAGAGGCTGGTGAGGTCGTCCATCTCGGACGACCCGTCGACTGGGGGTCCACTCGGCATGATCAGGCTGCTTGCTCGAACAATAAGTCGTTAACGTGTTCGATTAGCGCTGATATGCGATGGATGGATAAGCTCCCAACAGCCACACTAGGCTGTGAGCGAGGCACTGCAACACGCAGTGTGTAGAAGATAGTTTAAGATGTCTTTATTATGTCGGCCCGGAAAGGGGTAGACGAATGCAGGGGGAAAGGTGGAGTGGGTCATGTGGGCCAACTCTCCACAGCCCAGTAACAACCGCTCGTAGTCGAATACCTAAACCTCCTCGCATAGTGCGTACTCGTACATACCCGTGGGACTGCTCGTGGGTGATACCACGAGACGATCCCTGCAACTCACCTCCGTGACACAACGTATGTAACCGTAACTTATTGCTAGGCTGTTCGTTGAGACAAGCTGTATCGAACATACTGGCGGGGTGACGAACACAACCACACCCTGCCAGGGTGTTAACACCTTGACATTGCACGATATGCACACCCGGCACAACCACAACCCCTGTCTAGGGTGTCGACATCCTGTAACAGCCGATTTTCCTACATAATTGAGAATTGCCTTTCCGATGAGAATGACAATCGATTTTAGTACTTTGTTGTTGTATTTCGCTCACGATCAAAATTTGACCTAGAAAATATGTTCCTCGGTGGTAGGTAATGATCCACGAAAACAAGTTGAAATCATCCTTGATAGGCTCGAAAAATCAAGGATTTAAGGGAATTTGCATTTATGAGCGAGGTACCTCGCCCATAAATCCAGATTTTCTGGGACCTTCGATATCTTGAGACTGATGACGCCGATTTCGTTTTTTTTTGTTATCGGCGGGTGTCTGACGTGACAATAGTTTACATTGACAAATAAATCTGTGATGGAAGTATATCTCTTACTATTCAAAAAACAATATTTTCGATTTTCATTATCATCGGAAAGGCAGATCTCAATTAGGAAAATCGGCTGTTTTGTCATGGTACGTCTAAAAATCACACTACTTCGTAGCAGGGTAGAGACACATAATACTCATGCTGCCAAGGTATTGGGTGACATACCCTGTACAGTACAAAACCCTGTGCAGGGTGTCGACAACCTGCCATGGAAGGTACAGATCACCCTGGCAGGTTAGGGACGCATATTGCATGCTGCCAAGGTATCGCGCTGTGCAGGGTGTCGACACCCTCTGCCATGATAGGTACAGATCACCCTAGCAGGGTAGGAACGCGTACGGCATGCTGCCA
The DNA here is from genome assembly GCA_008828725.1 of Saccharina japonica. Taxonomy (NCBI): domain Eukaryota; class Phaeophyceae; order Laminariales; family Laminariaceae; genus Saccharina; species Saccharina japonica. The sequence continues at coordinate 174,164 of MEHQ01001190.1, read as the reverse complement.
AGGTATTGCGTGGCATAACCTGTACAGCACTACACCCTGTGCAGGGTGTCGACACCCTGCCATGGTAGGTAAACATCACCCTGGCAGGGTAGGGACTCATACTGCATGCTGCCAAGGTATTGCGTTGCGTGACATACCCTGTACAGTACTACACCCTGTGCAGGGTGTCGACACCCTGCCATAATAGGTACGGATGACCCTGGCAGGGTAAGGATGCATACTGCATGCTGCCAAAGTGTTGTGTGACATACCCTGTACAGTACAACACCCTGTACAGGGTGTCGCCACCCTGCCATGGTAGGTACCGATCGCCCTGGCAGGGTAGGGACGCATACTGCATGCTGCCAAGGTGTTGCGTGACATACCCTGTACAGTAGCAGCACCTTGCCAGGGTGTCCACAGGGTGTCGACACCCTGCCAGGGTCTAAAGAAATACTCCACAGGGTATACATGCTGGCAGGGTGTGCGGCAGGGTAGCCAAGATGGCCACGTGGTTCATTCGATACTGGTGTTGTTCATTCATTTATCATATATATGTATGTATGATACGACGTATTCGATTCTCGTACTCAAATGCCATATAAATGACTGAACCCGACGAGCAGCTCGATACCCAGCAATACGTAAGACCCATCTCCTATGTTCTCGATCATCTCTGAGATGTGACCACGACCTGGTATGTTTCTCTGCCTTTTCCTTGGGCACCACCTTTTCACTTTGTTTCCATTCGAATATCTTCACTCTCTCGTCAACCGTCAACCCGTTACTAATATACTCTTTCGTACCCGTTTCATATCACGTCTACTCTCCATTGTATCCATCACTATTGAAACTGTTTTCAACATTCGAGTCGATTCGCAAACAAAATACGATTTCAAATCGATTCGATTTGAAACTTTCTTTCGTTTAATACGGGCCTTAATGCTGCATATTTTTTGTCGTCGAAACACTCTCGAATACAGCAGTGGGGGCCCGCATTTAAGAAATATTATGTTAAGAAACAGAGGCTAAGATTGTTAGACGAAATAAGAAATTGCTTGTAAGAAAGACAGCTCAAACCGGACAACGAAATAAAAAACAGCTAAATAAGAAACAGCAGTGATTTTCGTCTCATGCAATTTAAGAAACGAGGTCGCTCCGGAGCGTGGCACGGAGTAAGGAACGCCAAACGTTAAAACCAAGTTGACTGGAAGGTTACCGTACAGAAAACAAGTACGAAGAGCGGTCTCCCCGGTGGCGTTACAGGTTGCCACGAGGCCAGTTAGGTCGAAAGTCGAGGGTTCGAGTCTCCGTATGAATGTTTTTATTCTCAAATGACACCAACTGTCGAGAGCGCATATTGTAGCGTGGGTAAGCACAATTCGACGAGAGTTGACGAGGGAAGAAATAAGAAAGTGCTGAAATATTCTCGCGATAAAAATGCAAGACAAGCACCGTAGTGGGGGAGGAGGGGGGAGGAGGGTAAAGAGTCGACTTTGTCACCCGTACTCGAGTTGCGACTAGGAAGGAGAGAGAAAGGAAGAGCGAAAATAATAATTGGGATGGACAAACAACGAAACAAAAAAAGTGCACACCAGAGGTCTAGATGTGGGTATGACTACCGCGTCATGCTGCTGATGGGAGCACAAACAATTTCAAGGGTTAGGGTTAACACCGTCCCTTTAGCTACGTCCCTTCCCCCCATTGAACACGGGGGACGGTAGAGAGCCGTCCCCTGCTTGATACAAGGCCTTCCATAGTACTACAATACTACTTGGCGGAGCTGCGACCTATACGAGTAGGCCGCAACTGCGTAGTGGCAGCGAGTGCAGCAGTAGTGATCGGAACAAAGGAGCTATGAGCTCGCTCGAAGGTGGATCAAAAGGCCCCGAAGAGTCGTGGGATCGGCAGGCTTGGCATGGAATGCCGAGTGCGTTCTTTTCTTGCTTCGGCACATTGTATTCGGTCGACAAGCTTGGTCGGATCAACATGCAGGTTCCTTCCTTTTTAGCAGATAGATCGATAAACCCCAGGTAGGTATCTTCGACACCACCTGTGTATACCCTTGCAACGCTAATCGATCAGGGAAACCAACTGCTGATCCTGCCTGGTGTCATTGGCAGCTTGCCTTCCCACAAACCTCCCACATGCTTCCGTACACACGTCGTGTACGTCACTGTCGGCGACATCGCGAACAGTGTTCGACACTACTCACATATTATATCGTGGCAAAGCAGAACAAGCATTCAAGGTAAAATATGTCGCACGAGGGATGTATGTGTGGTGTCATGTTACGCTATTTGGCTCGATGTGAGGGTTTGCGCCTCTCCGATACTCTGTCACACAAACCACATATGATACGTACACCGATACACGCTGGATACACTGAAAACTAAAAAGTTGTTAAAAACAATAATTTTCAAGTCCTCCGGGGGGGGGGGTTAGGTGTTTGATATCCAAATCCCCGGCCGCCCCTGAATCATCATATAACAAATGCCGTAAATGTTGCTGGTGAGGGCACACGATATAAGACTTGGAGCGTGGAAGCCAAGTTGACGTTTCTTCACAGCGGGCCCCCACTGTAGGCACAGCCCTTCTTCCTCTGAAAAAGCGTGGCAGGCACCCTTCTCCCAGAGCTCTAAACTCGTACTGCTGCAAAGCAGTCTACGATCTCCTATCATTAGCGTCTGGAACACAAAACAAGACACCGACTCACTTTTCTAATATGTTATTTTGATCAAGTGCAAGGTCGTACTTTTGAGTCAAGTCAAGGTGATTGTTTTTTCCATGAAACAAAATGGCATTAATTTGCACATACATCCGACACAAATCGATGAGGGAGGATATAGTGCCGAATTATACCCGGTAGTGGGGAGAAGAAGAGCACCCCAGACCCGAACTACTGCTGGGAGAGAGCGTAAGAGTAGGGTGAGAGGATAACAATCGGAAGGAGAAAAAAATAAAAACGTTTACGTACGTGTAGTACGAAATGCCGAAATACTCCGAGTACTCAATGTACAAGCTGTACTGGATCCCTAAATACTTCGAATACAGAAAATATTCCAGAGTATCGAACCCCAAAATACGCGGAGTGCGGCAGTATCCTAGGGTATCGAACTCCGAAATACTCCGAGCACAACCAGTATCAAGAGTGTTCATACCCGAAATACTCCGAGTACGACAAGGTATCCCGGAGAATATAGAGCACGAAGTACCCTAAACAAAACTCAAATCCAAGGTATTCGGAGCATCTGTGAAATCTATATATGAGACAACATTAATTACTTTGCCTAATACCCTAATTATTTTATTACTTGTCTCCTCTATTCGGGTTTTAATGAGGAGCTAATGAGGCGAGAAGGCCGAAGGCCTTCGAGCCTTATTAGATGCTCTTCTATAAGGGGTCATGTGTGTGGGTAGGTGGACACGCGGGGGTACACGATCGACACAAACGGACAAAAAACAGTTCTGAAAACTGCCACAGCGTACCTTTATTTACCGGATTGCTTAATATTGAGGTTTGTCCGTCCTTCGTCCGTCCTTCCGTCTGTTCGCTTTGCTTTTGCCGCGCGACGCGTACACCGAACCGATTCAGACGCGCTCGGGACTGATAGACGCCCGCTATCTACGCTTAACGTTTAGTACTGCTCGTGTCGAAAGCGGTGCCGAGATCGCAGAGCTAGGCCGCATAGTGACCGCTCTAGCTAACTCTTACCAGTGGCAATTGCCACTGGGATGTTTCGGCAGTAGCATACTAGCAGTTGTACGTAGCAACGATGAGCATTACCACCAGCAAACACACCAAACACCCCATCACCACCACCACACCACCACCACACCACCACCACACCACCACTACCATCACCACACCACCAGCTATATAGAAGCTTCCCAGGCTTGATACTAATGGTGGCTGCAGCAGGTGGTGATGGTGATGATCGATCGTGTTGGTGGCAGCAGGTAGGCGGTGATGGTGATAATCGATCATGATTGCGTGCTTGCTCGATGATCGGAGAAGAGGAAGAGCATCATCACACAAACAGATTTGCAACCACCACCACCATCACCACCACCAAACACCATCACCACCCGCACCGCCACTACCACCTACTAGCTATATAGCCGATGCGCAGTCGTGCAATAGCTCTGTCCTGGTGGTGTTGGTGTGGTGGCAACATGTGGTGTGGTGGTGTGATGGTGTGGCTTGCCTTGTTGTGCTCTCCTTTCTCGGGAACGCAGGTACCACCACCAGCAACACGGAAAAACGACAGTAGTACCAGCAACCATCACCACCACCACGACACCACAAACACCACCGCCACCGGCCGAGCAACAGGAGCACGAGAAGCTTGTTGCTCGTGGTGGCTGGTGAACGTGGTTTTAAGATGGCTAAGCTTGGTCGTAGTTCGTGCTCCCAGCCTCCTCGATGCATGGTAGGTGATAAGTCACACCAGACCACCGCTGGGCACATATTCCTGGTACGTACTCGTACAGCAGCAGCAGCAGCAGATTTGTTTTTTTTTTGTCCATCCTGTGATAACAAGTAGACTGGATTCGCTTGGTCTGGCGAGTCTCACCAGCGAGGAACTGTGGCCTTGCTAGCTGTCCACTAAAAGGTGATCACAAACCGGAGCAGGTTCTTCCGTCTTTTATACGTGTACAATATTATGCGTTTCTGCTTGGAGTGTGATGAGATGAGATTGACAAATCCTGTGTGATTGAGCTTTCTTGATCCTTCTTCTTTACTGGCCGCCTACAAATCCTTTCATACTGACTGCACTCGCCTGGCTCTCGCGTACATCAGTCTCGCCCGACCCCGCTGGCTGGCCATCTCGTCGTTCGATCAGAGAGGACTCCAGCTAGCAAAACTTCTAAGCAATTTCCTTCCACTCTCCTATGCTTGGATGCATGTTGTACAGCTCGATAGCCCGCAATACGTAAGACCGATCTCCTATCTCCTGTCGTCTCTGAGATGTGACCACGACCCGATATGTTTCTCTGCCTTTTCCTTGGGCACCACCTTCCCATTTCGTCCCGATTCGAATATCTTCACTTTCTCGTCAACCCGTCACTATTATACTCCTTCGTACTCGTTTCTTACATCACGCCAAATCTCCATTGTATCCATCGCTTTTGACTTAGTATAACACTCTCTCTCCCTAGCTTTTACTAGTGAACATAGGTTTTTTTTACTTCTCAAAAGCAACAAACGACCAGTACATAAGAAGTCATGTCAATTACCCTCAACGTTTAACAGGCGATAGTCAAAATTGAGTATTACTGAAACGTTTTAATGTTAACCCCCAAAAACGCGTCCACATAATCGAAACCCCATCCTACTACTTTCCTCTATTAGTTTTCAACCTCCTTCGCAACCTGACGGCAATCAGGCATTTTAAGCCCATCTCTCCCCGTCACGCTTCCGTCCCCATTTCCTTGAAATCACACCCTGTCCGTGAAACCATTGCTGAAACAACGGCCCTGTAGTATTCTCTAAACGGCGACTCAGGCGCAATTTAGTAACCAAGTTATGCCCCTCAAAGTCTTGTGGAGTGACAACCTAGAAATTACCTTTGCAGCCAACACAGAGTCAATCGTCGAATACTTCCTAATCAAACCTTCCCCGAGCATTAACTCTCAACAAAATTTGGCGGTGTCGAAGTTATCTGTTCTAATCCCAATCCATCATATCCCGAACCGCTGTTTCAACAAAAGTCTGGCGGTGTTGACCCAACGGTTCCAATCTATCATATCCCGAACGGCTGCTTCAACAAAAATCTGGGGGTGTTGATGCAACTGTTCCAATCTAGCATATCCCGAACGGCTGCTTCAACAAAAAGCTGGGGGTGTTGATGCAACGGTTCCAATCTATCATATCCCGAACGGCTGCTTCAACAAAAATCTGGGGGTGTTAATGCAACGGTTCCAATCTATCATATATTCCCGAACGGCTGCTTCAACAAACATCTGGGTGTGTTAATGCAACGGTTCCACTCGAACCCTGTATCCCGAGCGGCTGCTTCAACATATTCTGGGGGTGTTGATGCAAGCGGTTCCAATCAAACACTATAGTTCCATGCAACAGGCCAACCCCGAACCCATGAAAACATTTCCCCAAACAACCAATTATGGCGGTGTAGGGTAATCGGATGTCTCCTTCGGATCGGACGTTGGGGATGCTTCCTAGCCGCCGTCCTCCAATATCCACCATGACATACTTGCGGGCTCCTTCACGCCTTTCGTCATTATATCCTGCCGGTTTCTGATGCTCTGGAGTAAACACGTAACCTGTCGGGCAGTAAACAGTGCTACGCCAACGATATTCCGCGCGTTGTGCGGCGAGGCGTTAGTACGTTCGGAAACGCCTGTTATCGGCTCCTACGTCGTTGATGATAAAGCTTCGGCACACCAACAAAACATGATTGACAAATTAATGCTGATCTACATTCACTTCTAAAATCGACGATTCGTACGATAATAATACTTGAGTTCGTTCCAAATTTCCTGGAATGGATCTGGAAAGTCGAACGATACCCTCTCCCTCAGCGAAAAGGGAAGCGGGAGGGAAATCAGCGGCAAATATTTTTTTTCGCGGCTTGACACGCTACTATACGACCGTCTATCTATTATTCGGATTTCTCTCTCGCTCACATACCGACCTGCAAAACGTATCTTTCGACCGATGCCCGCGTCCGACATCGATCGGTGTTATGTTGGGTAGGACGGTTACGAAAACCGACTGTAGGTTCTACCTCATTATCCTACACCAAACCTGATCTATACCCTAGACTATGCCAGGATCCCCGATGAGCTGCCGGTCATCCAACTGATTAATCGATAGAGACAACACTGGCACTCATAGTGTTTCCCGGCGACAGACTATTATTATTCAAAGGGAAAGAGGCGGTTGATATCCACGTGTATCCACCACCACTTCGGTCGGACTCCAAGGTTCCAGGAGCTGAGCAAAATAGAACACCGTCGATACCGGCCAACTGCTGCGTGTTGCGATGTAAACGGTGCTCTAATATATGTTGACCATTGACGCTCACAGACCGCTGAACTGCTGACAGCGAAACAGCGCCCGATGCAAGCATACTCTCGAATAATCAATACGATAGAAACGACTGCGGGAAACCCGTATCTATCAAAGTTTTGCCGGCCCGCGAGCGTCTCGCATGCGGTCTTGCGTGTACTTTGACGTGGGGTGTCTGGTGAGCGGGGTTCGCTTTTATAACCCCCCCCCTCTGAAACGGTGAAATTGTGGCAAAAAAACGAAACAAGCTGGGGTGTCTATCACAAACGTGTCTATCACAGACGGGTTTCGGGAGTCTGCATCCTCATGATGAGACTCTGACCACGCTGGTACCCAAATCAACTTACTGTTACAACCGACAAAGGCGGCGGCTTGCCGTCCCCACCGATCGAGAGTATGTGCGTACGACGTTTAAGCGAAAGCACAGGGGATTTCGTCGGCGCTACAGGCTCGACCAACTTGGAAGCATACGTGGGTGTCGCGCCGCCTGCTTCAGCGATCAACGACAAGGGTGCAACACTGTAGAAATTTGAAACTTCTCCGCAATTAACATTACTCTGCAGTTCACCTAAACAAGGAACCTTGCCAACAGCCCTTGTCTTCTGGCCCTGGATAAGGGAAGGGTGTAATGGGCGAAGCCAGCCTCATGCGTGGCTCTGCGCTACCAATCACACCCAACGGGGTCGTCTGTACAAACGACCGGGGATCATCCACATTTCCTCCTGATTTTCTGATATCAGTAGCCTGGGCATCGAAACATGGCTCATCCATGCTCCGATCTGAAGTCGCTGGCAAACGCAGGTCATGACCCCCGTGTTGACCTGCTTCTCGTTGTTCGACGGAAAATACCACCCTATTCTCGGTGGGTTGTATATTTCCGCTAAACTGCGTAACAATTCGTACTGTACCATTCTCGGACAATCTGATAGGTTTGCTACACTTTGATCTGGGAGGTATCGCATCACCCTTCAAATAGGGGCGAAACGACAAAACACAAACCGGGGAGTCTACACTAAACTCTCGGCAGGCAGACAGCGGCGATAAAAAGAAGTCCTGTTACTTCGCTGTTTTCTACAAGTGGAAAACTGCCGAAGGTGCCACCGACGTAGGTCGGCTTCCTACGTCGTCGGCATTCTATGGTGACGGACTACCCGGAAATGAGCGTATTTGCTCCTATGCGCGAAAAAATAAAATTGGTTTTCGCTGGGGCCCAACGCTTGTGACTGCTGTGTGGTGCTGTCAACCTTGACTGGTATGTATGTACCACGTTGGCCACTACTCGTACGTCACAGCAACGCACGGAAGGGCTCGTATCGCCTAACGAGTGATAAAACCAACGCGCAGACGTACGCGCTGGAGTGAGAAGCCGCTAGCAACGGAAGGCAAGGCTGCGGAAACCGAAAACGAGGCAGACAATTGAGCGCGAACTGTCGTGTGCTGCGATACAGCAAACAGCAGTATTCAGCGCATCAGCAGTACTGCTGTACTGCGGTATACAGCAGTAGTATACAGCGATATGATCATAAATGTCAAGCGGCGCAATTTACAATCGTGATGTAGATGGCTACAAATCGGAAATGATCATTCGTTTCTCCGACCGGGACTACAAGCATTTGCGAGCACACACCCCAAAAGACGGTATCCATAACGACGCCAGTGTAATAATGAGTGGACTCGACTCGCTCGGTCCGGCGAGTCTCATCAGCGAGGCACTGTGGCCTTGCTAGCTGTCCATTAAAATGTGGTCACAAACGGAAGCACGTTGTTCCGTCTTTTACGTGTAGAGTATGCATGCATTTCTGCTTGGAGTCTTATGAGATGAGATTGACAAGTCCTTCGTAATTGAGCTTTCTTCATCCCTCTTCTTCACTGGCCGCCTACAAACCTTTTCATACTGACTGCACTCGCCTGACTCTCGCGTACATCAGTCTCACCCGACCCCGCTGGCTTGCCATCTTGTCGTTCGATCAGAGAGGACTCCAGGCTAGCGAACTTCCTGCCGACGACGCCAGTGTAATAATAAGTGGACTCGACTCGCTCGGTCTGGCGAGTCTCACCAGCGAGGCACTGTGGCCTTGCTAGCTGTCCACTAAAATGGGATCACAAACAAGAGCAGGTTCTTCCGTCTTTTAAGTGTAGAGTATGCATGCATTTCTGCTTGGAGTCTTGTGAGATGATTGACAAATCCTTTGTAATTGAGTTTTCTTCGTCCTTCTTCTTTACTGGCCGCCTACAAATCCTTTCATACTCACTGCACTCGCCTGACTCTTGCGTACATCAGTCTCACCCAACCCCGCTGGCTTGCCATTTCGTCGTTCGATCAGAGACGACTCCAGGCTAGCGAACTTCTGAACTCCTGCGTGCTTGCCATGCAACTCGAGGCAAACCAACTTATCTCCTACGTCTCTTTCCCATAGGTTACTTGTTTTATCTATCCAATCATATCGTACTGGTGTTGTTCATCCATTTATCATATGATACGACGTATTCAACCTTTCGTCCTCAAATACTAAATTAATGACTGAACTTCCCAGATAATGTAATACCCCTTTTCGGATAGTCTTTCCGCATCCTCATCTTCCTACAATAAACTTCTAAGCAACTTCTTTCACTCTCTTGTATCCATCACTGCCTGTTGAAACTTCTGACAACACGATGATCTTGCAGTTTTTTTCTATTTTCATCCCACGAGTTTCCTAGGAATAGCACCTACTCCTGAGCACAATTTCTCGCTAGCTATCACATGAATTCGATCGTGGTTTGTTTTGCTGCTTCCGCCAACTCCTAATAAAGGGCAAGGTACCCATGAGTTCTGCAGCCATTTCAAATTGTTCTACCCAGAGAGATATATACGCCCATCCCCCCAAAATTCAAGTTTTCCCGTATATTTACTCTCCGTTAAACGTGAAAATCAACTGCAGATTAAAAAACATCCTTCCATCCTGTCGGTTCCCACGCAATACACGTGTATGTCCAACGTTATCGCCTGGTTCGTTTTCAGTTTCGAGTTTTTCGTAATACACTGCCATCCTTCAATGTAGTCTAAGACCAAGTTAAATAGGGCGGTGCTAATAGTTTTTCAACTGTTTTTTTTTTCCATTTCGTTTTAACGGTTTTGTCAATAGAACGGACACTTTTGGGGATATTTCGTCTTGAATCCTGCTGCTAACTGTACTATTACTGTGTTTGCTGTTCGTGCATGCTTACGTACTATGAGTTGTTTGCTTGCTGTCGTACTTAAAAATCAATCCTACGAGCATTGCGAAAACATACAAACCACGAACCGTGACAAAAAACAAGTGGCACTTTCGCGAATCCTGGCATTGGTCACAAATTACTCCAGGACTCGTACATACAACGTTTGCTACTTCCTACTGCGACTGTACACAGGGCTTGCTGTACCTATACGGCTACGCTGTTTGGTGTGGCGCCTATTAATACGCACTGTCGTTCCTCACGAACAAAAACGAATCATTAAATTGTGACGAAAAAAGCTGACACTTTTGCGAATCTTGACATTGATTTTCGTTTTGCAAACTAACATCGACGTCACGATTCGCGACTAAAATCCTTGGGTTTTCGTCTGGTGGTATAAAACGCCGATTTATGGAAATGTGTTGCGTTTGTTATTGGCGAATGACCGCTATTAATGACGAGGAATAGATTTGTCCCTGGCGCATGCCAGCTTGCGTCACCCCACGGGGCCCATCCCACTCACCGAAGGGGAGCCTTGTATGTATAGTTATGCTTGTGAAATATTCGTACTTTTCGCAACTTTCCTCTTCGCACGAGCACTTTTCGGCAAAATGCTAAGCACCCCGACACGGGAGGCCCGGCCGGACACATTGGTCGAGGTTTTGGCTCCATCCGAGCACTGTAGCTCGCGTGGCAGGCGCTCGCAAGTTTTTTTCGGCGAGAGTGGATAAGACGATTTCCCGGGTTATCTGCATGATACCTTATTTTGTACGCACGTGCCAGTAAATAATGATGTTCTGTTTTTTGCCATTGCACGAGCTCATCATGAGCGCACAGGAGAGCCCAGACATACAGTACCAGTACGAATATCGCAGGTAGACATGCAGAGAGCACAACGTTACAAGTCTGCCGCGCATAAGCACCAGCAGGCAACACCGTGCGTGTGTGACACGCCCATCTGCGGTGTACTGTTGTGGCCAGCTGTGTTTATCGGAGCCTGCGGTCCGTAATCCACCATCTACCTTCCTGTTCTGCTGCTGCTGTGTGTGTACAGATCCGTGCTCAATCGTGTCGAAAATATAAGGACCAATTAGATTCGATTTGAATACCTCAACTGTACTTAATTTTTCAATTGTTTTGTGTTTCTTCCCCGAAGCTCACCGTAGAATCCACGAGACATCACACACCATGCAAACAACACAAACAACGTTACAACGCCGCCTAGCATCACAAGCTGCACCGGGCCACAACACGCAGCGTGTGGCAGGTCCGCCGTGTACTGCTGTGGCTATTCATAGTTGCTCTATTGGAGGCTTACATCCGTCATCAGTCATCACCAATTCCCACCTCTCTCTCGTCTGCTGCTGTGCTGTGCATGATGTGTGGCGGCGTGTTGCGCACTTGATGAAAATAATGCAGTGTCAGTTTCGATCGTTGCTATTTTTGTAAAATAGTCACGGTGCCCGATTTTGGGTTAAAGGCTCTGAGTTCAACCCTCGGCGAGTTGTTTTTTTTCTCTCTTTTTTTCCCCTTTTTTGTATTATGTACGTACCACAGATACCTTAGACAACCGACAGCACACGAGCACTGCCGTGCTACAACCAGCTGGCTACAACGGCATACACGCCTGCCGTCCGCCAGCAGAGCAGGAAGCAAGATCACGCCATTTCGGTAGTTTGTCCGCGTGGTTTCGGTGTGGGTCCCTACTGTCATCTGTAGAGGAGAAGGTCTCCGTTGCAGCGTGGTACATGCATTATGCATGCTGCCACAGGTACAACAGCCCTACAGCTTGCTGCTGCTGCGCAGTGCCATTTTCGTGGGCAGTCGAGAGCGCGGCAGATCTACGATCGACAGAGTAAAGGCGCTGATATACCTATCACTGGATTAAACATGTATAACGAAGCAAACTAACGAAAACAAAACCCCTGCCAACAATAAAGCAGCGCGATATTCCTATACAACTAATGAAATCGTACTTCGAATAGCGGGTCAGGGGTTAGCGTTGCACGGCGCACCTTTTAGCCTCGCACATCAAAGCCAAGTTATTTTAGCGCACACAAAGAGCAAGTAAACTCCGCCCCCCCCACTGAAAACATTTACGTATTTTTCGGCCCGCACACAAAAAATCAAGTCAAATTGGACCAACATGATACAAAGTTTGGCGATTCTATAAAAGGGTTCAGTCAATAGTAACGGCTCCACACTGTTTCCGTGTATGTTTTATCCCCAAAGTGCACGTGCAATTCTACATGTACGTGTAGTAATATGTAAATATTTTCAACGTCATAGATATAAATAGAATGAGCATTGGCCACTCAGGTGATCTTGGACCTGTTCGGCTCTGACTTCGCTTTGGACCGGACTCGCACTCGGGACCCGTTTTGAAGGCCTCGCGTTGGCTTTCTCGCCCGCTCTTCTCGAGGGTCGCGCACCTCAGCCTCCTCCGCCCGTGACTTTCTGCCCGCGCGCACTCTCGATTCAAGCGCCGCCGCCGAGCGCAGCGACCTCGAAGTGCGCGGATCTTGCGGAGATACCTTGGCTCTACTGACCGCTGAGGATGATATGCGTGGTGCTGTTGCTGCTGAGAGAGGTATTTGTGGTGACAGTCTCATCTCAAAATATCTCGCCTCAATTAAAAAATCAAAGATCCACGGAGGAATGAAAACTCGGCTGATTTTTTTCGGGTGGATTCAGTACAACAGTAGCTCATTTTTCAGTGTAGAGATATTACTGCTGTGCCTGGCTGTAATACGCACAAGAACAAACAGCAGTACGTACGAGTAGTACCAGGTACGAGTACTGTATGTACGACGTAGCGAGCAGCTGGTGTGTATAGTATTGCTGAGTGCTGTTGTGTAGTACGTACTGCTGTACAGCAGTACTACTATTGTAGTGTACAGTGCTACTGTAGATACGAGTCTGCTCAGACACACGAGAGTCAGAGAAGAATTGAGAACGCCGACTAATTCGACTTTAGAAGTCTTGACAGGATCGCATCAACAAGGGGAAGACGTCAATGTCACGTTTTTGCTGCCTGCGAGCCTATCAGGCTGTGGTAAGAACCGCCCGCCAAATTACTAGGAAAATGTATTAAGCAAATTTGAAACCTTAGGGGAAAAAATACACTTCGCGGAAATTACTTTTGCACCATAAATGAAAACGAGTTAGAAAACGAAATTTGGCAGGGGTGTTCTTCATGACCATACGAAAAAACGACAAGATGGCCTTTTTTTGTTTTCGTTTTGGTTCGTCTGTAATGTTGGGTCAAAGTTGCCGGGAAAACAAAAAAAACGTTAAAATGTACCTTATTCACCAAAAAATCATTTTTTCAAAAAAGGCCATCATGTCGTTTTTTCGTATGGTCATGAAGAATAACCCTGCCAAATTTCGTTTTCCAACTCGTTTTCATTAATGGTGCAAAAGTCTGAAGACGAAATGTTCCTGTATTTGCTGGAACCAGCTCGTACGCTTTTCATTGGTCAGAACCCGCACCACCACCCAATAGTATACCCCAAGATCCTAATCTTTGATGCTGGTGCGTGTGTTGACCAATGAAAAGCGAATTTGAATTTTATTTTTTCCAAATTGAATTTATTTTATACTCGTTAATATGGGCCCTTATAAGCAAGAATTAATGAAAATCGTTGCCCTTTCAAACATGCGTTCACGATGATCTCTCGATGTTCGTCCGGCTAGCTTTCCCCATACGACTGAGGTTCTGCTTAGGGGGGTAGACATCAATACATCAACACCTACTCAAACGTTGAACCCGGCAATCTCTCGTCTGGTCAACTCGTTAGAGGCTCTAACTCCCTACGAGTAAACCATTTGAATAACATATCTTCAGCTTGTGACAGTGAACGTCTCAGTCTACTCATGGAGCCTCGGTCCACCGTGCTGTACTCTCAATAGCTCTGAAGTCTGATGAAGGTGTATATACGGGATTTCGTTTGAGTGAAAGCTCCGAAATTGGAAGCACGATTTAATTAATCTAAAAACACGTACCAGGGTATATGCTGCTGATGCACGTGGTATCATATGCACGTACGAGTATCATTATTAATGTTAATAGTACCATTCGACGGGCTCGCGTCGGCTTTCTCGCCCGCTCTTCTCGAGGGTCGCGCCCCTCAGCCTCCGCCCGTGACTTTCCGCCCGCGCGCACTCTCGATTCACGCGCCGCCGCCGAGCGCAGCGACCTCGAAGTGCGCGGATCTTGCGGAGATACCTCGGCTCTACTGGCCGCTGAGGATGATATGCGTGATGCTGTTGCTGCTGAGAGAGATATTTGTGGTGCGAGTCTCAACTCAAAATATCTCGCCTCAATTAAAAAATCAAAGATCCACGGAGGAATGAAAACTCGGCTGATTTTTTTCGGGTGGATTCAGTACAACAGTAGCTCATTTTTCAGTGTAGAGATATTACTGCTGTTCCTGGCTGTAATACGTACAAGAACAAACAGGAGTACGTACGAGTAGTACCAGGTACGATTACTGTATGTACGACGTAGCGAGCAGCTGGTGTGTATAGTATTGCTCAGTGCTGCTGTGTAGTACGTACTGCTGTACAGCAGTACTACTATTGTAGTGTACAGTGCTACTGTAGATACGAGTCTGCTCAGACACACGAGAGTCAGAGAAGAATTGAGATTCCCCCCCGTTGCCAGCTTTTAAATATCTCGACTTCGCATATCCATGCGGAACCGCTTGCTCGGCACGAAGTGTTTTTGCCGCTCGTGCCAAAACTGAAACTGAGCCCGCCAGCGGGACCTCGACTGGTGCATTTCTAATAACTAATGTACCAGGTATAGTCCTATCCGAAGCATGGGTGCCGGCGAATGCCGGCACCCATGCGGAGCCCTTGTATAGGAGACAATGTACGTACGAGTATGTCCTCTGATTGGCTCCAATTTCGCCAAAATCAGTTGAAAGCTAGACAAAGTAGACAAATCCAGGTGGACCTGACCTTCTATGCCAAAATCAGATACGATGTGAGGCTGGCCAACGACAGGTGTCCTAGCGTGTGATTATTACTTGGTTTTAGTGTGTACCTGTTTTTGGCATAAAATCGACCAGATATACCTGATTTGGCTAAAACCCAAAAACAATATATTTGTTCCCTTTTTCTATCTGCGTCTCTCTGCTGTGCGTACTTCTTCTTGCGGCCGAAAAGCGCATGGCAGATCTCTGCCCCCGCCCTTAGGGCCCGTTTTAACGAAGAACATAAAAATCAATTTGGCAAAAAAAAAAATCAAATACGAGCTGGTTCCAGCGAGAAACATAAGATAGCTTCTTCGGGAAATACAAAACGGAATACAATACTTTTTCGAACACTACATATATCGACATGACGGCATCGCCAATGGGAACACATCGGTGAAGAGGTTTTTGGCGTACGAGTTGTAGTTCGCGAGATATGGTCAAATTGGTATTCCTTAGGGAGGCGTTATTCCATAGGGGATTGCCTTCCTGCAGTAATCCTATAGTAAAACCAACATAATATTATTTCGGCCATATATCGGTCAATACGCCGACTAATTCGACTTTAGAAGTCTTGACAGGATCGCATCAACAAGGGGAAGACGTCAATGTCACGTTTTTGCTGCCTGCGAGCCTATCAGGCTGTGGTAAGAACCGCCCGCCAAATTACTAGGAAAATGTATTAAGCAAATTTGAAACCTTAGGGGAAAAAATACACTTCGCGGAAATTACTTTTGCACCATAAATGAAAACGAGTTAGAAAACGAAATTTGGCAGGGGTGTTCTTCATGACCATACGAAAAAACGACCAAGATGGCCTTTTTTTGTTTTCGTTTTGGTTCGTCTGTAATGTTGGGTCAAAGTTGCCGGGAAAACAAAAAAAACGTTAAAATGTACCTTATTCACCAAAAAATCATTTTTTCAAAAAAGGCCATCATGTCGTTTTTTCGTATGGTCATGAAGAATAACCCTGCCAAATTTCGTTTTCCAACTCGTTTTCATTAATGGTGCAAAAGTCTGAAGACGAAATGTTCCTGTATTTGCTGGAACCAGCTCGTACGCTTTTCATTGGTCAGAACCCGCACCACCACCCAATAGTATACCCCAAGATCCTAATCTTTGATGCTGGTGCGTGTGTTGACCAATGAAAAGCGAATTTGAATTTTATTTTTTCCAAATTGAATTTATTTTATACTCGTTAATATGGGCCCTTATAAGCAAGAATTAATGAAAATCGTTGCCCTTTCAAACATGCGTTCACGATGATCTCTCGATGTTCGTCCGGCTAGCTTTCCCCATACGACTGAGGTTCTGCTTAGGGGGGTAGACATCAATACATCAACACCTACTCAAACGTTGAACCCGGCAATCTCTCGTCTGGTCAACTCGTTAGAGGCTCTAACTCCCTACGAGTAAACCATTTGAATAACATATCTTCAGCTTGTGACAGTGAACGTCTCAGTCTACTCATGGAGCCTCGGTCCACCGTGCTGTACTCTCAATAGCTCTGAAGTCTGATGAAGGTGTATATACGGGATTTCGTTTGAGTGAAAGCTCCGAAATTGGAAGCACGATTTAATTAATCTAAAAACACGTACCAGGGTATATGCTGCTGATGCACGTGGTATCATATGCACGTACGAGTATCATTATTAATGTTAATAGTACCATGGATACATATTTATAGTATTACACAGATGCTCCGAGTACCTTGGAGTAAATAAAGTAAGGAGTACAAGGGGGCTTCGCCGCCGGCCCAGGCCGTCGGCGAAGCGAGGGAGGAATAAGGCCCGCAATACATCAGGTAGTTTACGATGCCAAGGGACCGAGAGGCTAAGGCTCCAGTTTACGATGCCAAGGGACCGTTGAAGAGACCCAGTTTGTATTGTTGATTCCTGACGTAATGAATGATGCAAAAAAGGCCCATAACATCAAAAGAAGTCCCGTTAAAATATTGTCGATTATTGATCCCTGACGCAATAAAGGAGCCCCAATCAAAGGCTCACTCTCCAGCAAGAAAAAACACAAAGCATCGCCATGAGGCAAGCAAAGCCAAACCATGGAATA
>MEHQ01001190.1:133627-156884 GCA_008828725.1 Saccharina japonica | reverse complement strand
GAACATTGACATCCTCTTGCAAACCGAAAGGAACATTGAAAACCTCAACAACAATCAACAACAACAACAAGCAACAACCAATCAACAACAACAAAACAACAACACATTAATAATGACAACATACATACATATTAATACCGTCTGGCTACAAAAAAGTCTACGTCTGTAATATATAAAATTAATAAACTGATTACTTGAAAAAATAATTTAATTGGTCCTCACTGTACGTTATAATATACCGTAAAGGCTCGGTACTTCAAATAATTAAACTGGTATAGCGACACAAAAAAATACCCAACATACGAAAACACGAACTCGTAGTCGAACTCGTACCCGTAAGCGCACCTAAAAAAAAAACACTAACCCGTAAACAAAACGTCCAACAGCGTACAACAACAACAGCAACAACAACTTAGCCCTTATAGGACTGGAGTCCCGTTATGGGGACAAATTGCTTAGAATTAGAGTGGTTTGTCCACAAAACGGGACTGCAGTCCTGAAAGGGTTAAAATGGCAAAAAATATAACACGACGACAACATCTATCTATCAATATCATACCATCCAGTATATGAACACTGTTTTTATGATACGCTGCACGCGTATTGTTATGTGCATGTGTATTCATATTAGTACTGATAATATTATCAACATAATTTGATCATATTTTCCTCTATCTAGATTAATTAATATCTTCTTCAGGTGATAATATATCAATAGCAGCAAAATTATATCAGGTATCAAGTAAATGGTTGGTATCGTATATACGTAGAGGGGTGCTAAATTTTCATCCTCACACAAACTCCATCATAAAAGTGGATAAACATATTAATAGAACTTGGATAGAAAATTTCGAAAATTCGTCAGAACGGGGGGAAAAGAGATCGAACTTGGATAAAAAACTTCGAAAGTTCATGAGGGCGGTGGGAAAAAAAATCTCATCACTGTAAGAGTCCGGTTACGGAGCGGAGCATTCATCAGGGTTTCATCCTCACACATTTAAATCAATAGAACTTGAAAAAAATCATCACGGCGGCGGAAAAAAATCTCAACTACGGCGGGGGGTAAGAATACGGAGCGCGAGGCACGGGCGTCGAGAAGTCAGGTTTTCCTGAGATATGCAAATGGCCCGAGCGTGGAGAACTGACGATTTACTGAGATCCATCAATAATACAAATGCTTATTGGAGATAACATACTTCAGGTACTTCGTGTACTCGGAGTATTTCGCGGTTCGATACTCCGGGATACTGCTCGTACTCGGAGTATTTCGGGTATGAACGCTCTCGATACTGTTTGTACTCGGAGTATTTCGGGATCCGATACTGCGGGTACTCCTTGTACTCCGAGTATTTGGGGCTTCCGTCCTGCTCATACTCCAAATACCCCGAGTATTCAGGCCGCCAGTACTCTAATACTCTTAAATACTCGGAGTACGAAATGTACTCGGTACCCGGAGTATGCTCGGAGTGTGAAGTACGTTAGGAGCAGCTTTGCATCATTTTAAAGACTCGGCCGTCATTCCTTCCAGGTTCTGGGAGCATGTGACTGGCGTTGATAGCATTTCAAAATTCACAGATGCTCCCATTACCTCGGAGTATAATTAGAGTATTTTCGAGAAAAAAATACTTGAAGTACTTTGTGTACTCGCAGCATTTCGGTGTCCAATACTCTCGATACTTGGAGCACTCCGAGTAATTTAGATGTTTTTACTCCGAGTACTGTTTGTACTCGAGTATAAGTACTATTTATACCCAGTACTCGGAGTATTCGGGCCTTCAGTACTGCTCATACTCCAAGTACTCCGAGTATTCAGGCCACCAGTACTCTAATACTCTCAGTACTCGGAGTACGAAAAACACTCGATACTCAGAGTATACTCGGAGTATCGAGTATACTCGGAGCATCTGTGTAATAATATTAGTACGTAGGTGATGTCTAAAAAACTTATAGCACATACGTATTAGTACTATATCCTGCTATATCATATGTTAATACAAGGGGGGCTTCCCCGCGGCGGGCTGACGCCCGCCTGCGGCTTCGCGCAATGCCCGTAACGGCGAAGAGTGAAGATATAATCGTACCAGGTAGGTATAAGCTCAGGGCGCACAACAAATGACTGTCTGCCAAGGGGTGTACAGTACAGGACGCCTGGTGAGAATCACTCGTTCTGACCCAGACTAGGTTTCTAAAATATTTGAGGAGAGGGTGCGTTCTACGCTAACTTCAATACAACGGCTCCCGAATTTCTTATCTCCTTGCAAATGGCCTCGCGTGTCCTACCGTTGCTGCTTTTACTACTGTTCTGCTGTAGTTGATGCCGCCGCCACGGCTGCTGCTGCTGCTGTGGTGGTGCTGTCTGCTGACAATATGTTTTTCCTAAACATAAATAACCCATACGGCACGTATACATACGTAGATGTTCGTTCGTGCTGGGTCAGCACAATCAGGATTCGCCCAGCATGATGTACCGCATATTTGACTACTGCAGGTGCTGACTGAGGTCGCGCCTCATTACCACCAATTACTATAAAAAATATCTATATTTCGTAGTTATTTCATCACATATGGCCATCCTTCGGTCTGCAGATATCTCCCGCCTCTGACCGCCTCTCCGCGCGGTTTCTTCGCTGAGGCGTGCCCCCGCCTGGCCTGCAACGGCCGGCGTCGCGGATCCGCCCGCTCGGCACCGTAGCGTCTGCACGAGGCCTTGACGTCGAGATTTACGACGAGATCTCCGAAGAATTGTGCCCTGTGAGCGTTTTGGGGCGTAGCCTGCAGACAGGGCTCATGTCTCCGCGTGTTTTCTTCGGTACGTGTTCTTTGACTTCCGACCCGTAGGGGGGGGACGGCTTCCCGGCCGCCGTCAACACTGTGGGGGCTTGCGCTGGAGGCTGTGTACTGAGATCTGGGAGAGAACTTGAACGCCCCGAGAACATATGCCACCCAGGCTTTGCCGAGAACTGCCATCTAAAATATGCCAGAGAGAGATACTGCTGTGTACGTAGACGTGTACGTATGTGTGGTAGTCTACAGCAAGTAACACGTGTGATATGGAGAGCAGGAGTTGAGATGGAGTTATACACATGCACTGTCAACGTTGCTGCGGAGCTCCTATGGTGTGTACAGCAGCAGTAGCTGTGGTCGCTTCTCTAGCGAGCTACTCTGTGCATCGCATTATCCATCATCGCAGTACAGCAACTGTGGTTGTTGATGGTTTCAACATGAAAAAAAAATGGCTTTTTGCAAACAGGAATGGAAGCACTTTTTTGTCGTTTTGTCGTTTTTCGTTTTCTGGCAGAGGAGGCGAGTATATGCATACGTAAAGCGGGTATGTATCGAAGACACATATGTGTGTATCAGTACTATTAATACTGCTGTACAACAACAGCAGTATCTACCACGAGCTATTAGCAGTGCAAAGTAGTACCGGTATGTGGGTTGGATATGTATGACCAGTATCAAAGTTGCTCACACGTACGCCTATCATCAATACTCTTATTAATACCACAGGCAGTTACTACTGCTGCTGTTGTTGTTTGCTGTTTGTCGTTGTTCGTCTGTTTCGAAGGTGTGTCGTAGGCTCGCACAGTAGGCAGAGCTGTGAAGCATATACACAATGCATATGTCAGGTTTGTGACCAAGATCGATATATACGAGTACACGCGTATGAGTACTACTGGTAGGGATGTACATCAACTCATAATCACGTGTTGATTATGATTATTTTTGGTGATTAATTTTAATCACGTGATGTGATTAATTCTTGTTGATTGTTCAACTGTTCATGATTACTAATAGTTGAATATTGGACATAATCATGATTAGTTGATTATTTTTTAATAAAAAAGGGGCGTTTTGTTATGTAACCTTGAAAAAATGTGCCTCCGGCGCACATTGCCACAAATTACCTAATCAATGATTAGTTTATTATTGATATTAATCATGATTAGTTGATTATTTTTGAATAAAAAAGAGGCGTTTGTGATGTAACCGTGAAAACCATCAATAATGAACCGATAATCATGATTATTAATCACATAATCGTGTAGTTGATTGTGATGATATTAATCAACTAATCATGATTACATCAACACGATTTGGACAAATTAATCAACAATCAAATCAACCCCGAAAAAGAGTTGATGTACATCCCTAATGAGTAAAGCAGCATTATCACATTTATTGCGAGTAAGGTTGTCATCCTCCGTGGGCAGTGTGTAGAGCGCTCTCAAAACTCTTGGCAGTACGTCTAATTTCCATCCTTCGCCACAGCAATGCTGATGACGTGTTTAGAGCACGTTCAACTCTTGGCATTACGTCTGACCCCTATCCTTCGCCACAATGCTGCTAACATTTTCGGCATCACGCAAGGCTGCAACCGGCGGCCGTCCAGGCCGCCGGCGAAGCCCCTTGTACGTATAATAAAACATATTGACGGTAAGTACTGGCTGTTGTATTGAAGAACACCTGGGGTGGCATGTGTACACATTGCCGTACAGCAGCAGCAAACGGCAGAATAATACATATACACATACAGAGCACATGCACATTGTTGTTGTTGTTATTGTTGTCTTCACATTAAAAACCGTGCCGGTCTCTTTATCCAGTCCAGTACCTCCATCTGTCCGTACTAATCCAACACTTGACACGGTCGATTCCCGTGGTCACAGGCTAACTTACCCAAAAAAGGTATACTGAAAAAAAAAGTGGAACCCGAAGGGTCCGCAAAGCGATCAAAGTCAATCTAAAACAGATAGTCTGGAGCCCTCCGCTCCCTTCTACACACGCTATGTGAAGGCAAAAATAAAACTGGAAAGGTCAACATCACCAATCGGGGGTATACGCCCCCTGATTCTATCTTGGTGCCCTTATAATGCCGGGGTGTTCCGTGCCGGGTTCACGCCGGTCAGGCCAACAAATCGAGTCCTACACCCCGATTATAAACGCAGACATAACCTATGCTTGCTGTAGGCGGTTGCGACCTCTGTTGGGGCGTATGCAGCTACGAAGTTGACCGCTCCGCGGTTGCCCGTTATCTCAAACCTCATGACCATAAGACGTTCATCGATATATTCGGTGTACGCAGAGTTCCTGCACATTGACTCTTTAACGGCTATTCCCACACCGTGTGTTCCACCTGTCTCCGTGCCACAGCAGAACACCCGGAACCCCGCTGTTGTGAATTCCGTTCGGCCTGCCCTCCTTGTCTCCTGTAGCCCTAACACCGAAACGTTTTGTCTCGCTGCCTCGTACAGGATGCTGCAGGCTCTCCCATAGCTGTTAGCCCCTTTTACAGCCAGAGTCCGCACATTCCAGGTTGCTACCCTAACAAGTGTATTCTGCTGCCTCTCCCGGGCGATGCGTGGTGCCTTCCTAGCCAGCCTGCGCTTCGCCCGTCCCCTCCTTTTCTTTCTTCGTTCCCTTTCCATCTGTTTTTCTTGATTGCTTTGCGTACTCTCGGGGTATACGAGTAGTAAAAAAAAGTATCCCGGTGCTTGTCTGTTGCACCAGAGATACGCCTCATCCCGGAGCGGCTCGACCCTCCAACTCTGGATTCTCCTCCTTCCTCTCTTTGGTGCATACCCACACGGTGTGCGGTCACTCCGCCACCCTCTCCGTGCTCTCTGCTGCTGCATGGCCCCGGTGTCCAAGCTGGGGCGTTAAGGTTTAACCCCATCTGCAGCCACCCGAGCTAGCTGCGTCACGAGTTACCCTGATGTCACGATAGCGGTAACCCCCGACTGCCAGGCTCAGGATCCCCCTCTGAACGGTGCCAGGGACCGTGTATCCGTCTGGGTTGGGTGGTCTTTCGAGGTTTTAAGTCCACTTTTGTACCTCGGCCTACCTCAGCAGGGAAGCAGGCCGGGGGGAGGGTAATATTGCATACTTCATATATTCGTACTTACAGTACGTACTCGTACCGAAATAAGAAATAAGCGTACTTGTATTTAAAACAAGGGCATTGGCCAAAAATAGGTATACCTAGGCCTTTTGAGCGATTTATAGGTACGTGGTGCATTATACCCCGGAAAAGGCTTCCTGGCCCCGCCAGATATTGGGCCTGCGCTCCATCGTACCTACAAATGGCTCAAAAGGCCAAGCAAGGTACACCTATTATCAGCTATTCAAATTCCGCGTTAACCATTTTTGTCTTCAAGTGTACCTATAAATGGCCCGAACGGTCACTTTTTGACAACTGAAATATAGACAGACGGCCACACCAGATGCCTGGACTGTCAACCAGCCGACTGTACCTGGCAACCAGCTGACTTACCCGTGCATTATCTTGACCCATGTTTGCTATGGAATGTTGTTCCGGACCGCGCAAATGGTTGCGTAACTTAAACCCCCCTCAACCGTATCCTCATACTCTGTACACGTACATATATATACACCGAATTTGCTCTTACTATATACGACGTACTGCACTACAGTATGTGTATTGTACTTTCAGCTTAACGGCATGAAAACACTGGTCATTGTTGTTTCTCCGCACCGCGATCACACCCATTAAAGGCATGTGGTCCAAACGACTAATATAAAAAATGTGACCGCGGGCCTCCGGTAGTATTAATAGGACGGTCAGCTGGTTGACAGATACGGTCGGCTGGTTGTTATAGTCCCGGCATCTGGTGTGGCCGTCTGTCTACTTTTCAGTTGTGAGAAAGTGATTTGATCCCATGTATAGGTACACTTGAAGACAAAAATAGGTGACGCGGAATTTGAATAGCTGATATTTGGTGTACCTTAGCCTTTTGAGCCATTTGTAGGTACGATGGAGTGCAGGCCCAGTATCAGGCGGGGCCAGGAAGCCTTTTCCGGGGTACAATACGCCGTGTACCTATAAATGGCTCAAAGGGTGTAGGTATATCTGTCCTTATTATACACCAGGTACCAGGTAATACGCTTCGGTAGTGATGATGGTGGTGGTGATGATGTCGTTTCGGATCTTCAGGACTATGCCGGTTTCGGTATGCCCCGCGGGAGACCGGCTCTACCGCGCGCCACCCGACCCCGATCGGCCCCGCACCACCGCCCCGGCCGCCCCACGCGTCGGCCCTCGGCGACCCCGGCGAGAGAACGGGCCCCGACGCCGAACTCGGCCAGCGGGGATCGGGGGAAGGCGGCCTACCGGGGACGGCTCGCTCCGTCCCCTGGAACGGGACGGATCCGCGGGAGGGAAGGGGTTCCCAGCGCATTCGGAGGTCTTTGCGGCCCGTGTCCAAAATCCATACTAATTTCAAGGTAAAAAAGCTCCATACTAAATCGAGTAATTTTGTTTTCAAAGGGTCCCCCAGATGTTAAAATATGGATCTCCAGAACTTCGGTCAGAATCGAAATCGGCCCATAACTTCGCGACTTAGCGGCTTTTACACTAATTTCAAGATAAAAAGCCCAGACGTAAAAAAAACGACAAAATTGGCCACTTCTGTACGTACAAGGGCTGCGCATCCATGCCGGCGTTTTGTTTGGGAGGGGTTCCCAGCGTATTCGGATGTCTTTGCGGCCCGGGTCCAAAATCATTTTTCAAGATGAAAAAGCTCCATACTACAGTCATTTTTTTTTTTTTTAAAGAGTCCCCCAGATGTGAAAATATGGATCTCCAGAACTTCGGTCAGAATTGAAATCGGCCCATAACTTCGCGACTTAGCGGCTTTTACACTAATTTCAAGATAAAAAAGCCCAGACGTAAAAAAAACGACAAAATTGGCCACTTCTGTACGTACAAGGGCTGCGCATCCATGCCGGCGTTTTGTTTGGGAGGGGTTCCCAGCGTATTCGGATGTCTTTGCGGCCCGGGTCCAAAATCATTTTTCAAGATGAAAAAGCTCCATACTACAGTCATTTTTTTTTTTTTTTAAGAGTCCCCCAGATGTGAAAATATGGATCTCCAGAACTTCGGTCAGAATTGAAATCGGCCCATAACTTCGCGACGTAGCGACTTTTACATTAATTTCAAGATAAAAACCCAGACGTAAAAAAAACGGTTAAAAAAATGCCACTTCTGTACGTACAAGGGCTGCGCATCCATGCCGGCGTTTTGTTTGTGTCCGCCGTACGTACGTACGAGTCGTACGTGCTGCTACTTTCTGGACTGCGGCTGTTGTTGCTATTGTTGCTGCTGTAGATGTGTTATATAAGGACTACTACTACTATTGCTGTACGTACTGGTGCTGCTGTATACTGATTTCACTCTGCTGTTGTAGTTGTTACTGTGGTGGGTGGGTGGATCGGTTGGTGCGTGTGTGTCGATCGGTTGGTGCGTACGTACGTGGTTGGGTGGGTGGGTCGGTGGTTGGGTGGGTGGGTGTGAGTGAGTGGATGTCGTCATGTACATGACAGTGGGTGGGTGGGTGTCGGTGGGTCGGTTGATACGTGGTTGAATGCGTGTGTGGATGTGGATCGTGACCCAGTTCTTATTTTGTATTTTTTTTTCTGTCCGCTATTATACCGGCCCCGCCCTGGCGTGGTTCGGGGTACCACTAAATAGTCTATCTATCTATATTATTAAATGCTGCTATTCTATCTGCCTGTCTGTCTGTCCGTAATTGAGCAGCGCTATCCAGAGCGATTCAGCCCCACCTGCCCCCATGGGTAGGAAGGCTGGGTGCCACAACCCGCAGAACACCGGGTCCCATGTCGCGCCGAGCCGTGGCCGTGGCGCAATCCCGATGCAGTTCTGGCAGCCATCTAGCCAGCCTACCTGCTGACTTACAAATTTTTAATTACTATTCTGGCAGCTGATTGGTTGCCCAAATCCATGCCAGTGGCTGCTGGCTCTTTCTAGACCATCGGTGCTGAAAAAAGCCACCGAGGTTCCGCCGAACCCGGGGAGGATAGGCTCCAATCCCCGGTTCAGAAACCCCTCCATATCTCTACAACTCCGACCGACCGGGGACAAAAACGGCGATTTCCCGGGTCGACACTGCCCCGCACGGTATGGAAACCCCACCCCCATCAGTTGGTCACTGATTGGCTGAGGCTCAGGGAGCGGGACGATAAGTTCCCACCCCCGAATCATAAATCCTTCCATACATCTACAACTCCCACGACCTGGGGACGCAAACGGACATCCCCCGGGTCGATACCCTCCCCACAAGGTGTGGAAACCCCGATACCACGGGCTATTTTACGGTTGCCTGGACCTTATAGAGCCAGCGCACGGCGAGAGTTGCCCCTCCGGGCAACGGTGAAGTCCCACCGCACCCGGGGATGACAACGTCCCATCCCCGGATCAGAAATCCTTCCATACATGTACAACTCCAACGACCCGGGGACGAAAGCAGACATCCACAGGGTCGATACCGCCCCGCAAGGTGTGGAAACCCCACCACAACTGGCTGATAGCTGATTTGGATGGGAAGCTGGAGCCCAGAGAGCCAGCGCGCAGCGAGGGTTACCCCTCGGGGCAACGGCGAGGTCCCGTCGCACCCGGGGATGATATGATCCCATCCCCGGGTCAGAAATCCTTCCATACATCTACAACTCCAACGACCCGGGGACGCAAACGGACATCCCCCGGGTCGATACCGCCCCACAAGGTGTGGAAACCCCAATACAACGGGCTATTTCACGTTTGCCTGGCCCTGATAGAGCCAGCGTGCGGCGATAGTTGCCCCTCGGGGCAACAGCGAGGTCCCGCCGCACCCGGGGATGATAACGTCCCATCCCCGGGTCAGAAATCCTTCCATACGTCTACAACTCCCAACGTCCCGGGGACGAAAGCGGACATCCCCCGGGTCGATACCCCCCCCGCAAGGTGTGGAAACCCCACCACCACTGGTTTATTGCTGATTCGAATGGGACGCTGGGGGACTGATAATCACGACTACGTAGGCGAGATTTAAATCACGACTACGGGGACGTTTAAGCTTCATCCCCGGGTTTCGAGCCTTGCGTTTCTCATATTTAAACCCGCCGCGTCCGCGAACAACGCGTGTAGTATCCGTCCTCACCGGCACCCCAGGCAGCTCCCAGGGACCAGTACGTGACGACAGCGAAGCCCCTCAGAGTCCCTTGTGGTGTACATCAGGCCATAGAGCCATAAAATCCCGTTGCTGCAGCCCTCACAGCCCTCAAGACCGACACAAAGTACCAAAGTACGGACTGTATCCTACAGCTGCAGTATACTGATATTAATATGGTAGCAGTGGCAAGGTTACAGGTGCTTCAAGTATACGCTATACGAGTAGGATGACTCGTACTCTGCTTGCTGCTCGTACCGTCGCCGCCTCCGTACAGCAGTGCGTATAGTACAGCAGCACTACCTACAGGAGTGGTGCAGCAGTACAGTAGTAACTGAGCCAGTAGTACTACAGCAGCCGCAGTATAGTATAAAAGTACTGCTGTAGTATCTAAATTGTATATTATACAGCAGTACCACACAGACAGCATAGACGCAACAACGAGCAACACCACGGCAGTACAGTAGTACAGCAGTACAGAGTTTGGGCCCGCCAAACACCGTACGAGTACGAGAGCCATATTGTGACACCATCCTTGAACAACCTCGAGCATAGGCTTTTATACCGGGTAGGGTTTAGTGTAGCGCTCGCCGCTGAGCACGATTTATCAATCCAAGTTTCTTAACGTCCCCCAACAAGTGATCGATACTCGGTGTGTTCTTATAAAGGTCGCCAGGTACCTGGTATGTGTTATACTCGTAAGCCTTTACGGTTACTACTGTTGTGCTGAACACCTTTTTTTGGAGGGAAAATGGGGAATAAAACTGGCGATTACAGCATCAAACGAACTAAGCGGTCCGGGCTCTTGGGGTAGTGGATATTATCTCCGAAAGTACACAGCGTAAGGGGCTACACGACACACACAGCGTAAGGGGCTACACGACACACACAGCGTAAGGGGCTACGCGACACGCGCGCAGCATGAACGTACTCGGACTTCTGCACGCTGTTGGTCGCGATACTGATCTCAGCCTTTTTATTTTGTTTTTTTTTCTCATCCCATTTATTATCTTCGCCCTTCCTTTCTCTCTCCTTCCTAGTCGTAACTCACATCCGGGGTCACAAAGTAGGCTATTCTCCCTCCTCCCCCACTACGGTTCTTGCCTTGCATTTTTATCGCGAGAAGATTTCAGCACTTTTTACCCCCAACTCTCGTCGAATTGTGCCTACCCACGCTATAATATGCGCTCTCGACAGTTGGTGTCATTTGAGAATAGAAATCTCCATGTTACGGAGAATCGAACCCTCGACATCCAACCAAACAAGCTTCGTGGTTACCTGTTAGACCACCGGGGCGACCAGCTTGTAGCGTGAAATTACGAAAGCACATCAAAGATGAATGGTACGTGCGGTACCGCATGTGCATCGACCGCAACGGGTGCCGCACACACACGTTCCGCGGGCACTACGTACGATCCCCGGCGCTGCGAGAAAGGCGCTAGTTGAATACGAACTTGTCATCGCATGGCATAGGGTTGCAGGTGGTTTGATTACCTCTGATGAAGCCGCGGCTGCTTGACTGTAGATATGGTACCTTTATCCAGAGTCGATGTCAGGGAGGTTGCCGACAAAATACTACGTAAGTGCCCGGCACGTCTTAAAAAAACGGCTTAAAAAAAACAAAAAATGTGCACGCGCACCGCAATGTCCCCAAGTTAACATCCCATGGACTGATGAAGGCACTTTGCGAAAAACATGAAAAAATTGTACGCACAAGACGGGGATTGCCAATACTCGCTGTGTGATGGGCAGTTCTTCAGTTGAGCACCATCCCCGATAAACACAACGATTGACTCCCAGAGCACACCCTCTAAAGTAGCGCGAGTCTCGAGCGGTCAGCTTACTTATGTCCAGAAATGTTGCTCCTCCGAGCTCTCTCGTGCACGAACTTGTATTTATTTATTGGCTCTTTGGGCAGCTGACCTTTACAAAGCTGGGAACCGCACGCAACCAGCGGCGTCCTAGAACCGGCACACGGAATATAAACAAGTCTTTGGACTACCCGCTACACTACCCCAGGGCACATTTCCCTTTCTTTTTTGACCCGCCCTCTAAACAGTCCTTAGTCCTATTTTTCTTTCTTTTCTTGGAAAGACTAATGGGCGGGTCGAAAACCCTCGCCGCATTGTGGTGTGGATCGGCAGGGCCAGCACTCGCCTCCACCAAGGCGAACATGTCGCGGTGCATCCTCTCAACGATCTCTTGGCCCGGCCTAAGCATAGACGAATCATCCGCTTGCAAATTAACTACACACAACTTGACGGCCCTTGTGCACTGTGCCGTCAAGTTCGCCCTCCCACGAAGTACAGATAGTGCAGCTTTGGGTGCAATATCATCCTGACAGTCCCCAAATTCCATATCCTGCATATCGTCGGTGAAACCACCACGAGACGGTCCTAAACCTTGTCCGTCGAACGCGCGCAGCCCCGCATTCGCGAGACTCCATTCCTCTGAGCGGTGTCGCCAACGGGGGTGAAAGGACATCCCACTGAACTCTTTGGTGCACTTCAATTGAATGAGAACGGCTAACACGTGGCTACATGGCAACCCAGTTCTTTTTATCTGCAAACACGTGCACAGCTGAAAATTGTGAGGCCCGAGAACAACGATGTGGCCAACCGGTGGGTCCTTCTGCGTTTACAACACCTTAACGACCGTTCCGATCTCTACATCCTCAATAAGTTTAGCAAAACAAAGCAAGGACGTCGTGCCAAACATGGAGAGATCCACTAATTTATCGTCTGCATCGCTGCCAAAGGCATCCTCTGGAACGTCACAGCACACGTCTCTGGATCGGCCGTCCTCTAGCCCGATAGCCAAATCCATCAGGATTTTCCTTACATCAACTCCTTCCAACGCTGTCGCGGAGTAGGCCGGAGTCGCGCACGCCTCGGCGCGCATCTCCTGCGCAACGTCAGGCACAAGGCACCCCAACAAAAAACAATGCCCACATGTAAGCACGGTCAGGGAGCGGCAAGCGACAACGACGATGTACCTCTTGAAGTACAGGACGTGCAAGCGCCAAAACGAACAATGGTAGACAGACGGGTATAGCATAGTTTTTGAACTCACATCTTCGGTGTATTTGCTAGCTTTGTGCGCAGATAGCTCCTTGAAGAAATGCTCCGCCTTGTGCATGACGTTGGCATTCACGTGTTCTTTCCCGAGAAAGGTGTTTGTCGTGCCGACCCAATAAAGGGGCAACGTCGAATTGAAGTCATAGGTCAGACTCTATACGTGGCATGCGTCGGCATCTATGGGGCGCACGGGATACGTGGCACGCTTCCACGCGAAAGAACATCGGTATGTTGATCCTCGTATACCACTATGTTCATCCTCATACAAAAACGTAGCCAAAACATGCAGAGTCAGGAATAGAGGGTAAGGCGCGCGGCACGAAGCCACGGTTTCGGAACCGCGTCTTTCAACATCTTCCTTTCCCGAGGAACTCACCATCAAAATGTTAGAGCGAGGTTCTCCACACGCCTATTCACCTCGTTCAACACAGCAAGGAGGCAAGAGCGCTTGTTGACGTAACGCCCGTTCTTGATGACGCTGAATGTCCCCTCCACGCGCGAAGAGGCCGTCATACCCAGCGTCATTGCCGTCGGATTATAGCAGCGCGCCCAGTGTTTCCGCTGGCTGTGGACGTCACGCGTGGAGTAGTTGAAGAAGATAATGCGCGTTGTCGTGGAATCTGAACTTGATCGCACTTAGGAGACGGTATGGCACGTATCTGTATCACACTCTAGACGACAGTACGTGGGCAAACTACATTGGCCGGCAAGCACCTGGAACGTCCAACCACTGCATGCAGATAACTTATTGGCCAACTCACTTGTAAACGTAGCCAGTGGTATATCCTTCACACTTAGTGCCCTTGACGAGAAGTTCAACCTTGTCCCAAATTGCTTCAAACGCCTGTCCATCGTGTACACGGGGGGGTAGTTTAACCTTGTCCCAAAGTGCTTCAAACGCCTGTCCATCGTGTACATGGGGGGGTGGGAATGTCGCGAAGTCGGACGTGTCGAGGAACCAAAAACACGTTGAAAACCAGCAGTATCAGGAAATGATGGAATGGGGCTGGCCAGCCGAGGTAACTTACATTACCGGACGTAGCAAACGCATCCGCTTTGTAGCGCCGGAGCAGGTCCGGAAATTTTCCATTCATCGCCCCTGTACAATTCTTCCTAAGATTCTTCATAATATGCCACGAGCAATGCAGGTGCGCTGCGTTTGGCAGGACGTCCGCGATAGCGCTTGTCATGTCGGCGTCGGCGTCGGTTATTATCACCTGTGGGAAAGAAGCACATCAGAGAGACGGTCACCGTTAGTACGCACGTATTTCTGTACACCCATTGTGCATGGACAGTATTAGCACCCTGGTTTTTGTGGTTTCGACAACAACGATGAACTGACCTTCGGGCTACCTCCACTGATCCTGATGAACAAATCTGATGGCGAATTCGAAGGAAGTTTTTCTGTTGGAGAGAAACCCTTGCGCGAAGACAGCTGTTTTGTCCTCGGAATCAACACCGACAAACAAGCACAGCTTAATGCCATACCTGCCGCACGGAAGGCAGTAAACAGTGCGCCAACGTCAGTTTTCTGGCCTGGTTGATGTTAGATGAAGCCCGTTATTTGGGTACACTATAATTGAAGTGCATGCCAACGCTGCATTGGATACTCTCACCTATTCATCAGGCACGTGTTGTCCTGGATAACCACGCCACCAAACTGCCTGGCCATAACCTCCTGGTTCTGGGTAGACCACATCACCGACCGGAGTCGATGGTAAGAGTCCAGCTCCCAATCCGCTTCACATGTTTTGTCTCCAGACAGTTTCGCGATGAGGTTGGCGGCGTCCGTGCCCGTCGCCCAATTCTCACGCATCATCCTGTCGGAATTTTTCTCACCTGTGGTACAGATAGTGACAGCACTTAAGCACTGCCTAGTTGACGACAGACGCAACCGTTAAGTTGACCACGAACGACCACCCGCAGTTCTGGACGGTGACTAGTTTGGGTGTCGCCCTCGTTTCTGCGCACTTGTACCTATCTGAACGTACCTATCTGAACGTTGGTAGTGTCTGAAATCCTAAAACTTACATTGATATTCCTACCTGTATTTTTAGAACTACTGTACGAGTAGTGGTGTACTGAGTAAAAGTGAGAGGGGGTAGCAGGCAAGTCCGACTATCTCGCCGGGCCTATGCTGTCTGTGTGGTACTGTATAATATACATAAGAAGTATCATACAATTTAGATACTACTTTACTGCGGCTGCTGTAGTACTACTGGTGCCCAGTTACTACTGTACTGCTGCACCACGACTGTAGGCAGTACTGCTGTACTATACGCACTGCTGTAAGGAGGCGGGACGGAGGCGGCGGCGGTACGAGCAGCAAGCAGAATACGAGTCATCATCCTCGTACAGCGTATACTTACAGTACCTGTAACCTTGCCACTGCTACCATATTAATATCAGTATACTGCAGCTGTAGGATACAGCCCGTACTTTGGTACTTTGTGTCGGTATTGAGGGCTGTGAGGGCTGCAGCAACGGGATTATATGGCTCTATGGCGTGATGTACACCACAAGGGACGCTGAGGGGCTTCGCTGTCGTCACGTACTGGCCCCTGGGGGCTGCCTGGGGTGCTGGAGAGGACGGGTACTACACGCGTTGTTCGCGGACGCGGCGGGTTTAAGTTATGAGAAACGCAAGGCCTGAAACCCGGGGATAGAGCTTAAACGTCCCCGTAGTCGTGATTTAAATCTGGCCTACAACGTATAATAAGTCGAGATTATCTGTCCCCAGATAAGTACAAGGACAACGAACATAGCAGTCCGACAGGGTCCAGCTCCACCGCTCTTCCACTGTGTCTGTAATAGAGCGTGCCGTCAGGTGAGGGAGTGTAGAGAGAGCCCCCCCGATGTTACGTTGACCTGGGCTCCTCCTGGGGGTCTTTATCATGTACCCATACAAATGTTTGTTTTATACGTAGAAGCTTCTCCGACTTGAACTTGATAATAGAGTAGCACGTTCGAAAGAACAAGCGACAGTCCCGCGAACATGCAGTAACAGGCGAAGTGTCTTTCTCGCTACTGGTGTACCAGGTACTGCTGTAACTCGCACATCCCTTCACCTTGTTAGATGGACGAGTGGTGTTGGCACTCCACAGTCAGCAGCGAGAGGTCGGGTAGAATCGCAGTTGCTTGCAGTTAGCTATTTGGGGTGATGACCTCTGGGTCCTGTCTCAGTTCTCAGTCAGGACCGGTCTCTCGAACGGTTCTTGGGCAACCCTATTATTAATATCTCTTGTATGTACAAGGGCTCCGCTCCGCGGGCGGCTGACGCCGCCCGCTACACTCGCGCAAGGAAAGGGGCAGAAGAGGCTCATGATGTAGTGCAAGCACCGACTTGAAAATGCCAAGGGGTTCATGGTGCAGCGACGAAACGGCGGACTTGACATGCATGCAAAACATGCTCGGGATCCACACATTATAAGCTCCATGATCCAGGACAACAAAGCTGTATGTTCGAAAGAGAAAGCACAGCAACACGGCTCATAGCACGGCGCTGCGCTGCCTGCTGTGGGTGTGATCCGTGCCTTTTTCGTAATTCTGTGTGGTAGTACAGCAACAACAGCAGCAGTAGTACTTCGTTCTTTGTATGTACTCGTAATATTAAGGAGAAAGCACAGCACAACACGGTCGTCAAGTTGTGAAGTATGAGTACGAGTACGAGTATACGTACGAGTACTCGTACTCGACCAAAGCGACGAAGCGAAAAACAAAAACAAAAATGCGGTCGAAAATAAAAGAAATCAAGTACTCTCGTACATCGTACATATGTACATCTCGAATCACACACAAACACGAATACTCCAAATGACATATATTCCATTTGGGACAATATGTCCAAGATACCCCCCGCACCTATTAATAGGTACATTTTTCTCGGGCTATGTTGGGCTGTTCGAAAATCTGGAGACACCGTCTCCAAGCTCAACACTGACCGCAGCTTCTCACGTTTTTTGTTTTTCAACATATATTAATTCGCCTCGTTTGTGCAAAAACGTGTCAACAAGCCCCTGGTTTCTCTGGGGGTAATACTTTTCACACCCAAATTCTGAGCACTGATTTGGAGAGCTATGGGTATAAGCCGGGGGCGATTTTTGTCGCATAAAAAAAAATAACTTTTGACGGAGATACGAGGAAAAATACGAATCTTGAAGGTCGTTTGCCCCTGGTTACTACTGTTTGAAAAATCGTGCGATATACAAATAGAATACGGCAAACGATTGCTCTGGTCCACACCTGGGGGCGATTTTTCTTTCCTTTTCAACAAGACGAAATTGCGTGAGATATTAGAGTGTTTGCGTTTTTTTTCTTACTTTTGCTGCTCCAAACAATCTCCCGGAGGGAGGATTTGCGATATTTTTTTTAAAAACGGCAAAAAAATACTTTAGAGAAGTAAGGATTTGATCAAAAGTTACGGTAACTTTTGGCTCTCAGTTTCATTGGCCTACACACGCCGAGCATTCTACCGACGCAGAACGCCACAACCGATGGGAGCACAGAGGCTTGAGAGGTGTAGCTAGAGTATGACACGGACGAGCGGTGTTGGATTTTGCTAGCGGGGCGCCGGCGGACTGCCGGCGGCCAGCTACGGTACGCTCTCGCCGGCTTGGTGTCGTGCAGGATGCGTCGTTCAGAAAGAACTATATGTACACGTACTCGTACCGCCTTGCTTGTAGAGCTCGACAGGATGACTGATCGTCGTGTATCATTTCAATTCCACCACACTGCGGTAGCAGCAGTAGCAGCAGTAGCAGCAGTAGCAGCAGCGGGGCACGCCGCCACGGTCTGTATATGTCGGGCGCCGGGCGGGCTTGGAGCGGAGCGTGCCGGCGCGGTGTCGCGCGTAGGTCGAGGGCAGCAGCAGGAGCAGCACACGACGAGAAGAATAGTCGGTCGCAAAATCGAAAAAGCAAAAACGGAAGCTGTTGCTTCTGCTATGCTGCTGCTGCTGCTGCTGCTCGGGCTGCCGACGCTGTTTGTTTATGTTGCTGGAGCAGACGCTGCCGTTAGCTGCCGCCACGTAGCTGCAGCCAACTGTGCTGCTGCTTGCGGTCGTGGCAGCGGCGGCACTGCGGGTATCCCTGCCGCCTCCACCGTTGCTGGGTTGCCGTTCCTCTCGTACGCTAGTTTTTGTTTTCGTTTTTTTTTTGGTTCGCCCCTCTTCCCTTGGTATTTTCGGAGGCGTCGCCTGCAAGATTGGGTTTACTTCTATTCACTTTTTTTAGCGGAAGGAAAGTTTTTTTTTTATTTACTTCTATCGCAAACACTTTATTATTCATCATTTTGCTCAAAATGACTGATTTTGTTTGATTTGTTTCCAGTCTTGAAATATTTTTGGATGTTTTTCGATGCAATGTTGCATAACTACAAGAATTTAGTGTGGGAATTTATTTTCTTTCTCGTTCTCAGCATCGATTCCTCTTGTCTTTGTGGTCAAGAATATGGTTGTATCATTAACAAAAATGCATGTTTTCATGAGTTATGACTATAAACGTCATTGAAAATATTGTGCTGGATGGACATACGCGTATCGTGATTGCGCCGCTTGAAACACGAAAAAGTTGAACGACTGTCACGTTCTGTCACCCTCGAGGCTGCTCGCCCCCCCGCGATCACCTCTTTATCGATTCGGTCCGGGTCGAGCTCTACTGCCTCTCTGCCCCAGTGAGACCCGTGGCCCGCCAAGCGTGAAACCCGGTGCTCACCGTGGCCCTCGTTCGCCCACTCGAGCATGGTGTTTAAACCGCCTTGCTGTCTCTCTTTACAAACCATCTTTGGTTGAGAAATAAGCACATCTTGAATTTGTTTTCACCAGTAGAAACGTTCCTTATATTTTCGGACATACTGGATACGCAGAAGCGGCAGCAAGCCAGACAAAGCCCCTTGATGATTCCCTCGTGTCTCGATGGACATACCACGCCTAGCCACGAAAAAGGCGACCGCGCTCCTTCCGCCCCCCCCTCTACTGGCCAGCGCCCTTCCATACCCGCGATGGGGCCTGGCTCGCCCGCGCTGCCGTGCTCTCTGGTGACACGCACGAACCCAAAACCGAAAAATAAAAAAGGCTCTCGCCGACAAAAAAATATAAGAAACAAAGGACAGGGAGGAAAGCTCCGGCAAGTAATCAATAATAGAAGGAGGCGGTGTCGAAGTGGGAGCTCTGAGATGCCAGGGATGGGCAATCCCTGATCGAGATATTAGTAAGTATGTTTATGTGTAACACATACGTACTGCTTCTATATCATACCGGTACGTAAAGCATGTGTGGTACGTACTGCTGCTGTATCATACCTGGTACCGGTACATATGGTATGCGTGTTACGTGGTGCGTACGTAAACCCGTACCATACCTACGTTGTATATCCATACCACTCTGTTCGGAAATGTAAAGACCGTTACGTAGAGTAATACAATGTACAATAACCCGATCTTGCCTTTCGGGACAGAGGGGTATATGATGAAAAAAATCCATGCTACTTACGATCGAAATGTGAAGAGATTGTTCCAACGAGTGCAGACACACCTGCAGCAGCTACATACGCCATACTCCTTTACGACGACAGCGAGAGATGCAGCCACCAGCCGATACCGTGCCGACGCTGTTCTGCTGCTTCCGTTGTACAAGCGCATACTCGAACCGTGCTCGATGCCGTCCGATGTCTGTGGGCGTGTGTGCTCTTCTTTCGTCAAGCTCCTTATCGTCGTGATGATGGGTTGATATGCCGGCTGACAAAAAAGGAGCGTACGTATTTGTTTTCAAGCCACACGGCACACAGCGCACAGCAGCATGAAGAGGCCTGCGTGAACAGCTAAACAATGCTGCACGACGGCGGATGCCCCCGCGCACGGATGCAGAGACGTGAGTTTGGTGTGCGTCTCGCTTGACCTTTGCCTCGCTCCGTACGCACATCGGTGTGGTGCCTCATCATCATGCATGCGGTGCGGAGTGAAAAAAGTCATCATACTATTAATACTACTGTAGTATTTCATGGGACGAACCAGTTTTCACAGGTAACACGTATGGGACCCGCTGAATTGATTTTTGAAGAGATTGACTGAGCGAAATGGCGCTTTTTTTCACGTGGCCTGCTCGGCTTGGCCGAGTGGGACGGGGTACTCTATGAAACTGACACCATTTTTCCGACTTGACGGCGCGCCGCGCCGGCCACGGAGCTCGGTCGAGCGCGACACCTCGGGTGCGCGTACCCCGAACGATTCCTCGTACACGACGCCCGGCACAAACAAGATCGGCCGGGAGGCCGCGGCGCAAAATTGTGCCGAGCAGCAAAACAAACATATTTTTACTTCGTGACATACTTCTACGTATGATGAGTTGGCGTTGGTTGGCGACGATGGTGTAAACCACGCCTCTTACTTCGTGAGCTAGACAACAGGTAACCGTTTTTGTTTTTCTGGTGGTCATCACGGCTAGCAGTCGAGGTACAGTAGATCATTTGTGCGGGGTGGAGAGCCTTACCCCCGCACAAGGGGAATTGTCGTATAATGCACTGTGTTTATGGCAAGGTACCCACGAGGGAGTTACATAGTATACGGACCCATTGCTGTCTCTGGAATGGCCATACCAGAAAAGCAATAATGATTCGACGCTGTCATCCATTGCAAGGCCGCCTCACGGGCCGTTCTTAGTAGGATGCAGCTCACCGTTCATGCGAATCGCCCAACACCTCACGGCGCTTCGCGCTTGGTGCAAGCAATGTCTGCCTGGTTGGTGAAAACCCGACGTGGTCCGCCCTGTCATTGTAGGGCTGCGAAGATCTGTTCTTGTACGACTACGGCCATGCATGGCATGATTACCCCCCCCCCCCGCACCCCGGTGACTCACTACTTTACCCGCAAAGCCCCTGCATTTACGGCCACCTCGCATAGAAAGACCACCGAAACAATTGAGTCTATCAGCATCAGATCGTCTGCCATAGCCCTAACACTCAAATAGTTCCCCATGCCCCCTCCCTCGCCTTCCCGTTTCCGATACGATTGTGTCGAAATCCCTACTATCTGCTTCTTTCATATAGACAGCAACCACGCCTATTACTATATATTTGAAGACCACCATGAAACGAGGTCCTCAGCAACATCCCAAGCAGCATGGACACTGAAAATGCACCCCCCCCCCGTTCTCATCTGTTGCTAATTCTGTGTTGAAACGCGTGTATTTGTAGCCACCTCGCCCAGAATGACCACCAATATTGACAACATCGGCACCAACACTGGCGGCAACATGAGCATCAACAATAGCACCACCAACAGCACCAGCAGCGCCACTCCTATTAGGCTAAGGATCACTCCTGCGGGGGGGTGGGGGGTGGGTGGAGAAAGAGGGGGTGGGAAGGCCGAGAGAGAGGACGCTAGTGGTGGTGGAGGTGAATTGGGTGGGGGCCCGTCTCTGACCGGAATGCTAGGAGGAAATTCGGGCTCCACAGACTTCGGAAGGTCTGATATGACGTTTTTACTGTTGATACTGTTTCGTTTTTTTTTTTTTTTTTTTTGAGTTTTCGGTCACCTTTGGTCATGTTTGGTCATCGACACGTATTGTTACGTACAGTTTTGGTCCTGTTCGAGGGGTTTTATCACGTTTTGTGACATTTCGTCATATATTTGTTTTATTCCGGTCAGTGTTTAAATATTTTTGGCGCTGCAACACACACCAATCACTCCGCGAGCTGGACAACCCGGGTACCGTTATTTGTTTTTGGCGGTGACCACGACTGGCGGTAGACTTTAATAATTTGTGCCGGGTGGAGAACCATAACTCCGCACAAAGGGCATGATCGTACCATGCAGTGTGTATATGGTACGGCACCCACGATGCAGTGACATAGTATACCCAATGCTGTCTCTGGAAGTGGCCATACCAGAAATCAAATTAGTGTGTTTTGTTTTCTTCCTTTTTGTGATTTCTTGCAATGTGTTCGGCCTTCCCCCTCCCCCCTTCCCCCCCCCCCCCCCCCCCCCCCTCCAGTATACCTGGTATATCACTAGGGAATAAGAGGCCCTCCCGCCCCCACGGCGGTAGGGCCATTGAAGCAAGTAGTAAAGGAGGTGATAGAGGCTCAAATTAAAATAATAGGAATACAATTGGAAACAAATTGACGAAGATTCTTATTAGGAGTACAAATGGTTAAGGAAATAGAAACGAGGGGGATTGACTCCGAATCAATGTGGGTTGTTTGATGGAAAACATATTCATAATAGATGTGGCCAGGGGGGACTGGGGGGGGGGCTGGCTGTTCCTGAGAGCACGTTTGTTTTTGTCGGTTGTCTCGCGGTCATAGCGAAACGGCCTTGCAAAATCCCTCGCGAGACTGTGGCTGTGCTGATGATCGAGATCATTTGACTCGTGCATGCATGCATACCGAGTTTTTCGTGAAAAATATCATATGATAGGGCACAAATACTGCATACTCTGCGTACGTATACACTACCGGCCCTCTCATAAGAAAGTGCCCCACAAGAAACTCAGCCTAAACATTACGGGAGAAATAAGAAAATCGGCAGGTATTATACTGAAGTTAGTGTGGGACACACCCCTTTCTCAAATAAGAAAGTCGGCCTATGCCCGATTTCTGGTTTCTTATGAGCGGGCCGGTACTGTATGTACGTTATACAGCAGGCACATTGTATGTGCGTACAATGAAATAAAATTCAAGAGAAGAAATCGCACACAGCACCGCGCAGCAGGATTGCGCAAAACGAAAAACCGCAAAAGGCGGTACGTTGCTGTTGTGCCGTGAACGGACAAGACCGATTGGAAACATATAAACCTATCTATTCTTTCACGATTAGAGGTCCGTAGTAACTCGATGCTCTTTGTCCGTACAGACCAACTGATACACAGCTCTTTGCAAACAGACCTTTCGTTTCGCAACCAGCCCTTCAAACAGGCCAACTGAGCTCTTCGCAAACAGCAACTGACGTAACAGCCAAACTGACGTATTGTACTGACGTATTATGCAAACAGCCCAACTGACATCTACCCGCGGGAGCGGAGGGGTTCCCAGCGTATTCGGAGGGCTTTGCGGCCCGGGTCCAAATCCACACTAATTTCAAGATAAAAAATATCCACACTAAAATCAGGTAATTTTCCTGGCCATACTAAAATCAAGTAAATTTTTCCTAAAGAGTCCCCCAGATGTGAAAATATGGATCTCCAGAACTTCGGTCAAAATCGAAATCCGCCCATAAGTTCGC
>MEHQ01001190.1:83892-133536 GCA_008828725.1 Saccharina japonica | reverse complement strand
CGCTTTGTCCGCACTCCTTGGCTTTAGATGAAGATGCAGCAGTGCAGTTTGTTGCTTCTGTCTTTTTTGCTGCTGCAGCTGCTGCAGCTGCTGCTGTGCATTATGTTGACGCTCTGCTGCTGGCGAGGTAACCCGTTTTTCTTGCGTCGCCTTTACTATATTAAGACCACTCCGTAGGAAAGCCTTGTAGTATGCATACATTTGAAGACATACGCAACAGTACTTAGTTACGAGCTGGGCCAGCCAAAATAATGTTTTTAAAGCAGATTGGCCATGCCCCGACCAATTTAACGAATTTGGACCTGGAATTTGGACACAGTGTAGATCATGTACTAACCAACACACTTGCCGCCTGCCCTTTTTTTTTTTTTTTTCCTCGAGAGAGATACGACGATCCAAAAATCGAAAAAATGCAAAAGCGATCAAAACTTCTCGGGAAAAAAAAAAATCAAAGAGGGCAGGCGGCAGGTATTTTTGCACGTACTGTTCAAAGACGTGGTTAAAATGCCAGAGTAAAACTCTCATAATTGGTCGGGGCATGGCGGAAATACCATTTTTCCGTATTTTTTTTACTTATATATGGAATCGAGTTTTGGTCATATCTCTTGATGGATGGAGAATTGGGCAACGAGACTTACATCGATCTTCTCCTTGTGTCCTCAGCATTGTCTTCACCAAAGTTCATGTTGATCGAAAATGACATTTTTTATACGAAATTAGAATGAAAAAAATGTTGTTTTCGAGTTTTCGCGGATATCTCGGCGAGATCGAGTCGAGAAAAAAATATGTATATAATTTTTCATATACCGTTTTTTTTTGCACAAGCACTGGTATGTCAGGGTTGGCGCTTCAAATTTGTGTAGCCTAATTCGCAGTGGTTCACGAGATTCGACTATAGGAAGCTTTGTACGTTTCTTGGCTGGCCCAGCTCGTAGGGTTATTGATTTACTCACGTGCGTGCACAGACATCATGATTACAGCATGATGCAGGCTCGCGAGAATGTCACGTGACCATGTCACCTGGGCATGGCTCTGAACGTGATGTGTCGTCGAAGAGCTACGGTATGGTGTCTCGCGGCACCGTCTAGCCTGGTATGATACCTGGTATCCAGGTATCACCTTATTGCGCTGCATTCGCAAAAATCGTCTATTTCTTGACATCGGAGAGTGATCGAGATTTGTTTTTAAAAACACAGCCACCACCACCACCACCACCAGCGACAAGTTTCTGATGGTGCTGGTGCTCAGCTGGTGGTGTGGTAATGGTGGCGGTGCTTGACTTGAGGATGGCTGTTGGTGATCTCTGGTACCTGCTCGTACCTGGTACCTGGTATGGGGTGGAGTACGCATGCTTGTTTTCCCGAGGACCACCCGTGGTACCTGGTAAGTAGGCCATGCGACATGACCTAGCTTCGCGAACTCGGGACGGCTTTGAACACGAGCAGAGGCAGGGGGAGGGGGCGTTATCTAGGGGCGTTCAGAGACCCCGTCCGTTTCTAAAGCAGTGGTGATTTCGTCGCGCACGGTTACAGAAGGCGACGTACGTATCATACAATACGAGTACGACCTGAGTGAGGATGAACGATACAATCTCAGCAAGGTTAAAAGTAGCAACCGCACTGCTGCAATACTCGTACGCACAGCAGCCGCGAATCGCTGTGGCCACGACGACAAGCATGGCGCACGTACGAGTTGTACTACAGTATGCCAGCCTGCGACGTAAGAAGACGGTGCCGGGCATGGTGTAGGGAGAAGCGTGCGTTTTGAACGTGTGTGGGACGAAAAAAATGTTTTTTTTTTGTCTGCATTTGCTCCACTCTAAGTTGCTATGATAAATTGGGCATCAAAGATCACTTGATTAAAGTATTGTTTTTTGGGCATTAGACGAACTATATATAATAGATAGATACTATACAAGCGCAAAAATCGCCGCGCCTTGTTTATTCTCTTTGGGCTGCGCCAAGCGAAGTCGGTGGATTCATGATCCATGTGGAACGTACAACCACTCCATAAAAACAATAGGCCCAGTTTTTCTTACACCGTCGGGTTTGTTGGACCGAAAAGGAAACGGCCGGTTTCCGAGCGACTACTTTTTCGACGGGATTTTGCAGGACACTAATCTTATCGCCAATCAAATCGATTTTTATCGTTTTTTACTTTTTTCTGGAGGCGTTTGGTAAAAAGGGCTGCGGTGTCGTTTGAATTGGTCGCACGCGCCAAGGGTGCGCCAGACACACCACACACAGCACGCCTCGACAGTGTGCAAGGCCGCAGGAACAGCAAGCAACACCAATCTAACCATGAGTCTTGGTCCTGATGATACCCTGCCTTTGGAGTTCAGCGGGTTCGTCCAAGCAACATTTGACCTGCTGCTAGCTGATAGCCCTTTCATGACAAAGGCGAAACTGCTCAAGCACGTGCAGCACGTCTGCATCATGTACGCGTGCTTGGAAGTCAAGCGTAACGATGGGTGTGTTGGCGAAAAGGCCAAGCTCAAGGACGCAGCTGAAGCCTAGCGAGACATCGTTGCCCCGTTCTTCTTGAATTGGGCCAAAGATAACGACGTGAAGCTTTTGACGTGGCTGACGTTCGACATGCTTGCGAGGAGTACGATAACCGGAGGTAAGGAGGGGTCATATGACGGTACTGCTGTCGGTGCTGTGTACGGTCGTCGACATGGTCGGTAGTCCACCACGAAGCGAGCCAGAGCAGCTGCGTGGTGTTGAACCTGGGTACTACTCTGTTGCGCCAGAGGCGTGAGGGAGGGTGCATGTTACGCTGGCTTGATATAGTTTACGGGATACCGCTGTACAGTATTGCATAGCCCAGTGTGGCACGAAATATTACGGGAATAATAAAATGGTTCGTACGCGTATATAATGTATTATACTATGTAAGCGAGAACAAGTCACTCCGTACCCAAAAACAGGTATAGTCCGTACTGGTATAACACGTACGTGCTACTGCTGTCCTTTGTTACTCCTCTATACGCCAGGTATACATCTTCCGCTGTGTAGACTGTTACGCTGACAATGAGATGTTCGTGCAACCCCAAACATGACGCTCTTGTTCCGCAGCCC
The DNA here is from genome assembly GCA_008828725.1 of Saccharina japonica. Classification (NCBI taxonomy): domain Eukaryota; class Phaeophyceae; order Laminariales; family Laminariaceae; genus Saccharina; species Saccharina japonica. The sequence continues at coordinate 130,456 of MEHQ01001190.1, read as the reverse complement.
CAACCCTGTCCGCGAACGGCGACCTTCTGTGGGCGCGTTTCAATTAGGGGATGCGCGAGATGAAGAAAACGTACAACCCTATCTGGGACAGGTATGTAGCTGCTTGCTTTGTTGTCTTCGTTGGATATGAAGGATATCATAGTCCACGAGTTGTTCCTGCTACAGCATGAGGTTGGGATGAAGATTACATCATATGCTGTGTATATATGGTCCGTGCAGGACAATATGTACATTTTGTTTTCGATCAATAACTTTGGAAATACTACGAACTGGAAAATAAAAAGACGACGGCCATGATCGGCAGGGCCGAGGGAATCGCATAGCTCATTTAGATTTTTTTTCTCTACTAAAATCAAGTAAGTAGTGAAATAATCGAGAAAATGCACCCCGAAATCTGGCAAAATCAGCTAAAAAATGTGTTATTTTGGACAAAACCTTGATTTTATCGCGATTTTTTTGTCAATATTGAAAAAACAAAAGAAAACGGACCTGGGCCAAGACCAGAGCAATCGTTTCCTGCCCTTTAGTGTGAAATCTTAAAGTGTGATCTTGGTATCGAAACGATACTAGTAAATAGCATCCCAGGCTCGTTTTTTTTGCCGATATCACGGTCAATTTTTTTTTTAATCGGAAAGAATACTTACCTCGCAAATTCATGAACCCGTCGTTTCCCATCATAACATTTTACCCTCGAATTATGTGCCCACCTGGCGAAACGAAAGATGCTTTTACGGTTTATCGACTAAAAGAGGCGAAATATTTCGGGGGGGGGGAGCTTTTATCCTCTGCGCCTCCAAACGAGGCTTTTAGAGGTACTTTCCGTATTGAACACACCCCCTGGGCACAGGAGATACGCGTACCTGGGCACTGGGGGAAAATAGTACAAATTGTGCTGCAAGGATTATATGAACTGCTGCTTTCCTTGTACAGTACTCTACCACGTACCAGTATGCATTATACCTTAGGGTCTTACTTCAGTATACTCGAATATAAGTACGTACTTATAGTTTGTAAGGCCGTCTCTTATGGGTTTCTTTTTGAGGTTCATAAATGGACCCCTTTTGACCAAGGGCAAAAAAACAGCATCTTATGGAAGTCAAAACGACGAAGTTTGACCACAAAAAAATATGAACATCAGTTTGACGAGGCCACCTCACTCATTCTGCGCCCCAGAATAAACAGGGTCAGAGGTTACAAAATGGAGTTCAAATTTGAGACTTCGTATAGGTTTTTGTGTGCATACTATATGTTTGGTATAACATCACAGTGTGACTCGTATTATGTTGTACGACGTACATCTACCCGGCACACCGCCAGTAGAGCTGCTGTATATACAGGCTGAAGAAGCGGTCGCGCACAAGCCCACACTCGCCCGGCCCTCAGTCAGGAACTCTCACTACGGCATGGGGGAGGGACGATGAGGTGGATGTGAGCCATCGATCGTCTTGGCTGGGGAACTGTCGACGAACGAGAGCTCTCGCTGGGCAGCTCGTATCCTACCACTGCTGCAGCAGCATCTTGGTGTGAGCGTGTGTTTCGTCCCTATACAGAGCCGACACGATGCTCTCGACTCGCCGAGCACGCTCGGCATCTGGGTGCCGTCATCGCTCTCTTGGGGTCGATAGAGCTGCGCGCGCAGAGGCGGCACGTGCTGGGCGATGTTGAGGTGGCTCGATGCTAACTTTTTCTTTGAACGAGTACGATCTGGATGGTACCTGCTTTGTACGGTGTGAGCACTGCTGCTGTATACATGCCTGGTATCATATACCATGTACCTGGTATCATACTTGTACAGGAGTACTTGGCAGTACTTGGTTTATGTGTGGTCTCTCGTCTTTCGTGGTCTCCGCCTCATACGAAAAAAATGAAATACGTTTTTTTGTCATACGCTTCCATAAGAAACTACACTTGACGAGTGGACTTCAAAAATGAAGTCACAAACAGACGAGTCAAAAGGGGTCCATTTTTGAACCTCTAAAAAAATCCCATAAGAAACGGCCTAAGCTGTGCATGAATACATTGCGCGACAACAAAGGAAACATGATGTATGAACCAAAACAAAAAGAAAAATCAACCAACGTATCAAACGTACTGGATACGAAAAACACGGAACATGCGACTACTCGCATATACTCGTACACGAGTCCGCCGATCACACCCCACCGCAGCAGCCACCGTTGACCTGCCCGCCACCAATCACACCCCGCCCCACTGGTCATCGTTGAACTGTCTGCCATCCCGCCAGTCGGTAAGCGGTCGAGCATAGCCGCCCTGCGCCTTGGCCTACAGCTATGTCGTTCTCGTCTCGCTAAACCCCTAACAACCTGCTCCACCATACAGCAGTCAGGGCCTTCTTCGATCCCATTCCCGAAGATTTCGGGAATCGCGGTAAATCAACCATAAAAAAGTTACCAATGAGGAATATATGGATACCAGGCCCCCTTCCCATATATAGTACCGCCTCATTACACACAAGTTAAAGGTCACCAGAGGTTCCTCACTCCGTTTTGAAGACGCGAGACACTAACACCTCGGTGTGCCCTCCACACCAAACCCACACTAGAGAGAACCTGCCAGAGGATCCGCCCCACATTGGCGTCGTCGGCTTGGTCTGTTTGATCGGTGTTGGTGCGCAGCACGCGACGTTGGCCATAACTGTCAGCGTTGCTGTCGCGTGCTGCGCGCGGAAAAATATTCTACTCGTCGTATACTTTTACCCGCTCCACGAGCAATTCCGGTTCTCATCATTCTCGTGAGGAGGAAGAGCACTCCTTTGCCGAGGAGGAAGAACATCCCCCTGCCGAGCAAAAACCCAGTACGAGTCGCCTGAGAGGAGGTAGCAGAGGTGGCGACAGTCACGAAGTCGTTTGGCCGAATCGTTCGATTCGTCTCATTGACTTTGTCCGCCAAGTCACAACTGGCGGGGCAGGTAGCGAAGAAGCAGAAGGAGGAGGTGGAGCTGTCGGTTCAAGTGGTTCGAGCACGTCCTCATCAGGCTCCGACGACCGCTATTTCAGCTCGAAAGACAACGAGTACGACTACGAAGATCGTCGTCGTCGCCGTTGACGTCGTGGTACGCGGCGTTCATGGTCTCCCAGCCGCCGTCATCATCACGAGATATTTTGAGGAGGAGCCAGTTCTACAGTAGTTCTTCGTCCTTCCTCAACAGTACGCACGTGAAGGCGCTGAACAACCTCATCACCGAACAACTCGCCAAAGGCGAAATCGTTCAGGTTATGTCGTTGTTAAACACTGTGCACAGTAATCCCCTCGTCGGTCCCCTTGTAGGCACCCCCGTTGCGTCTAGCACGACGCGCGCTGTGTCTGGTATGCCGCAGAGTGATTCCCTCAAGCCTGCAGCCCCAGTTAGTACGCGAATGAACCCCACGGGTTTTGCAGCCCTGACTAAGTTATCTGGCACTGAGAACGACAATAATCTCATAGTGGACCGTATGGACCATTATGAGGCTTTTGATAAGGTCTCACTCAAGTATCGAGTTGGTTTGACTGAAGATTTGATACACGCGTCCCTGATGCAGTTTTTCCTGTACGTCCTCAAGGAGGCAGCAATTGTGTTCCACACGCAATTGATGTCTGGCATTGTCCTGTGGCGGCGTAGCGCCGACCACAAGTTAATTCCTGATGAGGAAAAATCTGTCCCGAAGTCATGGTCAGAGGTTAAGTTGGCCTTTGAATCCACGTACTTGTCCGCTGATGCCGTAGCGCGTTCTGTGGAAGAGATTGTCACAATGACAATGACGGACACTGACTCTGTCGCGTTCTTTGTCAGTAAGCACCGCGACATATTCAGTAACTTCCGTCGCTAAGTGGACCGTAACGGAGTTTCCGAGTTGGAAGCTCTTTAAATTGGGATCTTCCAGAGAGGGTTGACCCCAGAGTTGTTGGAGCGACAACGCTTAGGTCCGTACTGCACTACCAGGTAGTATGCAGGAGTCCACTGACCGCGCACAAGGTAATTCGGCCACGTTGGAGCAGTCCGTTGACGGCACATTGAGTACACTGTGGTCTACTGTAGCTCGTAAGAAGCCGCAGACGAGTCGTGAGCGTAGCACCACTACTCAAAGTACCGTCCACATTGACCGCAAACTTTCGCGGAGTATCCAAGGTGGGCAAAAGTTCGGTAGTTCAACCCGTGCTCAGGCACCGTCGACACAAGCACAGACTGCTTCACAGCAGTCTCACCAGTCACAGTTCGAGCCGTGCAGTCTCCCAGAATGCACGTCGAACAACAAGCCCGGCCATTCGTCGCAGAGTTGCTTCGATCATCCGCTGCACGGCGCAGCAAACAATCGTCGGTTCACGAGTACGTGAAACGGTCTAGCAGAAACCGTGACGGTGCCCAGTTGCGGAGGTCCCCCACACAGTTGGGAAGCGGTATAGGGTACCCGTACAGCAGTTGTCCGATGGTATGTCGAAATATGCACTGTTGGGTAGCCAGAGGGTCCATGCAAGAAGGTGTTTGCCTTCTGAGTCGCTTGACCTCACCATGTCCATAGTAGATGAGTGTGAACCCCGTAGGCTAGATACTGATATAGACGTAACTCCCCCACGTAAGCGTGTACGGTTTGCTGATTGTTTGCCTGGAAGGTCGTGGGTTGACGTGTGTCCCATAGCTTCTCCCGTACCAGGTACGTCGCAAGCAATTACTAGTACACAAGCGAGTACGGAGTGAGCAAGAAGTACGTTCTTCTGAGTCTGTTTGTTCCGCGTCCATGGCTATGGATGTCGAAAACTGTCACGTCTTGACAGGGTGCACAATAATATAATATGTATAGTTATGTTTGTGAAATTTTCGCACTTTTCGCAACTTTTCTCTTCGTACGAGCACTTTTCGGCAAAACGCTAAGTACCCCGACACAGCAAGCCCGGCCGGACACATTGGTCGAGGTTTGGGCTCGATCCGAGCTCTGTGGCTCGCGTGGCGGGCGCTCGAAGTTTTTTTTCCCGCGGGAGTGGATAAGCCGATTTCCCGGGTTTTCTGCATGAGGCCGTGTTTCGTACGTACGTGCCAGTAAATAATACCGTAATGTCCTGTTGTTTGCCCTGCTTTCACGGGCTGATCATGAGCACACAGTCATACGACAACTGCCATGCAGGATATGAGTACCCCCCGACACCTCACGGCGCTTCGCGCTTGGTGCAAGCAATGTCTGCCTGTTTCGTGAAAACCCGATGTGCTCCGTCCCGGCAGTGTAGAGATGCGAGGGTCTATGGTCATACGACTTCGGTCATGCATGACATGAGTACACCCCCCGCTCCCCCATCCCCCGATATATATATATATCACACCTTGGACAATAGCCGACTGAACATGCCTAGATCCTAAGAACGATAGCCTAGTGTACCTTTTCTCTGAGCCTATTGGGTAAAGGAAATAGGTATCGGTGGACATATTTAATTCTGCTGTTGCAGGTTTCAGTAGGTGCCGATACCTCAACCTATATTGACAGACCAGTAGGCATATTCAATAGGCTATTGTCGAGGGTGTGCTATATATTGCCATTGTCCTCGTGGCGTGCGCGAGGCAGAAGTAGTATTGAAGTGGTCAGCATCAACTCCTACCCCGTATGCCTCTCTGTCCCGAAGAATAAGCACCGTTTGAATTGAATATTAATGCACAATCGTTCTATATAGATTTGGGACATAGCAGTATAATCTGTCGGTATATGTATAGTTATGTTTGTGAAATTTTCGCACTTTTCGCAACTTTTCTCTTCGTGCGAGCACTTTTCGGCAAAACGCTAAGTACCCCGACACAGCAAGCCCGGCCGGACACATTGGTCGAGGTTTGGGCTCGATCCGAGCTCTGTGGCTCGCGTGGCGGGCGCTCGAAGTTTTTTTTCCCGCGGGAGTGGATAAGCCGATTTCCCGGGTGTTCTCGGCGACCAAAAATAGAATACTCGTGGCGCCAACACGAGAAAATGTGCTTAGTCGCGCGCCCGGAATAAGAAAGTCAGCCTGAGCACGATTTATGGGTTTTTGTTAGCGGGCCGGTAGTGTGTGTGTGTTCTTTACAATAAACCGCCCTTTCCACCCGTGGACATCCACTACACCCAGTAGTGTCTGTGGCGATTCTTCATCCTACGCAGAGAGGTATCAGTTATGTGGTCACAAAACTACGACACAGCAGAGATACTACGCTGCAGCGCAGTAAGCAGTAGAGCAGGCAATGCGATGCCATATACGACAAGCACGACCTACCCTGCTAGCATCCCAGCTGCATGAAAGAGAAGAAAAGATTTAAAAAAAGACGGGAAGAAAAAGCGAAAAAGAAAACATTAATAAAAAACAATATGTATATTTATAACGCAGTACAGGACACTCAACATGAAACAGGAAAGCTGATTGATCCAGGCTGGATATCTTATTTGAGAATGAGTGCGTTCTTGACGAATTTCAGTAAAACGACTGCCGGATTTGGTATGTTTGATACACTGAAAAACAAAATGTTGTTAAAAAATAATTTTCGAGCCCTCCGGGGGGTGGGGGGTGGTTAGGTGTATGATATCCAAATCCCCGGCCGCCCCTGATGTTTCTGCACCCCCTTTAATGGTCTCATGTATCAGCCAGCCTTTCGTGATGCTCGTTTTTATAATACAGACAGTACACGATACATTTGGGAGTCGTTATATTGAGATTAGTGTAGAAAGCACCCTCTCTCAAATAAGAAAGCCAGTCTAGACCAGATTTCCTGTTTCTTATTAGGTGTCCTGTACTGTAGGCGTCCTGTACTACTACTGTACTTCTGTAATCAGCTCAAACACTGAAACAATAAATAACCGGCACAGCGCGGCGTTTATACCCGTCGGCATCCATCACGCCAAGTGTGTCCGTCTGTGTGCTGTGTGCTGACTCTTCATCCTGGAGAGATGCAAACATATTCCGATTTCAAGTTATGTGTGTGTTCTTTGCATGAAATCGTTATTTCTACTGCTGCTGCTGTTGTTGTACCTGTCGACATCTACTGTAGTACGCCAGTCAGGGTCCATGCCGATTATTTATCCTACGAGAGAGAAACGAGTTATGTGGTCACAAAACCACGAAACACCAGAGATACTCCACTACGTTGTAATGCAGTAAGCAGAGTCAACAACGTATTGCTATTTCATTCCAGGTACATATACAATAAGGATTACATTTCATCCCTGCGTTTTCCGAGCCCGACGCCCATTGGTCGAGGGGGGCCCCCCGCCCGCCCTCGGCCAATCAGGGGACGCGGCACGCACGGTGGGAGTTGCCCCTCGGGGGTACCCCCAGTCCCGCCGCACCCGACGACGATAGGGCCCCATCCCCGATTCGGAAATCCCCTCGTATCTCTACAACTCCAACCACCCGGGGACGAAAAAAACGACCCCTGGCTCGAAACCGCCCCGCACGGTGTGGAAACCCCAGCCACACCGGCCGATCGCTGATTGCCTGGGGCTCGAAATATAGCCAGCGCCACCTGGGGACGATAGGGCCCCATCCCCGGATCGGAAATCCCTCCATATATCTACACTTCCAACAGCCCGGAGACAAAAAACGACATCTCCTGGGTCGACACCGCCCCGCACGGTGTGGAAACCCCAGCCCCATCAGCCGATCGTTGATCGGCTGAGGCTCGTATTCAAAACCAGCACTACGCGGGGACGACAGAGTATCATCCCCCGATCGGAAATCCCGGCATAAGTCCACAACTCCTCACCCGGGGACGATTGGTCCCCATCCCCGGTTTGAAAATTCCTCCGTATATCTACAACTCCGACCATCTGGGGACGATAAAAACGATGCCCTGGGTCCCTACCGCCCCGCACGGTGTGGAAGCCCCAGCCCGACCGGCCGATCGCTGATTGGTTGGAGCTCGAAAATAAAGCCAGCGCCACCCAGGGACGATAGGGTCCCATTCCCCGTTCGGAAATCCCTTCATACATGTACAACTCCAACAACGCGGGGACGAAAACGGAGGTCCTCTGGGTCGAAACCGCCGCGCACCGCGTGGAAACCCCAGCCACACCGGCCGATCGCTGATATGCGGGGGCTCGTATACAAAGCCAGAGCCACCCGGGAACGCTGATCGCTGATTTAATGGGGCGCGAAAATAATGCCAGCGCCACTCAGGGACGATACGGACCAATCCCCGGTTCGGAAATCCCTCCATACATGTACAACTCCAATAACGCGGGAACGAAAGCCGAGATCCTTCTTGTCGACACCGCCGCACACGGTGTGGAAACCCCAACCACACCGGCCGATCGCTGATTGGCTGAGGGTACAAAGCCAGAGCCACGCGGGGACGACAGATTCCATCCCCTCATCGGAAATGCCACCGTATATCTACAACCCGACCGGCCGATCGCTGATTTACTGGGGCGCGATAATAAAGCCAGCGCCACCCGGGGACGATACGGCCCCATCCCCGTTTCGGACATCCCTTCATACATGTACAGCTCCAACAACGCAGGGATGAAAGCCGAGATTCTCCGTGTCGACACCGCTGCACACGGTGTGGAAACCCCAGCCACACCGGCCGATCACTGATCGGCCGGGGATCGTATACAACGCCAGATCCACCCGGGGACGACATAGTATCATCCCCGGATCGGAAATCCCGCAATTCGTCCACAACTCCTCACCCAGGCGATAGGGATCCATTCCCGGTTCGCGAATGCCTCCGTGTCTCTACAACTCCGACTTATCCCGGCGACGAAAAAAACAAGGGTAACGCGCGGTGATGGGACCGTTTTGCCCGCCGCAGGCGCAATTGTTTTAGGGTCTTCCCGAGCGAAAGTATGGGAAAATGTTTTCCGTCTGTGTACCGCGGGATGGGAATGGGACGGGAAGGTGGGAAACCATTTGGTTGACGAGATTGGACGGGAAGACACGAATTTTTGGCGGTACGGCACGGGACGGGAACCATTTTCCGGTGGTACAGGACGGGACGATAAATGATCGGTGAACGGGTCGGAATTATGTCGGGAGTACGGTCGGAAATAGGTCGGGAAACGCAGTCGGGAATGGTTGGGAACACGGTCGGGAACACAGGCTAGAGACAACGGCTGAAAATAACGAATTATAATCAAAAGTGTTCTTCGTGTACTCCTCGTAGACTTGTGACTACGACATAATTATATGCTACGATAGACGAGTATAACATTCGCGCAAATGTAAAACAGGACAAAACAGGAACGAACAAAAAAACGTGTGGTACGTATGTACCTGGTACACAACATCACGCTTTGTATTTTAAATCATACTTCGTAGACTCCGAGTGTCGAGTTCGGCGCACAGGATGTTCTTATCGTATTACTGCCTCTCTCGACCAAAGTTGTCTGGAGACATGTCAATGTCAAGCTGTCTGTCTGTCAAGGCAAATCCAGCTGCCTAGACATATGTCCCCAACCCCCTTGGCAGAAAAAGCCTTATAATATGTGTGGAAACCCCTATTTTTGTACCATGGTACCAGTATTATTTTTTTTGCGCGGGTATTTTGCTCGTTTGATATGAGCTAATTTCAAATCATCGATATTCTGCAGTTCTATTCCAATCCTTTCTGTAGATCGGACTCGGAAATGTAACAAAAAGCCAAAAAAACACACACACAGGAAAACACATTGATTTATACATTATGGTCAGTCGTTTTTGAAAAGGCGGGTAGTTTTCGACAGCTTCCTCTTTTTTTGCTGTCAAGGCTGTCTGTCGAAGCATTTTCCTTGACGCTGCCCGTTAAGGGGTTAACGTGCTGTCTCCCGATATCTTTCCTCTCGACAGGAAGTTTTAACTTCGTGTTTAAATAAAAAAAATGAGAGGGGGGGGGGGAAATAAGAAGTACGTACGTACGTATAAATAAAATATACATTCGTGCGTATACGATTTGTATATATTTCCGAAATATAACAAATCGTAGACGCACGAATATGTGCAGTCTCCTCCAGTCCACAGCAGTATACGCACTTGCATCCGTCCATGGTCATGCGATGGGAAAACGAAAAAACGGCGGTATATGGAATGGAAATATCTGCCCCAATATTGAGATGCGGGATGGGAGAAGCTGTGCCCCAAGTCGGGATGGGATGGGAATCACTTATATGACAGTGGGGTGGGAGTATACGGGACTGGGCGCACAGCGGGACGGGAATAGTCGGGAATGGGCAGACAGTGGGATGGGAAACAGTCGGGAACGGGAACACGGCCATTACCGCGGGACGGTAGAGCTCGGGAACAGAACCTGACGGTGGTATACCGGTCGGGAAATCGCGGTCGGGACTGAAGAATCTGACGGTTTCTTATTCCCGTACGGTACCGTTCCCGTCCCGACTACATTTTCCCGTCTCGACTTTTACCGCGCGTACCCTTAAAAATTATGGCTCCGATAAGAACGACCCTTATGAGTCAGAATACTATTAAAAGTGCTACGAGTACACTGTGTGTGTTGTTTTCACATTAAACCCGTAATTTTTACCCCAACTACATCAGTACACCCAGTGTCTGTCCTGATTTCTAATCGTAGAGAGATACAAATTATGTGGTTACAGACTGAAACAGAGAAAAAATAAAACAAAATATACGCAAATGAATGGGTAAAGCAAGTGAGATGCCAACGTACCGGGTGCGAGAACAAAACGACACGAGCCAAACCGAAAATTAAAAACAATAAAAACAATAAAAACGATAATTCTGACATGAAACGGAGTACAACTGACGCAGGGGGACAGAGGCGCCCCTAGAAGAAAAGCGCACGTGCCCAAGAGGAACAGATAACTGCTGCACGGGCGAGGCAGCACGAAGCAGAGGAAGACATCGGCATAGAGCCTAAACAAAGCGAGAAACAAGGCAAAACACAAGAAAGAAGACACGAGAGGAAAGGAGTAAAATCGTTCTCAAGGCGGTGATAATAACAGATTATGTGGAGGGGTTTATTTGTTTGTTTCGGTTTCAGACGCGTGCTACGATAGAGGCACAGTACTGTATCGTTTTTTGGCTGAAAGGTTTTCTGAACGACGGGGCTTTTGTTAACCCCAAATTTTCGGAACTTCGTTGTTGCGTTTTTTACAGCGTTTTTCGGTATACAGTGTTTAGATAGGCCCTGATAGTGTTCGTCGGGTAGAACGTTTATTGATTTCCCTCAAAAATCAGTTTTCGGGCAAGTGAGAGGTGTAGAGAGCTAAGCTCCTCATTTGACCGCCGTAAAAAAAACGTGGTGCATCTCTATATACCGTACCCATGCGTCTTCAGCGCGCAATCGTTTTAGGCCGACGACGATTCCTCGTACGAACGTATTCGGTGTGATGGAGTATGCCGACATGGGTTCATGCATAGGAACTCGTGGTGGCTGTGGGTACAAATAGTACGTAGACGCAAACCGTCGTGCAGAGAGGGGAATGCACTTTCTTGGGAGTAGGGTGGGTCTGACGCACTTCTGTCGTGTAGATGAAATGCCGCCGGGAGCAAGGTTCCTGCTGACTTCAAGTTTTTTTTCGTTTTTTTTTCAATTCCATTTACTATCTTCGCCCTTCCTTTCTCTCTCCTCCCTAGTTGTAACTCAGATACGGGGTCGCAAAGTAGGCTCCTCTCCCTCCTCCCCCACTACGGTTCTTGCCTTGCTTTTTTATCTCGAGAACACTTCAGCTTTTTCTTCCCTCGGCGACTAGCATCGAATTGTGCCTACCCATGCTGCTTTACGTGTTCTCCCCCGACTGCCGTGGCTATGCCACGCGGATGTCATGTAATTGACACTGTTTCCGTGACCTTGCATGTACCGTTCCATGGAATGTTTGAACTTCCCTGGGCCTATTCCGTGGCAATGCCACTTGGCAGTTTTGTTTTTTTTGCGCTTGTTCTCTTTTTTTTGTTTTAACACTTTTTCTCTTTCATGCACCTGGATTGCTAGCAGCGTATATCTTGCCTGTCGTATATGGCATTGCATTGTCTGCTGTGCTTACTGCACCGCAGCGTAGTATCTCTGTGTCGTAGTTGCGTGACCACAGAACTGATACCTCTCTAGGATGAAGAATCGGCACGGACACTGAGTGTGTGTGTTCTTCACATTAAACCTTCCTTTCTACCCGTCGACATCCAGCACACCCAGTGTCCGTGCCGATTCTTCATCCAAAAAAGGTACCAGTTATGTGGTCACAAAACTACGACATAGATATACTACGCTCAGTGCGTAGGCAGAACAGACAATGCAATGCCATATTCGACAGGCAAGACCTCTACCCTGTTAGCAATTCAGGTGCATGAAAGAGAAGAAAAACAAACGAAAAAGAGAGAAAGCGAAAAGGAAAAATGGAAAAAAAGGAGAAAAAATAATAAGAAATAAACATAATATAGCAAATCAACAAACAATCAAACAACCAAACAAAAACACGACAAAGATAAATAAAGAAAGTACGTGTCGTGCTCCTCCCAGAGGATATGCGACAGACAATAAAATCAAATGGAATGAAACGAAATGAAATGGAATGAAATGGAATGAAAAACGACGCAACAGAGCAAGACTAAGAACGACAGGAAAGGACAGGCAACCGGAGCACACCAAAAGCACCTTCCAGGCAGGCGAGGCAGGTTTATGTCCGTAGTACAGACAGGTTATACCAGTTAGTCAGTCTTGTACCTTGCTACCCTGTCTGCCGTCTCCTTCCTGCTTTCGTCCCCCCGCGGTTTCCCCTACGAACCGCCCCCCCCCTCTGTCTCCATTCCCTTGGTCGCCACCCATACCACGGATGCGTGGCGCTTCCTACTCAGTTCCGTTTCGATTTCTTGCCACACACGAAAGTCAAGGAAAGAGAGGAAACATAATCAACAAAATTAATACGCACGTAGCTAAGCAATCAAAAACAACCTAGGGAAATACAGAAGGACAGGAAAACAAAGGCAAAAAAAGCGACCACGGCAACATGAAAAAATAAATAAAAAATAAAACAATGCGAGGGGCTGTAGCATCGCTGTCGTGCCCCCCTGGAGAAGCTGCGACAGGCAATAAACCAAGCAAATAAAAACAAAAGAGAAGAAATATCACCAGAACTAACCAAGGAAAAGCACGGAGCTCGCCATCCACCAAGCCAGGTAGTACTTATTCCTTATCACAGGGATAAGAACGAGAGTAACAATGAAACTAAACGAAACGAAAAAACACAACAGGGCCGCGTTCGAAGGAGCTACAGAGGTGAGTCTAGCCGGGACTCACTAATAATAGTCAGCCTGGTACCTTACCACCCTGTCGGCTGTTTCCTTCCTGCTCTCATCAACCACGGTTTCCTTACGACGGTTGCCCCCCCCTTCCCATTCCCTTGTGCATCACCCGCAAGGGGTGCGTGGCGCTGTCTACCTGGATGTCGACGGGTAGAAAGGAAGGTTTAATGTGAAGAACACACACAAATGGCAATGCCATGGTGCATTTTATGGCATGCCGTCAAACGTACCGTGAGACACCATGGGACTACAGGAAATCTTTTATAAAGCGATCGCGCGTGGCACAGCCAGCAGCGTACTGTAGGGGGTATGTTTCGCATCCAGTACGATGGCATGGTATCGCACTATCTAGCTGCGCCTCTTTGCGGCGTTGCAATGCATCCTCTCCGCCACGATTATTTGGTTTGGAACCGACACGTGCTTCAGAATCGGCACGGACACTGGGTGTGCTGGATGTCGACGGGCAGAAAGGAAGGTTTAATGTGAAGGGCACACACACGGTAGGCGTGCACACTGTTTTTTTCTGAGGCCGCTCGCTGGAGGACCTCCATACCTGCAGTAGTCTCAACATAAGTATTTCAGGAGGAAAATAAAAGTGATCCCCCGATGAACATTACCACGGCCTATTACGGGGATCATATATAATAAGTATTAATAGTATACGGCATATCGTGAGTAAAAAATGGTAGCCATATTGGTTTTTGATTGTACCGTGGGTCCTGCTTAATATGATCCCCCGTAATAAGTATACAACAAAACATATTGCAACACAAGAACGGAATCCAGAAAACGGTTTTAGCCAGAACCACAATGCACCTTCATCGTTGCACGCGTCAACCACATAATATATGCGTTGTAGACACCTATCTCGCTTCGTATAGTTCGGACGAAGAGCCGGTAGAGACACTTGGGGTGGGCTGCGGGCGTCGACGGGTTGAAATAGAACGCTGTTGATGGAAATACGCAACAAATATACTAAATATACGCAAACACAGGCCCTCGAACTACAGCAGTAGTCGCCTGGATCAGCGTCCCAGTTTTTTCATTCCACGAGAGGGCCGGTACTGCTGCGTTTCTATCTCATGTCAATGATGTTACACTGCTACCTGCTGTGGAGATCACAAGAGGAGCTAGCTGTTGAGCTCTGCCAGTTTCACACCTGCTTTGTCCTTGTCGTCGACAACGCCCAGGTGCTCCACAATGAAACCCGCGTAGGTAACCACGTTAATCTGGACGACAACCAAGTTGACGGTACTAGCCATGATCGCCATCATCGGAACAAGTGGAAACGTAGCCATGTTACACCACAACAACGCTCTTCAGAAAAAAAAGGTCACTGTGTCTGTGGCGTGCTGACGAGGTCTAACCCTAACCCTAGGCTGACGATTGCAGGAAGGAGACGGCAGACAGGGTAGCAAGGTACCAGACCGACTAGCTGGTAGAACCTGTCTGTACTACCGGTACAAACCAGCCTCGGCTGCCTGGAAGGTGCTTTTGGTGTGCTCCGGTTGCCTATCTATTCCTTTCGTTCTTAGCCTTGCTCTGTCCACGTTGTTTTCATTTGATTTTATTTCGTTTCATTTCATTTAATTTTGTATTGTCTGTCGCATCTTCTCCAGGAGAAGCGCGACACTTTCTTTCTTCATATTTTATCATTGGTGTTGATTGGTTGTTTTATTGTTTGTTGATTTGCTTCAATATATCGGTCGCCTCGATGGTTCAGTGGTGCTTCAAATGATTGATTTGCGGAGCTCAAACGCACGTGGGTCGGACTTTTGAGCTTATTTGCAAAAATTAATAAAAACGGAATCAGCTGCCGAGAGCGCCTATTAATTATTAGGGCAGCGGCCAAAAAAAGGTATACCTCGTCCTTTTGCGGCCAAAATCAGGTACATACTTAAAACCAAGTCAAAAACGCACTCCACGTGCGCTGCCATTGGTCCAAAACTCGTTGTACCGGTTTTTGCCTCTTCAAAACCCAGGTACACCTGATTTTGTCTACTCTGCTTGACTTTCACCTTTTTTTTGTCGTTTTTAAGCCACAATCAGAGGCCCTTCATAGTTCCACCCTACGCCCCCTGTACAAATGCCGACGTACGCGGAGACCCCCTTCTCCCTTCGCACCTCGCACTACATGCCACTCGAGCGACACACACACATATCTGCCTGCATACCTCCGCCGAAATAATACGAGATAGAAGGCTCCCCTTCGGGATTGTGGTTGACTTGGAATACCAGGGGTGTCACAAAAGTTGAGAAGGGAGAATACAGCAGCAAGCGTTTGTTCCTCGTACTATTAATAGCAGCTACTCGTATACGTAGCCACCGGGCGAGCACGAAGAGCATGAAAAAACTCTGCTTTGCATTGCAAGGATCGCCAGGTTCGTGGGGTGCGTTTTAAACTTGATTTTAGTATGTACCTGTTTTTGGCCCCGAACGGACCAGGTGTACCTGTTTTTGGCCGCTGCCCTAATTATTAATAGCAGGGATGCGTATTTCCCGGTAGCGGTAATTACCCGAAATTAAGGGCTCGAGGTAATATTTTGTTTCAGAGGAAATTCTTCGCGTCCCTTTTCCCCGGGCTAATAACACCTCCATATAGAATGGAACCTCCCCCACTTTTTTTTTGGCAAACGCTGCTAAGCTGTGCAGCAAAGCAGAGCGTTACGTAGCAAATATGTCAGGAGACGGGCATCCGTCAAGGCATTTCCATCCGTCTAGACGGATTGTCTTCTATTCCCGATATAAAACGTCTTATTATCTCTGTGGAAACCCCTATTTGTTTATTTTTTTACTGCGCTGCTGGCTCCAACACAACATCATGAAGGGGCGAGGAGATATGAGGATATTGCTGCGTTGTTCGTTACTCGTGATATAACAAGTATACTGCTATACATCTGGACTCCGAACGAGTAAAAAAGGGCAGACAAAAATGGCGGACAAAAATCCCAAGGGTACGCGCGGTACGGGATGGGACCGTTTTGCCCGCTGCAGGCGGAAACATGTGAGGGTCTTCCCGAGAGAAAGTATGGGAAAATGCTCCCGTCTGTTTACCGCGGGATGGGAATGGGACGGGAAGGTAGGAAACCATTTGGTTGACGGGATTGGACGGGAAGACACGTTTTTTTGGCGGTACGGGACGGGGCGGGAACCGATTTTTGGCGGTACGGTACGGGATGGGAACCATTTTTCGGCGGTACGGGACGGCACGAGAAATAATCGGTGAACGGGTCGGGATATGTCGGGAATACGGTCGGGAACCGAGTCGGGAATCCGGTCGGGAAACGCAGTCGGGAATGGTTGGGAACACGGTCGGGAACACAGGCTGGAGACAACGGCTGACAAGACCAAATTATAGTCAAAAGTGTTCTTCGTGTACTCCTCGTAGATTTTATCTATTAATAGTTATATTACCGACTTGTGACTACGACATATTGATATGCTACGATTGATGAGTATAACATTCGCGAGGAGAATGTAGAACAGGACAAAACAGGAACAAAAACAAAACGTATGGTACGTACCTGGTTTACAACATCACGCTTTGTTTGCATTTGAATACCATACTTCGTATACTCCGAGTATCGAGTCCGGAGCACAGGATGTTATTATTATCGTATTATCGCCGTTCTCGACAGGGAGTTTCAACTTCGTGTTTAAATTAAAAAACAATGAGAGGGAAAAAAGAAAAGAAAAAGGAAGTACGTATAAATATATATTCGTGCGTCCACAATTTGTTTATGTTTCGGAAATATAAACAAGTCGTGGACGCACGAATATCTGCAGTCTACTCCAGTGTTCAGCAGTATACGCCCTTGCATCCATCCATGGCCATGCGATGGGAAACAAAAAAAAACGGCGGTAAATGGAATGGGAACATCTGCCCCGATAGTGAGATGCGGGATGGGAGAAGCTGTGCCCCAAGGTCGGGATGGGACGGGAATCTGTTATATGACAGTGGGAAGGATAATAATATGCAAATGAGCTGCGATATTGAGAGAAGAGCAAAAGGGATGACAAATATGGGTGTGATCTCATGCCGCAGCAGAGAGGCCTCATTGATCCCAAACTATATACGAATTAATGCGACGACGGAATGTTACCGGAGAAATACCTGCCCCAATAGTGAGATGCGGGATGGGAGAAGCTGTGCCCCAAGGTCGGGATGGGACGGGAATCACTTACCATGGTATATGACAGTGGGATGGGAATAGTCGGGACTGGGCGGACAGCAGGACGGGAATAGTCGGGAATGGGCAGACAGTGGGATGGGAACACGACCATTACCGCGGGACGGTAGAGCTCGGGAACAGAAACTGACGATGGTACCGGTCGGGAAATCGCGGTCGGGACTGAAAAATCTGACGGTTTCCTATTCCCGTACGGTACAGTTCCCGTCCCGACCACATTTTCCCGTCCCGAATTTTACCGCGCGTACCCTTGGAAACAAATGACCCTCAGGGCCAAAACCGCCCGGCACGGTGTGGAAACCCCAGTCCCACCGGCCGATCGCTGATTGGCTGGGCCTTGAAATAAAAATGAGCGCAAATTCCAACAGCTCAGGGACGAAAACCGAGACCCCCCCCATGTCGATACCGCCGCTCACGACGTGGAAACCGGAGCGCCACTGGCGCTATAACTGATCGACTGGCGCGAAAATAGAGCCAGTGCCACCCGGAAGATGGTAGGGGCCTATCCTCGGATCGGAAATCCCTCCATACACCTACAACTCCAACAACCCGGGGACGAAAAGTGATGTCCCCCTGATCGACACCGCCATGCACGGTGTAGAAACCCCCAACCCTACTGGCTTTATCACTGATTGGCTGGGATACCTTTCAGGGTCCGCCGCACGCGGGGAGGATATAGTTCCATCCCCAGATAATACATACATCCATACATCTACGACTCAGGACAAACCGGGAGAAGCACAAATATATCCCCTGGTTCGATACTGCCTCGCACGGTGTTGAACCCCCAACTCCACTGGCTCTATCACTGTTCGACTGAGGTTCGGGGAGACAGCGCCACCCGGGGAAGATCATTTTTCATCCCTGCGTCATGAACACTACCATTTTTTCAAAACTCAAACGCAGCGGGGACGAAAATGGTGCCTCCCCGGGTCGACACCACCTCGCACGATGTGGAAACCCTAACACCGCTGGCTGATCGCTCGTTGATTGGGGACAGGAAAAAGAGCCAGCACCATCCGGGGACGATAAGGTCCCATTCCCGGATCGTAAATCCCTCCATACGTCTACAACTCCAACAACTCGGGGACGAAAACCGAGGTCCCCCGGGACAAAACCGCCGCGCACGGTGTGGAAACTCCAACCCCACTGGCTCTATCACTAACTGGCTGGGGTAGATTTCAGGGTATGCTGCACGCGGGGAGGATAAGGTCCTATTGCCAGATAATTAATCCTTCCATACATTAGCACTCGAACATATCGGGTATGAAATATGTGATCCCTAGGGTCGATACCGCCCTGCACGGTATGGAAACCTCAACCCCACTGGCTCCATCACTGGGTGGCTGATATTCGTGGAGCCTGCTCCACCCGCGGAGGGTAAAGTGTCATCCCCGAACCATGAGCCTGTCAATACATCTACAAATTCGACAACACGGGGATTATAACGGTGACCCCCCGAGTCGATACCGTCTTTCGCGGTGTGGAAACCCAAGTACGACAGGCTCATAGCTGATTGGTTTTGTGGGCTGAGGTTCGTGAGGTCAGCGTTCCTCACCAATGGGAGCAAGAAGGTTCAGCAAGTTCGTTGAACCTGACCTTCTAGACCTGTTTGTTTCGGGAGTGATTGACATTCCACATGGATCACCATCTACAGGCTTCGCTTGGCGCAGCCCAAAAATAAAAAATAACGCGCGCGAAGCACGCCAAAGTTTGCGCTTGCAAAGATAAACATGAATACTGGTTTATGAGTTATCTTTCGCCTTCTTTGTGATTGCCACTTGCACTTGATTTCTCATCTCACCGCGTTCATGTGCGTGGACGTGTTGAAGGATATGATGTTTCCCGTGTCATAATTGATACAACAAGCGATGTTGCATGTATAACGGGGCTCCGCCCCACAAATAGACAATGAAAAAACACCATATGAAAGACCAAACCTCGGCGAATCGGATGCATTTTTTATTTCGCAAAGTAGGAACCACGGCATGGCCATTGAAATTTTACAATTTGAATTTTATTTTGAATTCCCTGATAAAATGATCGTGGCCGTACCGCTGTTCCTACTTCGAAAACAAAAAAAACTCAATTCGATTCTCCGTGGTTTGGTTTTTCTTCTGGTGTTTTTGCCACTGTATATTCCTTATTGGTAACTTTGTTGTGGTTGATTTACCGTGATTCCCGAAACCTTTCATAATTAACGCGAAGAAGGCCCTGGCGGCAGTAGCGATGCCCTTGAGTACCCGAGTGCAAACGCTGTTCGATGGTAGCAGTTGGTGTAGAAGACATCGAACAACAGGAAGTATTCGAGAGACCAGTGGAGTACTACAGGTAGCCCGGCGAACCGTTTACATCCACACACTGTGTTCGAACAGTCTCGGCGGTGGCTGTCCTGCTGCCTGGTGTTTTGTAGATGGGTATCGCTTCGCTCTCTGTGCTGAAGAAAAAAACAATTGAGAACACGCGACAACTACACGATTCTGCCGATCGCACCCCACCCTGCACCAGTCACCGTTGACCTGCCCGCCGCCAATCATACACCACCGCACTGGCTACCGTTGAGCTGCCTGCCACCCGGCCATTCGGTGAGCGATCTCTCCTATACCTATCCTGCGCTAGGGCGTAAAGCATATCAATACGTACATACCTGTGTTTTGTTGTATATCCTTCGAGTTGTCATGTTATTATTATTCTCTGCGACGTCAGGGGGGGGGGGGGGGCCCCCGGGGGGATTACAAAACCCGGGACCCCGCCCCCCCCCCCCCTCCCAAAACCCGGGCCCCCCCCCCCTCCCCCCTCCCCAGCCCCCGGCCCCCCCCCCCCCCCCCAGCCGATTGGCCGGGGCCCTAACACACGCAGTCTCGGACGACCGAGACCACCAATGGTAGAAAACCATTGACGTACCCCGCTACTGAACCCCGGAATCCCTACCAGTCAACCGCAAACAATAGCAATACAGATATATACGGTGTGGCCAACACCGCGTATGGCCTCTCCTTTCCACCCGCCTTCGAAAGCAAAAAGGGGGCCGGTGGGCGGGAGAAAACCACACGGTAGGCCTTGACTAGGCCTACCACTCGGCAGCGGGCAATATTGTGTACCTCTGCTGTGCCCGGGGCAGCTATGCACGTCAAACTGAGGCACTCGAAAGTGAGCATCTCTCTCCTGTACCCTTGCCTCTTATGGCAAATATGCGTCGGTAGAGCCCATGAATATTGAAAGGATAATTCCGTCCGTCGATAATAAAACTCATATTTCTTCCTTTCTGTACTTTACTTAGAGATGTTATGTTTTGTTGTATATCTTTCGAATTGTCATATTATTATTATCTGCGACGTCGGGGGGGGGTTCCACTGGTGTAGTACGAGAGCCGCGACACTGGCCGTTGCTTCTCGTTCCAATACCCGGGAGCCCCCCCACCCCCCCTATAAAAGTATTACTTGAAGTATATACTTATAGGTTGGGTTGGCGTCGCCTGGCGACGACGCTGTAAAACACGCCTGTCACTGCGTGTAGACAACCAGGGTACCGTTTTTTTTCTTGTTTTTTTTGGCGGTTCCCCAAAGCTGGCGGTCGAGTAGATCATTTGTGCGGGGTCGGGAACCTCAACTCCGCACAAGGGGAATGATCGTATCACATAGTGTGTATATGGTAAGGCACCCAGAGGCAGATACATAGTAATACCCATTGCTGTCTTTGGAAGTGAACACACCAGAAATTGAATTAATTCATTGGAGGTTGTCGTCCATATGCAAGTCCACCTCAGAGGCGGTTCTTAGCAAGATGCAGCTCACCCTCCATGCGACTCGCCCAATACCTCACGGCGCTTCGCGCTCGGTGCAAGCAATGTCTGCCTGGTTGGTGAAAACCCAACGTGCTCTGTCCCGGCATTGTAGGGATGCGAGAGTCTATGGTCATATGACTACGGCCGTGCACGACATGAATACACCCCCCCACCTCCAGCCGACTGGCCGGGGCCCTAACACACACAGTCTCGGCCGACCGAGACCCCCAATGGTAGAAAACCATTGACATACCCCAACTCCGAGGTGGCGTCGATACTACGGTGTTTGGCTCCATACAGTACCCTGGCCTGTCTGCCTCTGCCCTATCTTCCCAGACTCTGATAGTCTACGAAATATTATATTCGCGTCCTCCGCGTTGTTCCGGGTATATAGCTTTGAATACTTTGAAGACCTCCATCTACCCTCCCTCTGGATCACCCTCTGCGGCACTTCCCCCACGACCGCCAACGTAGTGGCCTCACCGATACGCAAAGAGTGGAGCCCAACCTTGCTGGGATCATCTCCTTTATTCGCTATCACCTGGCGAAGCGTCTGGAGGGCCTCCGGATACTACCACACCCTTGTCTCGTTACCGTACTGATACGACGACAAAATGGCGCTTTCCGGCAATGTCGGATAAACCGACAACAATTCCGACATGAGACCGACGGCGCCGCCGCCTGCTCCTACCCCGGAACGCGCCCCCCAGGCGTCATCGCGTGTACGCACAATAACCGACCCCTGTTTGACCTGGTCGCCTTTACGGCCTCGAAAACGAACCTTGATGCTGGTGGCCTGGTTCCACTGCAACGAGGTCAACCGCCGCCCCCCCGCGTACATCGTTACGTCTCCCCTCGTTAAGCAATGCACCGCGCGTACCACTCTGGTAGGCGAGGCGAAGATTTCGTCGGACCTCGCTACAAAAAAAAGTCCAACGCAAGCGACAACCAAAAATTCGGCCGCCCAGCACCCACGACGGGGCCAGGTCTTGTCCTCCCAACAACGCGTCCCACGAGACGGGGCGACGCACTCTTTTCGTGATACCTGCGACCACGTGCGACCTTGCAATCCCCTTCAACGCACGTTTAATAAGCGGCGACGACGTGGGCAAATCCATTTGCAAGTTGACGCGATAAAAGTGTAACATGGCCGACAGTTTACTCGCAATAGTACCGGCTTGATTCCCTTCTGACACACACCACGTTATAAACTCGAGCAACGCCTGAATCTTATCCGTATCGGAGTCCGCCGGGTCGAAGTACGCGAGCTCCCTATCACCCCCCGAAAAGTAGTCCAAGACCGGAAACCTGACAATAAGCTCGGTGAGACGAAGGCGCAACTGACTGGCGGATGAGCTGGCTGCCAACACTTCGGAGCATAGCGCGACGCGCGCTGGCCCCAGTACCTGTCGGCGCCAAGCAACGTCAGGCCAGAACGCGTGGAGATTACCATCGATTGCCTCTGGCGCCCATCGTGATATGCCGTCCGCGATAGTGCTTTCCACGCCAGCGACGTGCAACGCATCGAAGCACCACCCACTGCCTACTTCCAGACACCCCAAAAGACGCATCAGTGCCCCCGATCGGGGTTCCTCCCCCCCCTGCATTTGGATCCCACTGAACGGCGGACGTGTTTTCCCCCCGCATCAATATGGTATCCCGTGCGTAACTAGGCAGTATGTTCGACTGCGTAACAAATATTCACGCAGTTACGACCATGCCCAACAGCTCGAGCACGTTAATCGGGAGATCGTTCCAACTTTTAACCGTCGTGCGCAGCCGCGTGCGCACGTGGGCGTCAAATTCAATGCGCCACCACACACCGAACCCGGGCTCGGGCCCCCAAAAGTAACCCCCGATAGCGTCGTCGGAGGCGTCCAACCACAAATTAAACGCGGGCAACTGCATATAGCTACGGTACAAGGGGGCGGAAAAGCGACCCGCGGGAGAAGCTAACGCTCCCGCCACCAACAAACGCCAAAGTGACACGTCGGTGTGGAACTCAGGACCCAAACTGATCCGCGGGTACGGCGCCGCGCGTGAGCGGGATGCTCCACGCGCGAACGGGAAGCACGCCTACGTGGTTGAGCACACGCCGAACAACTTGTTTTCCTGGCCGCACTACCTTACGCAGGTGCAATAAACGGCCGATTAGCGAGCGTAACTCCGCCTCGGATGCCGCCTCGCGGTCCGAAGGCCACTCGCTTATTAATAGTGTGTCGCAAAGTCGCGGGATGCGTGGAGCTTTGCGCCCCACGCGCGAACGGGAAGCAAGCCTACGTGATTAAGCACACGCCGAACAACTTGTTTTCCTGGCCGCACTACCTTACACAGGTGCAATAAACGGCCGATTAGCGAGCGTAACTCCGCCTCGGATGCCGCCTCGCGGTCCGAAGGCCACTCGCTTAGTGTGTCGCAAAGTCGCTCCATCGTTGCAACGGGGACGGAGATAGTCATTGCCACGGGATCAGTATCCCACCCTAGAACGCACAAAATGGTATCCCACGGCGAGAAAACCACACGGTAGCCCTCGACTAGGGTTACCACTCGGCAGCGGGCGATATCGTGTACCTCTTCTGTGCCCGGCGCAGCTATGCACTTCAAGCGGAGGCACTCGAACGTGAGCATATCTTCTGTACCTTTGCCTATCATGGCAAATACACGTGCGTAGAGCTCACGTCTATTACAAGGTTAATTCCGTCGGTCGACAACAGAAACTCATATTTATTCCTTTCTGTACTTTACTTAGAAATGTATGCTTTGTTTGTGGTCCGCTGGGTCCCCTTTACTGATACTTCCGCGGGACTTCATTCCTACGATGCAGTGGTGGATGTTGTCTTTTTTTGTTTCGGAGATAATCGCGATCGTATATACCGTATATTTATATATATGTATACATATACTTCGTATCAGTATATGAGGTATATATACGTATATATATAAGGGCTCCACTCCGCGGACGGCTGACGCCTCCCGCTGCGCTCGCGTAAGGAAACAGGGAAACAAACTATGATGCAGTGCCAGCACCGACTTAAAATGCCAAGAGGTTCATGGAGCAGCGAAGAAACGGGGGACTTGACAGGCATGCAAAAGATGCTCGGGATGTACATTATTAGCTCCATGCTCCAAGACAACAAAGCTGATGTCCGAAAGAGACAGCACAGCAACACGGCTCACAGCACGGCGCTGCGCTCCCTGCTGTGGGGTTGATTTGTGCCTTTTTCGTGATTATGTGTAGTTAATCAACAGTAGTACCTGGTATATAGTACTTCGTACTTTGTATTACATGAAAGACAAAGCACAACACGGTCGTCAAGTTGGGAAGTACGAAAAACAAAAAATCCACAAAACTGAGAAATACGTACATACGTACGACGACTGTAGTCCTCAAAGAGAACGGCAGGAGCGACAAGCATCGGAAAAAAACGGTCGCAAACATTTGAAAATCAAGTGAAGACGAAAGTTTGATTTTGAAAAAAAAACGTCGGGCCGTCGGGCCACTGTGATGATTATGATGTTAAAATTAAATACATTGGAACGTCTGCCACGTTCTGTCAGCCTCGACGGTCCCCGCCCCCCAGCGATCACCTCGCCACCGGTTCGGTCCGGGTCGAGCTCTACTGCCTCTCTGCCCCAGGGAGCCCCGTACCCCGCCTCGCGTGAAGCCCGGTGCTCACCGTGGACCTCGTTCGCCCGCTCAACGATGATGGTGATCGAACAGCGTGGCTGTCTCTCTGTAAAAAGCATTTTTTCGAGAAATATGCAGCGCTTGAATGTTCTGTTCCAGCCGGAAACGACCCGTATAATTTCGGACATACCGGATTGATCGCAGGAGCAGCAACGCAGCCAAAGCCCCTTCATGCTTCCCTCGTGTCTCGATGGACACGCCACGCCTAGCCACAAAAAAAGGTGACCGCGCTCCTTCTGATCCCCCCTCTACTGGCCAGTGCCCTCCCATACCGGCGATAGCGCCTGCCTTGCCCGCGCTGCCGTCCTCTCTGGGTACACGCACGAACCCAAAACCGAAAAAGGAAAAAGACTCTCGCCAACAAAAAAAGTATAGGAAACAAAGAGAGGAAGGACAGCTCAGCAAGTAAAATGGAAGGAGGCCGTGTCGAAGTGTGAGCTCTGAGAGGCCATGGATGGGCAAACCGTGAAAGGGGTATTAGTAAGTATGTGTATAATGCAGTTAATGGCCATTTTCTGGGCACCCTAAAACAAACAAGCGCGAAGCTAAGTAGAAACTCGCGTACCAAGCCTAAAGTCCTTTGAAAGCAAGTGATTAGATACGGTGCGGTGCGAGTTTTGACCGTTATTTACCGAAGCGAACAGCACAGTGCGCTTTTTAATCTCACCGCCGCACCGCACCGTCCCACACGAAAATCGACAACCAAAGCCGCATCGCATCGCACGATAATCAAATACTGAAATCCGCACCGCACCGCACCGCACCACACCACATCACACGGTAGATTGTGCGAACACGAAGAGCCGGTCCGCGGTTCGGTCCTACACCGCGGTGTATCTACAGCACCATAATTTTCGAACCCTGCTGCTGTCTTGTTTTAGTGTTGCCTCATGTGTAAGGTTGTAGCGACCAATGAAACACGACGCCAACGGCAGCTAGCCTCGTATTGACGGAGCAACAAAACTGCAGCAGGGTGCAGGTAGCTACTTGTTTTGGCGGTAGAGCTACTGCTGCATGTGATTTTACACCCGTGCATATATTACCGCTACAAAGATTCGCGCGAGAACAACCGGGCGGAAAGCTCCCTTCAGGACCTGTGCATGAAGATGCCTTGGAGAACCTCCTCAACGGGCTCTATCACACCACCACCTGCACCTCGGACAGCCCCGTTAGTCTGGAGGAATAATAATTTTTCGCCCCCGGTCGAACAAGGGCCGCGGAGATTCCCCCGGCGCAGCCATGTATGGCGCGCGGCTGGGCCTGGGGGGAAGGGGGGAAGGAAAACGAGAAGGAGCAAGACGACAGAGGGGCGGCTGAGGAGGAGAAGGGCGAGGAAAGGGCAGCAATGTGTGAAGGGGGCGCCATCAAGCAAAAACCGGCAGAAGGGGACGGGGGGGGGGGGTGTACTCATGTCGTGCACGGCCATAGTCGTATGACCATAGACCCTCGCATCCCTACAATGCCGGGACGGAGCACGTTGGGTTTTTACCAACCAGGCAGACATTGCTTGCACCAAGAGCGAAGCGCCGTGAGGTATTGGGCGAGTCGCGTGGAGGGTGAGCTGCATCCTGCTAAGAACCGCCTCTGAGGCAGACTTGCATATGGAAGACAGCTTCAATGGGTTAATTTAATTTCTGGTGTGGCCACTTCCGGAGACAGCAATGGGAGCACAATGTAACTGCCTCTGGGTGCCTTACTATATACACACTACGTGATACGATCACTCCTCTTGTGCGAAGCAAAGGTTCTCCGCCCCGCACAAATTATCTAACTCGACCGCCAGCTTTGGTGACCGCCAAAGAAACAAAACGGTACCCTGGTTGTCTAGCTCACGCAGGGACAGGCGTGTTTTACAGCGTCGTTGCCAACTGACGCCAACCCAACCTAAAAAAAAATATCATATATTTTTACGGGGGGGGGGGGCAGCGAGGAAGAACCCTCGCTGGACGAAGAACCCGAGATGTACCCTAGTAGACCCGACGGCTGGATGCACCAGTTCACCCGGATATTTTGCCTCATCGGTGGGCCCAGCAGCAGCGAGGATCCAGACCTAGGACCGGCCAGGAACATAAGTGGTCCTCCAGGTCGGGCTTGGAAGCGGAAGGCTTCGCCACCCGACGATAACCACATCGACGGTGTTTTGTCGCCGAAAGATAGGTCGGGTGGTATACTTACCTCCAACGCGATCCGGATGTTCGCAGGGGCCGGGGAAGTCCAGAGCCGAGACAAGGTGAAGGAAGAAGTGGTAAAATTGACTCAGCGTAGCGCGCAGCTTAGCAACTAATCAAAAATCGTGGGAGCCGTCGA
The DNA here is from genome assembly GCA_008828725.1 of Saccharina japonica. Lineage (NCBI taxonomy): Eukaryota > Phaeophyceae > Laminariales > Laminariaceae > Saccharina > Saccharina japonica. The sequence continues at coordinate 103,296 of MEHQ01001190.1, read as the reverse complement.
GAATCTCGCGGCAATCGTGGGGAGGAGGGAGGTTCTGGACCAAGAGACTGCCGCTCTGGCACGGGAGTCGGCGGCTCGGAATCGCAAGGAGGACGCAATCCAAGCCCTTAGCGGCGTGTTGGAGTTCACTGCCCCTGGTACCATGAGGCATGACCAGATCAGGGAGCAACTGGTTAGGATGTTCGTCAGGCCTGTCAGCGACTTCTCTGACTGTGGCGTGCCCCCCACTTCGGCTACGACAAGCTGTACTCCTACTGCCGTATCCGTGCTACCCGTGTTTACTATCGACGGCGGGGGGTCGTTGGAGGGAACGGAGCCGGTGGCAGTGGCAGTGGCAGTGGCGCCCCCGCTGGGGGGGTACCCATGCGTGGAGAAATTAAGGTGACACGGCCGAGTTTCATCAGCTCGTTCCGTTTGACCTTGGCGTGACGGTGAGATGCTGGCGTGCTAAACCCATGTTTCGTTTCAAGTCGGACACACCGGAGTTGGTGTTCGTATTTATTCCGAACATGACATTGGTTTCTGAAGGGCTGCGAGGCAAGCCGTCTTAGACCACGCTGCTGATGCGGTGCTACCCCCCCCCACCCGCCCCCCGTCATATGACTACGGCCGTGCACCAACATTGAGTAACCCCCCCGAGGTGTTATGGTCCATATCTGACACGGCCGTGCACAAACATGAGTACCCCCCCCCCCACCCCCCCCCCACCCCACCCCACCCCCCCCACCCACCCCCCCCCACCGACACCCCCGCTCCCCCCACCAGCACCACCCCCCCACCCACCACCCCCCCCACCCCACACCCCCCCACTCCCACCACCTACCACCCCACCTGCCGTCTTGCCTACGCCCGTATAATACTGGCGTTTCTGTCTGCACGTACTTGTTGTTGGATGTGGTTCACTTTCTTTCGGTTCATGTCTAGTGTCACTGGTTCAGTCATTTGTGTTTTTTTAGTGGGGGCTGCAAGACATGTCGTCTTCGCATATGCTTCTGGTGCCCTACCCCCCCTCCCCTTCCCGTCATTGTTTACAGTACGTCGTTTCTGTCTGCTCTGTCTGGTCGTTTTTGTTATTGTTACCGTTCTTTTTGTTTCGCGTTATACGTGGTATTACTGTTGCGGTCATCGTGTTTTCAATGGGGGCTGCGAGGCATATCGTCTTTACATTTGCTACTGGTGCGCTACCTGTTATTGCCTAGAGTTCTCAGTTTCGTTTTTTGCGTTTTTTTTCTTCTGTTGCATTTGTTATTTTTTGTTCGCGTCCGGTCCGGTCCGGTGTTGTTCCCGCTTTTGGTAGCTTGTCCTTTTCCGTAGGGGCTGCGAGGCACGTTCGTAATTTTTGTGTATTGTACGTACCAAGTAGTAAAAGTATAGTCGTGTCCCGTCTGGTGCTAGCTGTTTTTGGCAATTTGTCTGTTTGAGTAGGAGCTGCGATACAAGTTCGTATTTTGGTTTGTTATAGTTCATTTGTTTCGCGCCCTGTCTGGTGTTAATGTTTTGGCCGCTTGTCTTTTTCAGTAGGGGCTGCCAGGCATGTTCGTATTGTTTTGTTTGTTGTGGTAGTTCATTTTGTTTCGCGTCCTGCCTGATGTTACTGTTTCGGTCATTTGTCTTTTCGAGTAGGGGCGGCCAGGTGTGTTCGTATTTTCTCGCTTCTTGTCGTAGTGTATTTGTGTTCGCGTTCTATCTGGTGTTACTGTTTTGGTTATTTGTCTTTTTCAGTTCGTGCTGCGAGGTATGTTCATATTTTTCTGTTGTAGTTCGTTCTGCTTTGTGCTCTGGCTGGTGTTACTGTTTTCGTATTGCGGTAGTTCATTTTTTTCGTGCCCTGTCGTGGACCCCATTCGAGGGGGCCAAGGGAGGAAGTAATAGGGCGATTACACGGTGTAATCGGGCTGTTACGTGAAGTAACAGCCGCGGAGTAGCAGCAACCTCGGTATGCCCATGTGAAACCGACAGTGCCGTCGGTTGCATGCCGAACCAATGGAAACTCCCTCCCGCGTCTGAGAGACATGCCAGCCCAGGATACGATTGGGGGAAAACTGTAATTGTGTCGGAAGGACCTCGGATTTGAAGGAGTTTGAATGGTCGAAGACCATTTGGGTTACTCGGTCGTCCGAGACCATACAGTAGGCCCCAGTCGAGGGGGCCAAGGGAGGGAGTAATAGGATGATTGCGGGGAGTAATTGGGCTGTTACACGGAGTAATAGTAGTGTCGGTATCGTCAAAGGTCACAGCGTGGGAGTGCGCAAGGGAGACATGCAGGTCGTTGATATCGATCTGCTGCATTTTTCCAGGAACCAGCACAGCCGCAGCGATCGCTGCATCAGCATTGACCCGTGTGGCTCTGACGTACGACCCTGATTCCCTACGTACAAACGACAGGCTGCCATTCAACAGGTGTGCTCCTTTTGCGTTGAGGATCGCACCGCAGGTGGGCATCACGGCGTGCAAGGAAAACAGGTTGAATCGCAGTCCAGGTACGTAAGCTACGTCTACCAGCTTCACGTGCACGTCACCCTTAGCACTGTGCATCACCAAGGGAAGTCTCCCGAAGCACTCTATCTGTAGCGACCTCATGTCGCCTATCACAAGGCTACTCCTTCCAACAGGGGGGGGGCTCACACTCAACCATACCCGAGAGATTGCCCGTCACATGATAAGTCGCGCCAGAGTCGGCCACCCACTCTTCTTGTCCGACAATCCCCGACCCAATACCAGGCCCATAATCTGTATCAACACCATAGACACCGTTGCCTGGGTGTGAACCCTGCGCGGTGAGAAGGTGAGGGTCGTGGATGCTGTTGAACGGCTGTCCCGGATCAAAAGTGTTGTCCGGGAGGTTAGTATACTGGGGAGCAGGGGGTACATACTGGGGAGCAGGGCTGACATAGGCGGAAGCAGGGTTGACATGCTGGGGAGCGGGGGCAGCTGCCTGCCATCCACCCCCGTATTCAACCGGAGGGGGAGCGTAGCCGTAGCCTTGGCCGGCACCAGCTGGTGTCGGCGGGGCATAATAGGCGTTGTCCGGTGCAGAAGGGGTGATAATGTTCGCATGTGCACGAAGATCGACAGTGCATGCCGCGGCAAAATGACCAGGTTGATGGCAGCGGAAACACAGTCGGGGGCCTGCTGGACCTGCTGGCCGCGGGCCCCAGCCTGTCTGGGCCCTCACTGGCGGCGGCGGCATTGGCGGCAGCGAACCTGGTGGGGGCTGAACAGGGGCGTATCCCATCGGCGGTACGGGTTGACCAGAACCAAACGGTGATAATCCCGAATCATCCCAGACATACCGCCCCCTTATGGTATCCCAGAGATACGGTGGGCCTGTCACCTCACCTGGTGCAGGCCCGGCCCCACCACCACCACCACTATGACGGTGGTGATGATGCTGCTGCCGCTGCTGCTGCTGCTGGTGGGGTTGCTGCTGCTGCTTCCCCTTGCCCCTTCTGATACCCCCCTTACCAGTTCCTCCACCACCTGCACCAGCGGGTTTTTCACCGCCGGCGTACAGTGCGTGCGAGTCCACTAACTCCTTCCCTCCCTTCTTACCCCCCTCTCCTACCTCCAACTCTACCTTGAAGTTCATGTAAGAATTCCTTACCGCTGTTTCGATATCGATGCGGGTGAAGACAGGGCGAGAGAGGAGGATCTTTTTGTCAACGTAGTAAAGGGGTGACAAGTTTTGGACTATGTGCACATTGACCTCCTCCTCGTCCTTGTCTCCCCCAAGCATGGCCAACGTCTGAGAGGCCCTATCAATCCGGCTAAAGTATTCCAAGGGGTCTTCACCCTCTACCATCCTGACGGAGTCAAACTCTATAGTTTTCCTCCTCCTCTCCATGACAGACTGTGGCATGTAGAAGTCAGTCATGATTTTCCAAGCACCACTCGGTGACTTGGCCTCCAGCAGCTTCATTAACACTGGGGGTTCTTTCTCGATCGCATCTAGCAGGTACTCGTATGCCAACTTTGCTGCTGCGACCGTCTGGGCCGAATGCTTCAACAACAGCTCCTCATGAGTGATGTCATCGTCGCCTACCATTACCGGCTTGTCAGTCTCTCTAACAGCACTACGGCATCCCCTAGCTCCAAGAAAGAAAAGAAATCTCGGCCTCCATGAATACCAAGCCTCCTTGCTACCATCAAATTTGGGAGTAGGCGCAGACCGGGTATGATTCACAGTAGTGGTGGTAAACGTGCCTGCCTGAGTCTCCTGCCCTGGCCGCACTGTTGTCCCTGCTGCTGCTGTTCTCCTCTGGTCTGCCGCTCTCTCTCTCCAAGTCAGCGCGCTGGGCCTCACTCGTCGCGGCTGCAGCCGCACTCGTCGTGGCTGCCAGCTTCGCTGCTGCTAACTCTGTCTTCATCTCCATCTCCACACGAAGGGCTGCCACTGCAGCCGCGTCCATCTTCTCGTACTTCTGCCTCTAGCGGCCTGAAATCAGTAGCGCGCTATAGCGTGTTGATTCGACCTCAGGCGCCAGACAAGTGCTTGCGCAGGCAGACGAGCTCCAGGTGCTGTTATTCTCCAGCTGTAGACATAAACCACATATATATATATATATATATTATACGACTTCGAAGTGCCGAGCAGAGGGCACGCGACAGGCGATCGGATGAACTGGCACGCATTCTACTTCAGTAACGCCTCACCAAGTATATTAACTCCCAAATACCTGTAACTGCCATCGAACCTGCTGTATCGGGTACAAGCATAATCAATATATACACATGTGAAACCGTTAGTAACGACGGTGGTATGCTGCACCAATGGCAACTCCCTCCCACACCTCAGAAAAAGAATAATAACCCAATTCGAAAGATAAATCAACAAAGGCGAAGCTTGTGAGGACATTCTGGAAGAGAACGAGAAACAAGCTGTGTTTTGTTGAAACGGAAGAATTCAGAAGTTGAAATATTCTATGATTGATGAGAGAGTATACCCCTGAGGAGGTCAGGTACTATTCAAGACGAAACGCTTACAAGCTTGAGCAGATCAAGCGGTGGTCATAATTCCTGCAGTAACATTTCGTCGTCGCTTTAACTCGTATATAGTTTGGGATTAATGAGGCCTCCTGTTGCGACCAGCCGGAGACTCCCACCCAGGGCTACTACCCCCGCGTTTATTTGATCGCCATCCACGCGGCACCTCGTCGCAGAGAGTAGTTGCTCCGGTAAAATAAACACTGCAAAACACACAGAAACCGATGTCGCTGTCCGCGTCTATCGCGCGCAACGATGGCTGGGCGGGATGGTCTGTTTTCCCGAATCGTTACCTACTTCCTCGTGCTGCCGTCGGTCGATGGAAGATCAAGTGTCCTTCGTGCTTTCACTCTCACTGTACCTCCTGCAGGCTTTCTCCCAATCGGGGGATGCCCTTCGTGCGTCCCCGAATTGGTTCCGAATTTTACTTCAATAACATTTCGTCGTCGCTTCAACTCGTACATAGTTTGGGATTAATGAGGCCTCTCTTCTGCGGCATGAGATCACACCCATCCTTGTTGTCTCTTTCCCTTGTCTCAGTGCCGTCTTATATCTGTTTCTTATTATTTTTCCCGCGGGTCTCCTTGTTGTCTTTATTCTCCCCAAACTTCTACCTTGGCCTCTAATAGGTTCGCCTCTAGTGGTTCGGCTCCAGCTAGCCCTCCGGAATGCTGTATACGAACGAGCAAACTGATCGGACAGCGGTAGGGCGTCTGCCTCGATGAATGCCGTTTCGCGAGAATGCTGCACACCTACCGCCACCACGGACGCTGTTACCCCTACGTATCTGCGTGCGACGGAAACGGATTTCCACCCCACGTACTCCATCAGAACTTCCATGGCCGTACCGTCCATGTGGTGACTCACCGCCCCTCCCACTCGAAAGGAGTGCATCGTGTACCACTTTTCCGCCATGCCCGTCATGTCATTGCAGGCATCGCTTATTGTCCCCGGGTCGATCTTTATCGCGCGCGATGTGTTTTCCATGTTAACACGTTAGCCCTGTCATCGCTCGTCCTTGCCAGGTTCGACCCCTACCGCGTTCGATGTGTGATCTTTGGTCGCACATCATCGGTGTCATTGCATTCACTGTCAGGTTTCCGGCCTTGTCGCCACCACTATCGCCGTGGGGGATGTTCACACCGTGGATCGTGTTTGCCCGTGAACGCTGCCATCGCTTACTGTGGCCGGGTGTCACGGCTGCGGTGTTGTAATATTGTGCGCTCACGTACATACTGTGATCGCTCTGCCATCGTCGGGGGGCATGGTTGTGCTTGGTTTTTATTCGTTTGTTTATTTTCCACACCGAACGACGCATCCTTCCTTGAGGACGGGAGTATGCTCCGGTGGGCTTATATCTATCGCTGCTGTGAGCACGACCCTGCCTAGTTCCGGGTAGTTTGCCCGCAACATCCCACAGCAGTACATCGATGGGTATTCACGTGGTTAACGGCCGTCTGGGGGTGGGCGTGTGAGTAGCTCGCGTGGTATCGTGGCCTATTCTCCTTCGATCGGCGTTTTCGTATACATAGGTCCGCACTGCTCGTATCATGTGCTCACCCTACATAGGCAAGCAGGGTCGGTCTACTGCTGTTGTAGAATACAGCGAGGTCCTCACTCTCAGTATACAAGTCTAGGAGGTGTCGGTCTACTGCTGTTGTTGAGCCCCTCGTACACATCGCGATCTAGATCAGCTACTGCTGCTGTGAATATATTATATCGTGATGACATGTTTTGAAGGATCTGTACGATGCACAGCTCACTTGGTAAACGCGTGGGGCGGTCGACGGGCAATGCACGGTATTCACCGGAAACGACAGGCGTCGGTCGCTCATGGCCTTAGTGGTATGGTACGACTGCTTCCGGCCGGCTCGTCACGATACATCCTTATGGTCGGCCTACTGCTGTGGTGTGTCATGCTGCGGTGGTGTGTTCTCCTTGTTTGCACAGGTGAAGCAGCGTACGAGTAAGAGGCACCGCTCGGCGGCAAACGGAAATGGGCGGGAGCACACAGGCAGGATACACGTACGAGTACCGAAAACCCAAATCACCCACCTCGCGCGGCACGTCCTTCGTCTGCACCAGATCGACGAATTTCTTGTTCTTACCCTGCTGGAGGACATCGTTCGCCGCCGAACGCTGGGCGGCAGTAGGCGCCCCGACTGGCGCCGCTGTCGCCCCGGTGGCTCCGTGTCCTGTGGCCGCGATTGTCTTCACCACCTCGCATGAGGCTTCGACAACCGCCAAATGGGCTCGCAGCTGTGCGATCACGGAGTCTCGGTCCCTCTCCGCCGGCGCTGAAGCCAACGGCGCTGAAGCTGTCTCCTGCTGACTATCTAGAGGCTCGGCTACCTCCAGCTGATCGTCCGCGGTCTCGCCTTGCTCCTGCTGGGTGGTGGGCGGCTGCTGTGCTCCAGCGCCCTGCTCTCGCAGCGCTGGCAGGAACACCTTGAAGCCTCGCGAGTGTAGCGAGCCACGCAGGCCTTCCAGGCGCCATGCTGCCATGACGCGAGGTCCCGCCGCCTTCCGAAAGGTGGCTGTGCCTACGGTGGCCTCCCCTGCTCGCATCGCCTGGGTCATTACCTGGAACGACGACGTCTCCTGGTGGCCCAAGCTTGCCACTGGAGGTGCGAGGAGCTCGACGCATTCCAGCACAGAGAGCTGCGCCAGGCTCGATCCACCCGAGCCGATTATCTTGGAGAGGTCGAGAACCCTCGGGACGCCCTTCAAGCCGGGCTTGGTGCACGGAAGCGCCCCGATCACCCAGTCCGTGCGAGCTGGCGCTTGCTGTCGCGGCTGCATTGGGCATGGGTTGCTTTGTTTTCCCTAATTGTTACCTACTTCCTCGTGCTGCCGTCGGTCGATGGAAGAGCAAATGTCCTTCGTTACCTTTTACTTGCTCTCACTGCCTCCTGCAGACTTTCTTCCAATCGGGGGATGCCCTTCGTGCGTCCCCAAAGTGGTTTTGAAATTACCTACACCAATTGAAATGTTCGGTGGCCCGATACATACCGTCAAGGTGTGGTCCTCACCCATCATATTCGTAGGCATACGACGTATACGAACGATGTGGATAGAAAGATGACCGAATGCGCTGAATGCCCGAAATATACGGGGACGAGATACACACGAGCAGGGGTATCTGCGACGTGTATATGGCCACCCGGAACATGAATACACGCTGTCTAAGATACACTACTATTCATAGCTGTACACATGAACGAGTCATGCTCCATGCGATGTGAAGCGGACCTTGGAATTCGATACATATATCGCGCACATACGAGTATTTGAATAAATGACTTCGTATACGTACGACAAAAATATGATGTTGGTTATATACGAAGTAGCTATACAATAACCAACAGAGGTTAAAATCTTTGGTATAAGGAAACAATGGGTGAGATCACGCCCGATCGACATCGTATGTTTATCTCGGTGTATTGCGTGCGTATATATTCATACGGATGCATACCCGTATGCATATATATGCACACGGTCGTCTGGCCAGAAAGTATCAGTGTGCAACTGGAGACCGCTGTTATCATCCTAAAATACGGTTGACCGGGCAAGAAGTCAATATTTGTATGACGTAGGTCGATAATATATATCGCGATTCGTGCATCGGTAATACGTACATGACAGGGGTATTGCTATTTTTTTATGATAGTACATCGGCACAGATAGTCTTGAATACATTTAGTACGAGACCAGGCCGTTAACACGCACTTTACCTTAAATGCTCCTGTAATATGTAATACCAGAGGGTACCATCACAAAGGCTCGACAGCCCCCAACGGGGTAATACAAGTATATTACATGGACATAGTATGGTGCCGGGAATGCGTACCAATTACATAATGTCTCCCTGAGTACATAATTCACAACTAGGAGGTGAAGTACAACTTATTCAGTACGTAGGTTATGTTCAAGGGTACGCGCGGTGAAGGTCGGGACGGGAAAATGTGGTCGGGACGGGAACGGTACGGGAATGGGAAACCGTCAGATTTTTCGTTCCCGACCGCGATTTCCCGACCGTTGCCATCGTCAGTTTCTGTTCCCGAGCTCTACCGTCCCGCGGTAATGGCCGTGTTCCCGTTCCCGACTGTTTCCCATCCCACTGTCTGCCCATTCCCGACTATTACCGTCCCGCTGTCCGCCCAATCCCGATTATTCCCATCCCACTGTCATATAAGTGGTTCCCGTCCCATCCCGACCATGGGGCACAGCTTCTCCCATCCCGCATCTCACTATTGGGGCAGATATTCCCATTCCATTTACCGCCGGTTTTTTCATTTTCCCATTGCATGACCATAGATGGATGCAAGTGCGTATACTGCTGTACGAGTAGACTGGAGGAGACTGCAGATATTCGTGCGTCTACGTATGTACGATTTGTTTATATTTCCGAACTATACGTAAACAAATCGTACACGCGCGAATGAATATATAGATATACAAGGGCTCCGCATGGGTGCGGGCATTCGCCGGCACCCATGCTCCGGATAGGAAAATTTACCTCAGTGTCGTACGACGTGGCGCTCTCGGTCATGACGGAGATCTGTGTTGTTAATAAATCTACGTAAAAACATATGTAGTGCTACAGATCAAGGTAATGCCAAGTGTTCGAGAATTAATCATATGAATAAAGTGCTGTAAATCGTAGCGCCTGCTGGGGTAAGGGTCGTTCTTATCGAGCAACTTGTTTCCATTTTTTTTTTTTTTTCCAAAAAAACTGGAAAACCAAGAAAAAAACAGGATTTATTTGAAAACTTGGAATTTTAACAGAGGGCAAACTATTTAGAAGGCGTCGCATTCCAATATTTGGAAATTATTTATGAAAAATTTGGAAGTCCTAAAAATTGCGCAAAAAAATAATTTTGAATTTTTGGAAAAAAGGTGCTCGATAAGAACGACCCTAAGGCGTCAATGGTTGCAGAGACCTTATTAAAAGTAAGGATTAAAAAAAAAATGCACTACGTGAAAAAATCGCCAGAGCATATGGCGGGGCAAGGTGTCAATAGTCGCGGAGACCTAACATAACGCAAAACAATGATATTGAAAAAACGAAAAAACAGGGTGATTGCCTGTGAACGCCAAAACGCATTATTTGAAAAAGAGACAGAACATATGTTTTGAGGGCCTGGCGGGTCAAAGCGTTAATGGTCGCGGATATGAAAAATAAAAAAGCGAGTTATATATACGAAAAAAGAGGATTGTGGCTCAGCCTGAGACACCGAACGGCAGACTAAAAAAATGCAGTAGAAACAAACACATGTATCCTGAGCTCCTGCCGGGGCAAGGCCATATTTAATGGTCGCGGAGACCAAAAATAAGACAAAGCGTAATATTTAAAAAACAGGGTTGTTGCTCAGCCTGACAAACCCAAATGCATTGCAAAAAAAGTAAAACACACGTACGTATATTATCCAGAGCGCCTGCCACGGCAAGGCGTCGGTGCTCAGCCTGAGCATCTAAAGAAGTACATACAAATAAATGTATAGGCAAGACATACTTCGGTCCAGAATGCCGTCAACTTTGTTTTCGACTCAATCTACAAAGAAACATACCCTCAAGGGTACGGCAAACCCGGTTGAAACCCGGCAGAAAAGATCCCAAGAAACAGATTAAAAAAAGCGTATGATGTATGATATGATTACAAAAGATCGTTGTCAACAGCCGGTAGCAACACATACTACATAAATAATAAGTACCACAGGTAATATTCAATATCAGATCCGCGACAAAAAAAAAAAAAAAAAGTGGTACTCGTAGTGGGATTCGATGTTATGCGATTCAATCTGTAGTCGGTCGTTGAGCACCTCACCTAAAATATAATTTTGCAATCTAAAGGCCTGATTTACTTCTACTATACCTGGTACCTGGTACAGCAGTGGTATTTTGTTCGAGAAAAAAAATGCTCGTAGCGACGTATTAAACCGAGTTTTTCGTTCGTCCAAGCTGCGCTGCTGCTTGCTGCTGCTGTAGTTCCTGTACCTACATGTACGGTGGATACTAATACTACTGTACAGTAATACTACAGCAGTACTATATACGACCAGGTACTACTCGTGCTCGTATTAATACTACTGCTGTGCTGTTGTTGTACTAGTAGTAGTACTCAGAGTATAACAGTATTCAGCCGAAATTATTGTTATCGTATTCATTGTACTTGTGTCCTCACTCGTATTCCCACGAGGTAAGGCGGAGGAGATGGAAGGGGCTAAATACGACCTGCCCAGGGAGATAGTCGTGAGTACGCGGTCACTTTCGGGAGTCCGAGCTATCAAAGGAAAGAGCTACGACGTAATATGTATGTATATCGAACCTAAAAAAACGATATGCTGCTGCTGGAACCAAACTCCAAACAGATCCACAGAAGAACGTACGTAGAACTTCGCTATATCTCGGATCTCCAAGAAACAACCACAAAATAATCTTGATGGTACTATTAATACTACTGCTGTGCTGCTGTTGTACGAGTAGTACAGAGAGTACAGTTAGGATTCAGCCGAAATGGTTGTTATCGTATTGTACTTGTGTCCTCACTCGTATTCCCACGAGGTGAGGCGGAGGAGATGGAAGGGGCTATAGACGAGCTGCCCAGGGAGGTAGTGGAGAGTAAGCGGTCACTTTCGGGAGTCCGAGCTATCAAAGAAAACAGCTACCTGGTACGACGTACGATGTATGTATATCGGAGCTCCCAGCAAGTACGTAAAAAAACGATATAAATATTCTGCTGGAACCAAACACCGAACAGATCCACAGAGCAAGGACGTACGTAGAACCTCGCTATATCTCGGATCTCCAAGAAACAACCACGAAATAAGCTTGCTGCCTCAGAGAAACAGCCTTGGCGTCCCGCACGGAACCTTTCTGCCTCGAAGAAAAAGTCTCGATGTCCCACCGTCTCGTAAGAGCCCACGGATTGAAGGTCGCCGCGCTCGGTGGCGGCGCTTGACTCGAGAGTGCGCGCGGGCGGAAAGTCACGGGCGGAGGCTGAGGGGGGCGACCCTCGAGAAGAACGGGCGAAAAAGCCAACGCGAGGCCGTCGAAAGGGGTCCCGAGTATGACTCTGGTCTGAAGCCAAGTGAGAGCCCAAGAGGTCCAAGATCACCACAGCGAGCGTCAAGGAACGTATATATATCTATATTTCGAAACGACAGCGTATCGCTCGGAGGATCGGCCGAACGTAGAAATACTGATTCACGGTGCCGAGTATGCATACACGAAACGCAACACCAGGGCGTCGTGCGAACGAGAAAATGTTGTGTGGTAGGCTGATACTGCTGCTGTTCCTGCAGCTATTATTGCTGCTGCTACTGCTGCTGCCCGCTTTGCTGCTGCTGCTGTGCTGTTTACATAAGAGCACAACCAACGCGCGAGGGGGGAGCTCATCTCGGTGTACTCGGCGGGGGGGGGGTGTACTCATGTCGTGCACGGCCGTAGTCATACGACCGTAGACCCTCGCATCCCTACAATGCCGGGACGGAGCACGTTGGGTTTTCACCAACCAGGCAGACATTGCTTGCACCAAGCGCAAAGCGCCGTGAGGTATTGGGCGAGTCGCATGGAGGGTGAGCTGCATCCTGCTAAGAACCGCCTCTGAAGCGGACTTGCATATGGACGACAGCTTCAATGAATGAATTTAATTTCTGGTGTGGCCACTTCCGGAGACAGCAATGGGTTTTACTATGTAACTGCCTTGCGGATGCCTTACAATATACACACTACGTGATACGACCATTCCCCTTGTGCGGAGCAAAGGTTCTCCACCCCGCACAAATGATCTACTCGACCGCCAGCTTTGGTGACCGTCAAAAAAACAAAAACGAAAAAAAACGGCACCCTGGTTGTCTAGCTCACGCAGCGAGTGGCGTGTTTTACAGCGTCGTTGCCAACCGACGCCAATCCAACCTATAAATATATCATATACAAGGTTCCCCTCCGGGACGTGCCTAGGGGAGTGGCGCAAGGACAAATCGAGAATCTACGCATATCATATTGTATACTGGTATTACATAAATACGACGTTATGAAATATCTGTGTATTACTGCTGTACAAATATCATTTAAAAAACTGCACCTGCATTTTTGGGGATAAAACATACTCGGAAATATGATGGAACCATTACTACTATTGACTCGATCGTTCTCAGAGATTTTTGTTAATGACCTCGCCAAACATTTTATCATATTTGTCAATAGTTTATTGTTGTGGCGCTCAAGGTATGGAAGGACTATGACACACAGCACACACCGCACACGCACGCACACGTGACACATGGGACACAGCAGTGCTCGTACAGCAGTAGTGGTGGGATAGTATTTGCAGAAGAAGTAGAAAAGGATGCATCGAAGAAGGGGCTGAAACTCTCGACCACACCTGCCTACTACGTAAGAAATCCACTTGGTTTGTGTTTGCTGTTTGTCTTATATATGCGGGGTCTGGGTTATCGTGTTCCCGAACTCCGAAAATAATGTATTAACTCTATTTCTGGTACGAAATAATAAAATTGGAAATGCGATCTACAGTAATTAATTTTTGTTTTGCCCAGATTGCACCCCCGCACCTGAAAATAAATATTTAAACATCAAAAAATGATTTGCCCAAATACCGGTACAGTATTATTTGTCGCGGCTTGCGCCAGATGCACGACATCAGGCCGCACATACACCATGCAAGCACAGGCAGGCAGCAGGCGGCCGCGCAGAAAGGAACAGAGAGAGTTGTGGTGGCGATTGCTGAGAATGAAGACAGGAGTGCAAGCCTCCGATGAAGCACCACTATTATTAGCCACAAGCCAGTAAACGGGCGGACCGCGCCACAGCAATGTCTAAAGCTGCATTGTGCTTCTAGGTCGGGGCTGTGACACTCTTGTTTGTGTTAAATAAAGCTGCATATTGTCTGATAATCTTTGTAGATTTCTGAAGTGAGCTTCAGGAAAGAACACAAAAAATATATGACGATATGAAGCAGTAAGAGGTAACGTACCTATTTGATCAAAAGCGAAACCGTTAATTTTCAGGCCAAAGTAGAGAGTGGGTCAGATCAGCTAATATATGACAGCACAAATCAAGAAGGTAGATGTGGATTACGGACCGCTGCTCCGAGATAACACAGCTAGCCACAGCAGTACATGATTCGCAGAAATGGGTGTAATCACCACAGGCCAAGGGCGGATGTTACTTGCTGCTGATTGCTTATGCAGAGTAGTACGTTGTGGCTCTCTGGCATATGTTCTGTAATTCTACATGTCTGTGGTATATTAACCACCGATATGATCGTGCGCACTCCTGTGTGTGCGCATGACCAGCTGCGGAAATCAAAAAGGGCAAACAACCAGCACACTAAAAACAAGTTAATATATTATACTGGCACCATTTAACTGTACAATAAAAGCCTCACGCAGAGAACCAGGGAAATGCGGCTTATCCACTCCCAGCGGGAAATAAAAACTTTGAGCGCGGCCGGCCGCCTCAGCGCGAGCTATCAGTGCTGCGAATCGAGCCTCAAAACCTCGACAATGTGTCCCGGCGGTCGGGGTACTCAGCGTTTTGCGGAAAAGCGCTCTGTTGCGAAAGAGAAAAGTTGGCGAAAAGTGCGAAAATTCATCACATAACTAATAACATATTATAGGGGGGGGAGGGGGAGGGCGTATTACTCACATCTTGTGCTTGACCTAGTCATTTGACGCATTGACCACAGCATTACCCGCTTCGAAGAACACGGTAGCAACCGTCCTACTCCATAATAGAGACAGCCAATACCCACACTGAGATGGGCGCTCATTACGTTTGTTTCCATATACTTAGCAGAAAGAAACGTTTTGATAATCTTATCCCCTTCCTGTTTCGCCGCCTGTGGCCACCATCTACCTCCTAAGATAGCGATCGTTTTCTCGCTACTATTTAGTGTACCAAACTGCTCCATGTCACACGCGTCTATTTTCCTCATCTCCTCCTCTAGCACACCCCTTTCCTTCTTGCACCTTTCACATTCTCCCACTATGTGAATTCTATTCTCTATGGCTTTGCCACATGGGCACATCTGTGCATCTACTTCCTCCTCCTCCCGGCTACTGGTATACCTCCTTCTTTCTGGCAGGTCCAGGTCCCCTACACGAAATCGAAGTTTCAGCTTCTTCGCGAAGTCCATTGGGCCGTGCAGATACCTTTCCATTCCAATTTATTGATACGACCTCAGGCGCATGACGGGGCCTAGCACAGGTGGTCAGGGTCAGCGAGCTGGAGCGCTCCTCATGTAGACATAAACCACGTATATATTATCGTCGGACCTCGCAGGCCACCATCGAGGCGCAGCGAGCAAGTCAAGTCAGCAAGTCACCAGCAAACACGAGACCTCACAGATAGAGAAAGCCTCATCAAGTATATGAAGTCCCTAATATATGAAACCGTCATCATACCTGCTGTATCGAGTACCAAGCACAATCAATATCCTTCCTGCTTTGCAATCGATACTGTGCGACACCACACATCCGCAGTATGCATACCGAACAGGTGTACAGTCCCATCAACTAATATCCTCCCTGCATGGTGAACAGTATGGCAATAAAGCATCACAATATCATAGCATGGTCACACCTCATAGCTGTCCCGAAAACCACCAATCATCATCCCGAATCAATATCACACATTCCAAATTCATGCACCGAAAGTGGACCACAATGTCCCAAAACCTCAAGCAAATTCAAAGTACCGAATACCACAAGATTAATAAAAACCTCAAGCAAATTTAAAGTACCGAATACCAGAAATTAAAGCACATTCATTCAAATTCAAATACCACAATCTAAACCATACTGACTCAAACTTCAACAATCTTCCAAGACACTCAGCTGCCGAAACTAGGGCAGAAGGCCTCGAAAATCAGACGGCCATCAGCTCGGTGTCAATAGGTCGATACAGGTTTGTCCAGGAGTGCTAACTTCAGATACCACTGCACGTTGCAAGAATCTCGAAACTTGAAAAATCCTCAATACAAATCTCAATACCGTACAATGTGTTCACTATTTTAATCAGTAAACAGGCAGAATTTTCAATGACCGAAATCCATCAATCAAAAACCACAACCCAACCTTAACCCCACCAGCCCAATCAGAAACTCATTCAAAATCCTCCATTCTCGAATCCTCGTTCAATCAGTCAACTAGTCAATCAATGTATTTTCCGAACTACCAGAAAAGCCGCCCAGGCCAGACAGCCAGAGACGGTATCACCATTGAGATTGACTCTAACACTAGATAATAAATCTCAAATCCTCATTCAGTCGGTCAACCAGTCAATCAAAATCAGTGTATTTTCCGAACTACCAGAAAGGCCGCCCAGGCCAGACAGCCAGAGACGGTATCACCATTGAGATTGACTCTAAAACTAAAACAATAAATCTCAAATCCTCATTCATACGCTAACGTAATTTTTCCGACCGCATGCTATGGTTTCAAGCTTACAGCAGTAGTTATTACGCCAACTTATCATCGGGGAAACGTGATCTCCCCTTGCCACGAGCTGCTGGTATAATCAAGAACCTTCGAGCGATTTCCACACAAGGAACGCTCTAAAGTGTACTATTTAATCACCAAGCAACAATGCCTTAAGAACAGCGTTTAACAAACCAATAGCAGTGCGCGGGAAGACAAAATCCATTAATGTATTTATCAAGATTCGAATGGCGTGATCAGACAAGTCCAAGTGCATATTTCACATCGCCAACAAAGAGCACATAGTAACTGCTATATGATTACGTGTTTAAAGCACCTACTCCGCTATACTCCTCCTGCTTTCAAGTACGTACATAGCATTTGTGCTACATAATTGAAGATCAGAATCATCTCGTACCTATAATTGGTTCGCCACGGGAGGGAGGGAGGGAGGACGGAAGAGCACACAACATACAGCAGTCAATCTGAGTCGCCCAAAACATATTTTCACTCGGTACCAATGCTCCATTCCATCGCATATTCATATCATATCACAACGCCCAGAATTTTCCAACATCGTATTATACCAACCATGATAACCTTATCTGAGCAGTAGTACGTTCGCAGTTGCGTTGTACCATGGTATAACGCAGTGTCTTATATGTATGCATGGATGTATATACGACCTTCGCGATCATAAAACTGTCCGCACATAGAGCACTACCGTTTACATCAGGTACACACAAAATAAGCAGCATACGAAAATGCTCATAAATCACGAAAACCACCGCACGCATATACCTGGTATACTCACAGCAGTATAATAGTACTTCTCTTACGAATAGCAAAAGCATCGCAGACAGACAACAAAACCGTATGAGCATGTTCCGAGTACCTTCCCCTGTTGATTACAGGTCCAAGCGAAAGTTACAGCAGAATTGCTGCATGTCGGCTATTATCATGGACGTCGGCACCTGCGACTGTTGACGCCTCCAGCCGGCGCAGGCACTGATATATTGCTATCTGACAAGGTTAGTACGTGCAGGTAGCACAGCGTCTTTAGCAAAGCACACACCCGAAACATAACAATGTCGGATCGTCAAGTGCTCGTCACGTGCATACTCAATCCTATCATGCGTGCATCATATATCATCCTCCCCAAGCCCCAACCCAAGTACATAGTCTACCATCCCGCGTAAAAAACGCAAGACAACAGAACGAACTACTCGTATTCAGTATAGTGATAGGTGGTCCAAACGAGCCTATTCTAGGACACACCTACTATTAATATACCTGACAGCAGTAGCGGCATCTTCGTACGTACAACGAACATCATCAAAAACAAGGGAAAAGGCAATCAACCAGGCAGCACGAACACAGCTAGGGTTGTCGATGGATTCGTTTTAGACGTAAAAAAAGGCAAGGAAATGTCCCATGATCGATATCTGGGAAAAAAAATCTTTAGAAAATCAACCAATCCGAACAGGGCAAATTGCCCCAAAAAACTATTCAGTGATGCTACCTTTCAAAAAAAAAAGACAAAGATGTGCCGTGTTATGATCGACGCAGCAGCAGAGTGGCGTACAAGCACGAGCAGCAAATTGTTAAAAACAAAAAAGGTGAACAAGCACCGAGGAAGTGTTGCTCGGCACCACTCAGAGTAGCAGCGTTCCACAGAGGAGTTAGCATCGGCGGAGCACAGAGTTGTCTCGTACAAGCTCCTGCGCGATGGCCGATAGAAGGCCAGTGGATCCCTTGCTGGACACGTTTGAAGCCGGAGGTGGCCACCCCGCTGCTACTGCTGCCTTTAGAGGGATTCTCACAGCAATACAAACGAAATTGGTGGGCTGTCATTCGACAGACACCACGTAATCGTATGAAGACAGAGGGGAACACATTATTGTTTTTCTTTTCTATGCAGTGGTTTTTTTCCGCGATAACGAATTGAAAATGTTCGCAAAAACTCGATTTGATGTTTAATTCGTATCTTTTCTGTCCCTGCGGGAAAGAAATCTTCGACATACATCAAAGTAATACATGATTTCCGCCTCGCCAGACTTGTCACAACAAGCAAAGCCACCCGCGCTTGGAAATCCTCAAGTACTCGACAAGAATCTCTTGGCACACAAGTTGATAGCCACTTTTTGAGCTAATTCCTTACGATTTTTTTTTTCATCGCTTGGCTCTTTTCGTATATACCAGGTATGGTTCATGTGTGATTTGGCGCCCTTAAATCTTGACTGAGTTGGCGTGTACGTACTGAGGTATATTTGTTTGGGCCCGTGCTTCTTCGATGCTTGGTTCATGTAACGAAGTAGTCCGCTGGGCGGTGCCTTTGAAACGTTGCTTGGGGCCGGTACCGATACCATGCTGCTGCTGCTGTAGGGGGTAGCATCCAGTGGTTGCGGCAGGCAGTATGGGTAGTGTCTACAGCTGCAGATGTTTTTCATTGATGGGTGAAGTCGAGCCTTTGCGATTCACACAGATCAGCTTCGCAGCGTTTAATATTATATATGTTTAGTGAGGAAAACAACGAGACCAAATATTTTTTTTCATAACATTGGAAGTGTTTGATCAGTACGACCACTTTGTCCCAAAATATAAGGAACGTTGGATGAAACAATCTCAAGAAAAAAAAAACCATTATATTTGCAGACAGACGAGTAACCCAGGTGGCCTGGTACAGTTGGTATGAAATATGAAAACATGTTGTACACAGCACTCTGCGAGTAGGTGGGTCATATGCATATTCACCCTGCCGGAAAGAACCCACACGGAAGGGGGTCAACCCCGCTAGTGACGGCGAAGATGGCAAGATGTATATACAACACGCGACCGATGCGAATGCGCAAAGATGGAGTATCCTGTGCAGCAGGAGCAGCAGCAGAGAAGCAGCCTGCGGTTTCCTCAGCCCAGCGCTATCGCCGGCTGCACCAGCAGCGCTACTGCGGGTTGTGCCATCCAGGTTTGGCTCGCAAGA
>MEHQ01001190.1:0-83868 GCA_008828725.1 Saccharina japonica | reverse complement strand
TGCTTGCCGCCGCCCCACCCGTCCTTGCTCCCCTGCTGCTGCTGCTGCTGCTGCTGCTGCTGCTCCTCCTCCTCTTCCTTCTCCTTCTCTTCCTCCTCTTTCCGTTGCTCGAATGATAACAGGGCTCCGTGTGCCAGTACCAAACGGCTCGCCACTACCAGGGCGTGCTGCTCCGCCTCGAGGTCTGCACGCGTGCCTTCCGCGGGCGGTGGCGGAGGCGGTGGTAGAGGCGGTGGTGGCGGCAGCGGCGGTGGCAACGGCTGATGATCCTGCTCCTCGCCCATCCCAACGCCGTCATCTCCGACTGCTACTCTACTTTTCTCCTCCAGAGACCCCCTTCCACTCGCACATAAAACAATCTCTCCGACCTCTTTCTCTTCCGCGTTCCTCGTAACTTCCACACCAAATTTGGGAATGGGTGCAGAGCGGGTATGGTTTGCAGCAGTGGCCAACGTGCCGGCTCGAGCCTCCTGCTCTTGCCGCACTGATGTCCCAGCTGCTTTCCTCCTCTGCTCTGCCGTTGCCCTCTCCGAATCAGCGCGCTGGGCCTCGCTCGGCGTGGCACGCAGCTTCGCTATCATCTTCCTCCGAAGGGCTGCCAGCTGCAGCTGCTGCGGCTGCTGCTGCTGCTCCAGTTGTTGCGGCTGCCGCTGCCCCTGCTGCAGCGGCTCGCCTGCGTTGCTCGTGCCTCGAGCAGCAAGCGGGACCACCAGCGCCAGCTCACGTCTGGCCGAGGCGGTACGCTGTTGCCGCGGCCGCATCGGGTGGACTACCTCTTGCCGCCACTTGATTTTCTGCTGAGCCGAGGATATCCAACTATCCACCTGGTTGAGACGGGCCCTGTCCTTCGTGAGCACAGCAGTAACCCTTCCGGTCCGCGCAGCCCAAGTTCCTTCATAGTCCTCGATGCGCTCTACCAGAACGAAGCGCTCGGCATACATCTCGTCCACGCACCCCATCAGCTGCACCGTCTGCCACCTCTCCCTCTCCAAATACAATTCCCGAAGCTCGAGATAACTCTTGCCCTGCTCCTCTCCACCTAGCATTCTCCGATTCCGCGTCATTCATCTCAACGCGGAAAAACCCACCACTGCTTGATGCCCCAAGCAACTCGAGATCGCATGTCAATGACTCGCTATAGCCTATTGATACGACCTCAGGCGCATGACGGGGCCTAGCACAGGCGGGCAGGGTCAGCGAGCTGGAGCGCTCCTCATGTAGACATAAACCACGTATATATGATCGTCGGGCCTCGCAGGCCACCATCGAGGCGCAGCGAGCAAGTCAAGTCAGCAAGTCACCAGCAAACACGAGACCTCACAGATGGAGAGAACCTCATCAAGTATATGAACTCCCTAATATATGAAACCGTCATCATACCTGCTGTATCGAGTACCAAGCACAATCAATACTATTCCTTCTCTCAACCCCCCGTATATCTCTAAGTGTTCTTCCCCTTCCACCTTCTTTCTCAGCGCTAGCCTTTCCCTGCTTTCTATCCTTTCTTTTACTTCTGTCTTGTATCCGCTAAATGTTTCTATGGCCAGCATCTCTTTTTGGTTTCCTATATCCTTCCATACTTTCTCGACTACGCTATCCCACCTTATTCCAGCTCGCCCTTTGGTTACTTTCTCCCATACCGCTTTATCAGCTATGGCTGGCAAGCTCTTATTTGGCATGTTCTTTACTTTATATTGCCATTTCAACTTACGCACGTATATATTTGTCTTAAGTGGGTACATTCCCAGTTCTGCTCTCAATACTGTATTACTCGTCGTACTTGAGCATCCTAGTACTTTTTTAGCTGCTGTCATCTGTACTGTTTCCAGCTGTTTTACGAGCTTCGCGTTCCCTTGCCATACTTCTCCTGCATATTCTAGCTTTGGTACAATCACATTCATCAGTATACATCTCTTAATTCTAGTGTCAAGGTGCGAGTCTGTTAGGACTGCTTCCATCTTGCCTACGTATGCCTTACCCTTGCCTATTATTTTATGTATGTGTGCATCCCAAGAGCAATCTTTTGAGATCTCTACGTCAAGGTACGTATACTGGCCTACGATCGGTAATTCATCTTCTCCCCACTTCCACTTACAAGTTACCGGACTCTCCTTATCTTTTCTTACATACCACTACTGCGCACTTTATTACGTTCGCCGTCACTCTCCACTTCCTGGTGTACTCTAGTGCCTTCTCTCTGCAGTCCTTCGGGTGTTTCTGATATGCAGACGAAATCATCAGCAAACATCAATCCCGACACCGTATCTTCCCCCACCGTGACTCCCTGCGATGCTGCTTCTACTGCTACTATCATGTCATTAATATATACCTTGAATAGGTTAGGTGATAGCGTACATCCCTGTGCAACTCCCTGTAGGATATCAACGTACTTCGATATTTCCCCGTCCAACATCACAGCACTTCTCGCACATTCCGTCATCTTCTTCATCATTCTCCACATCGTTCCTCTTATCCCTATTTCCCACAACTTTTTCCACATCCCATTTCTCCATACTGTATCTTAGGCCTTATGTACATCTAAAAAGAAACAGTACGTTGTTAGCCCCGCGTCTTTCTCGCCTTGGATTATCTTACCTAACGTGTACACATGGTCGACGCAGCTACGGTTTGGCCTAAATCCTGCTTGCCCTTCGCTATTATGTTCTTCCTTTTCCATCATTGTTCCCATTCTATCATTCAAAACCTTACAGAACGTTTTACCTACAGTGCTTAGTAGCGCTATCCCCCTATAGTTACCCTGGTCAGCCTTGTCTCCTTTCTTCAACAAGTTTAGTACTACTCCTTCTCTCCATCTCTTAGGTGCGTACTCGTTTTTCCATATCCAGTTATACAACTTAACCATTATGGTAAGCATTCCTTCTCCCCCGTACTTCATAAATTCATTAACTATTTGGTCTGCCCCTGCTGCCTTTCTATTATTAAGTTTAGCTACACACTTTTTTACTTTTTCTCTTGTGAACTCTCCCTGTAACCCTTCTGAGCCACTGTCTTCCCTTTCTGACGCATCTACGTTCGCCTCTGCCCACGTTGATACCCTTCTAGAGTTCTTCGTCGAACGTTTCGTTGGTTGTGGGCGTCCCTAGCTTGCGGTAATGCTCTACAAGTACTTCCCTTTTCCCCTTCGAACTACTAACCATTTTACCGTTCTGTGCTCTCAATGTAGATATCCCCGTATCTGCCTCTCCTGCTTGTTTGCCTAGTATCCCTTTTATCCCTACCCACATCTGCTTCATCCCGCCAAAAAAGTCTTCATTCGTTTTATTAACTACGTATTTCCATACCCCTTTCTTCTTCTTCTCAACCACCTTTTTTACTTTCTTTCTAGCAATACCATACTCCTCCCATCCTAACGTCGTTTTGCTCGGTGTGTATCTTGCGTGTGCCTTTCTCCTTACTCCTATAGCCTCTTTTACTTATTCGTCCCACCATTTTACTGCTCTATTGCATATTATCAACTTATTCCCTATTACTTTACTTGCTGTGGTCTTGACCATTTTCTCCCATCCTTCTATTATCCTCGCTCCTGCACTATATCTCTCTATATTGTTCTCTGTCGTACCTATGCTTTCCAGCAGATCGGTAAAAAGCTCTGCATTTTTAGTCATCTCTTCTGCGAATTCTTCCCGTTTTTCCTTTACTTTTAGTTTATCTATTCGCCATCTGTACAATTTCCTACCGCGCCTATTTTTGATAACTCTCGTCTGCTGGCTGTCTGTCCATATTAAGCAGTGATCCGTAGTTCCTACGTCCGCCGCGCATACATGTACTTCAGTTTCCTTACTACTTCCATTTTCTACCACTATAAAGTCAAGAACGGAGCTTTCTCCCTTATGTATGCATTGTCAGTCCATTCTGGCTCTGGCTTATTTACTCTACCGTTCAGAGTCTTTATCTCATTGTTCTTAAGGAACTTCAGCATCTCTTCCCCGTTCTTATTCTTTGTTACTCCCCCATACTGTCCAATGTTCTCGTTCGGGTTGCTTGCCTGCCCAATTCTTGAGTTAAAATCTCCGACTAGTACTACTTCTCCTTGTATTTTATATTTTTGTACATCTACTGCTATTTCTCCGAACTTATTCTGTATATCTTTTACCGTACTCTTCGACTCTGGGGGCATATAGATGTTTCCTAAGAAATAATATTTCGCTCCCCTCTCCCCTGGTATCTTTATCCAGATGCTTTCGTCGAATTTCGTGTCTTTGATCACTTCTATTATGTCACACAGGTATTCTTTGGCTAGGAACCCTACTCCCCCCGCCCCCCTACTCTTCTTGTTCTGTCCCTTCCTCTTTTTCCCTATCCATGCGTACTCTCCAATTGTGCATCCTATTTCGCCCCCTTCTTTTTCCCACGACTCTTGAATTCCCACTATGTCTAAGTCGCGCTCACTTACTTGTTCGGCTATTTCTATCCTCTTGCGCTCTTCCGTGGCGAATCCACATACGTTCCATGACCCTATTCTCAGCTTCTTCTTCGTTTCACTGTTCGCTCGACTCTTGTCTTTCGTTTTTTCTCCTTCGCTGCTACTTCTGTGTTCTTTTCTTTGAGCTTTCTTACTGTTTCCGTTTTTGGTTGTATCTTCTTGCTCTACGCCACTGTGTTTCTCTCCCATTCCCTTTGGGCCAGTTACTGTTTCCTGCCTCCCCTTACCTTCGTTCACCCTAGGACTACGTCTTAGATTCGCTATTCCATTAGCTATACAAACCCTCCACCCTAGTCTTCTAACCCATGCCGACACTTGTTCTGTCTCTAATCTCTGCCACTCCATGCTCGCTTTCTGTTTAAGCGTGACTCGAAAATGCTCTCCCTCTCTTTCTACTTGTCCTAATGCAAAGCAGTGTAGTCCTATTTCGTCGCACTTCCTCTTGAACTCTATTCTTGTCATGTCGCTAGGAACCCCGAATACCAGCACTACTAGTACTTCACCCTTCCAGTCTTTCTTACTCCACCTACCCTGTCTCAACGTTCTTCTCTGAATCTCTTCCGAGACTATCTCCAGCTTGTTTTTGTTCATGTTTGTAGTGGGAAATGTTCAAGTTACTGGGACTTCCCAACCCTAGTACTCGTTGAGGGTCTGGTGTCTTTGAGTCATTTTGCCGGCGCACCACACTAAATAGTGTTTCCAACACGGGCTCATAGCCTGGAGCCAAGTTCAACACCCTTAACACAAGTACCGGAGCCAAGTTCAACACCCTTAACACAAGTACCCCACGTTTGTGTCAGGCGATCTGCATGGTAACCATCCTGGCGTCCCACGACCGTATCTTCTATTTTCTTGCCCCGCTGCTGTACTGGTTACTTTCCTCCAGGGAGGTTATTTTTACCGTGCAAGGTTCAAGGACGGCTTGCATATCACAAAGTCTTACTCAAACATCGGGATGCCCCGTGCGTCGCTTGCTCCGTCGTATGTACGTTTCACCATGGGTAGCTACCCCACTAATGCTCCCCAGTAGACCTTCGCTGCCGAAAGCTTGGCCAACGATCCCCCTACATTTTGTACCGGCTTCTATCCTTCAAGATGTCAAGATATCTACGTACCGCTTGGTGCTCCGTCTCTTCGGTCGCGTGGTCGGTCAATGGCAAGGCGTTTGTTTCAAGAGTTCAATAGGCCTGACTTAATGTCATGCATCATCCACCCCTCCCCTTCATTTGGCGCATGGTATGTGCACCAAGTTTCAGGGGTTTAGGACGATGACAGACCAGATTTCCACCGCCCAATGGAAATCGGTAAGTTTTTCCGGGTATCTCACCCCGAGACCCCAACCTTCATGTGAATTGGCCATGTCGGGGTGACCTTGCTGTATCTATGTGTGTGCATGTAGGGTGGTCCTCCGTCATGCTGGGTTTTTGGTCTATGCTTTAATCTGTTCACTATATATTACCTGAGACGATATGACAGAGGATATATATTTATTTCTGGTTTGTGTTCTGATATGTCGAAAACAAACTGGTTAGTTTAGCAATTTCATGTCTACGTCCGGTTTGTGTTTTGATATGAGAAAAAAAACTGGTTAGTTGAATAGTTTCATGTCTATGTCTGGTTTGTGTTTTGATATGGGGAAAAAAAACTGGTTAGTTTAATATTTTCATGTCTATTTCCGGTTTGTGTTTTGATATGAGAAAAAAAAACTGATTAGTTCATGCCTATATCCGTTTTGTGTTTTGATATGAGGAAAAAAAACTGGTTAGTTTCGTAATTTCATGTCTATTGTCCGGTTTGAGTTTTGATATGAGGAAAAAAACTAGTTAGCTCAGTAGTTTCATGTCTAAAGTCTGGTGGCTTGTTTTACAGCGTCGTTGCCACTCGACGCCAACCCATAGTCGTCTAGCAGAAGGGAGAATGGGGGGGGGGGTGCTGTCCACTCTTGTTGCCATCTTAGAGTGCGCACCATATGGGCGCCCGCTGTCGTATAATACAATAAGAGTGTACCAGGCGTGCCCGTACCCGTATAATACGATACCAGGTATATACCTGGCACCCGATAAGCACGACCCGCACCTTTCTGCAGTACGAATACATATAGACATCAGCTGGGCGTCTTCGGCTAAGCCCGCCCACGACTCAACCAAAGCCGCGCCGCGATCCGTGGCACCATATATATGCATATAACGTAATACATATGGCAGTTCGTACAGATATTACCAGGGCATTCCTCGGGACGCGATTTCGACTCCGAGGCCATATCCCGCGGGAATAAAATACTCCGGGCTTTCACTACTGTAGTATTTGTATGGGCGTCGGGTCTGGCCACCGCGGGACCCCCCGAGACGGGATTCAACAACCACGGGATTCGACGGGACATTTTGTAGGCGACCTACCGCAGTAGCCACGACGGGATTCGAGGGGATTGTTAATGCGGGATCTGGCCACAGCGGTACTCCCCGGAATGGGATCCAGCCACGGCGGAGCTGAATCCGCAGGGAAAAGGCCGACGAAGGCTCTAAAAGTATTCCTTACGTAAACGGGCACGCTCGTCGGAAGTACGTACCCTGTCAAAGTCCCACTGTCTATTGGTGGAGGGGTTGAATGACATTGCCGGGGTTTACGTTGCTCTATTCACGGGATTCGGCATATCCTCAATTTTGCGAGACGTGTTTGTGCGGGAACGGGATATTATGTATTTGCAAGGGACTTGTTTGTGCGGGAACGGGATTGATAGTTTTCGTGGGCGCGGGAACGGGATATAATAATTTGCGCGGGACTGGTTTGTGCGAGGTGCGGGAGCAGGATTCCACATGATTCACGGGACCACGGGATAATCCCGAATCCCGCCCAAAATCGCGGGGTAACTCCCACGGAAAACCCGAGGAATGCCCTGTGTAATACAAACCGATACCACAAACTTCGTACATATCATGCATCGTGAACGAGACGAATATTGATGCGGTATGTACCAGTGATGAACAAAATGGCAAAGTCGAAAAATAAATTACACGTAATTACGGGAAACGACCTTTTGAAAACTTTCGCGTAATTACGTTCACGATGAGGGGATTTTCGTACACATCCCCCCGGGGCTCAAAGCGGGTATCCCGGGATATATTATATACCAAGTATGTACGTTGTGTCCATTTTTCGTTTTCGCTGGAACTTTATTTGGCCTGTTGAACACTATATGAGACATTGCATGTGCTATATACTCATGCAGTACAGCGCCATGCAGGGCCGTGCACCAAGGCACTGTGCTGTACATCGCGCCCGGTTTATAAGGGGCGCGGGGGGAAACGCAACTAAAATATTTACGGCCACGAAAGTAGTTACGCCAACCCCAGATTGGTTACGCGTAATTACGTTTCCTCCGTTTCGTACATCATTACTGGTATGCACAGGTTCTGTACACACGCGTATACATAAACATACTTGATTAGAGGGAACGTTTTTTGTTCTTCTGAAATAAAATACATCCTCTAAAATATATGGACCAATATATCCATTCAATGCTGTCGGAGATATGTGGTATTTGGTACCTGGAACTTGTACGCGTCATATATTAAAAATAAAAAAATATATGATACCCGGTATATACGTACAATATATACTACCCAAACGTTCCTGCATACGACGGCCGTATGTGATTGGCGGCGGCCCGTTTCACTTCAAACTGCGGTCGTGACGCGAATCCCGTATTCCGACCGCAAACTACCCGGAATAATCGCAAGTATTTCCGTATCTTGGCATATTCGTGCGCGTATACCTGGTCGCGTATTCCTGGGGTCGATGTTGTTGTTATTGATGTTGCTGTTCTCTCCTCAGCTAGCTCATGGCCAAAACACATACCAGGTGCCAGGTATGATACCAGGTACTGGTATGATATCAAATATAGTCTGGTCACAGGACAGGCTCCAAAACGCTGCAAGGGGAGTGGAACGAACTTATACCTCAGGGCCAGTAAATATATTTAGGTATGTATATACCGATAAATACAGGTGGAGTCAGCGTACGTATGCCCCAGATGCCTACTCGTACATTGTACGAGTTGCAACCGAAAACCGAGGGGATCGCGTAGTATGTACATATGTATACGAAGAGCAACAACATGAAATTCATCTCGTCAAACTGAAAGTAAAGTACAAAGGAAGAGGAGAAAAAGGAGAAATAAAAACCGATGCTCGACGCGGGTGCTCCAAACGCGAGCCGAGTCTTATACCCGGCGCGCGTGTGTGGGTGTGCCTGCGTGCCTGCGTGCCTGTTTTGCCCGGTTCGTGTGAGACCTGCACTGTGGTTCCTCATACTTTCTCTCGCGCCGTACCGTATCTACTCACTTACTTTGAGAGAAGTCTAACAATGGTCAATATCGGTCGGGTGGACGTTGAGTTGCCTGACGGTTTTCAATCGCTCGCCCTCTCTAATAAGCCAGGACGTGGAACACTGACTACAGCAAACAAAGAGGCTTTTTCATACGTACGTAGAGAGATGTATCATCCCAATGATCTCGTTTGTGATCACAATACACGCTCACAAGCCACAAGACAGATAACGACTCCACCGGATTCTCGCGAGGCGCTGCGTTCTTCGTGTCCCCTTTTGGCTCCGTCGTCCGCCGCTGCCGCCCGGTTCCTTCTGGCGCGAGCCGGTCTCGTTGTCGACGCGCCGCACTCCACAGCATTAAATTTGATAACTCCAGATTATTACGGTTCAGGTCCGCCTTTCTACAGTATTATGTTACGCTGCCAACAACCATTCAATTTAAGTATTGGATTGGATTAGGCCTCCTGCTCCGAAGCAAGGCGCCTCGCCCGGGATGAACTCCGCGCCGAGTGCGCTCTCAGCGCAGAGCTCATCCCGGGAATTGAAACGACCGCGCGAAAAAGACTACTAAGCCTGTAGGGTGAGTGGGAAGGTCTGTATTTTTCCTATGCTTGTTATCCTCTTCTCACAGGAGAATTAGGCTTTGACGGAGTGATCGTCTGTTGCATACAGTCTCTTGAGTGATTCGGACCAAACATGATTTCACCTTTTTGTGCCAAACTGGATTCAGTTGATCGGGTAACGACTTTAGTGACGAACGTAACGACAAAGTACCGATGAAATACAAAGAAATTATAACAAAAGTGGCGACAAACATATCGATGGAAGTTTTGAGAAAGGTACCGACCAAAGTACCAACAGGAACAAGACTCACTCCGTCGACGTAGGCATTGAGCAACGCCCTTCGCAAGCCTCAAGGCCAGCTGCATCGCAACCGGACATTCCAGCGTGTTTAGGACGAAGTTACCGACTAAATAAAAGACGGAATTGTGGACGATTTGAAAGTGCCGGCTAAAGTGCAGACATCATAACCGAAAATTGTACCAACAAAAGTCCCGACGGAAACACAGACTGCATAAAAGGACTCACGCTGTCCACGTAGGCGTTGAGAAAGTGAGTAACATCCGGCACGAGCCTAGAGGCCAGCTGCACCCCTACAGGAAATCCCATCGTGTTGAGGACAGCAGCCGCTGCAAACCCTTCTTCCAGCATCAGAGACACCTTGAGATCATTGGCGGGCGAGGGAGAGGGAAGTGGGGATGAGGGGAAGTGCAGCAGGGGGGGGGGCGGAACGGGAATAGGGAGGGAGGCAGAGAGTGCGGGGACGGGAGCGAGAAAAGGGGGAAGGAGAAGGGGGGGGGTTGTACTTCATTTTCATGCATGGCCATAGTGGTATGACCATAGACGCTCGCATCCCTACAATGCCGGGGGGGGGGTGAGGCAAGGGGGTGGCACCTTATGTTGCGCTGCACACACAGTTTTAGATATGCAATAAAAAATGCCTGCCATTTAGAAAAACTAGGATCTCGTAGCGGCTGGACGTTCGCTATGTGGGCCTTTCGATAAACTTCTCGCTAGCCATTAACAATTGATTCAAGTACCGGAATCCTTTCGCGGGCATAGCTTTTAGCTTATCACTTTTTGCTGACAGCAGCACGACTAGTCCGTACTTCGTCAGCAACGACGGCACTGAGATTGGGACGACAACGCAAGACAGAGCACCACAAGAAGGCGACAACACGGGGGAAAGGTGAAAGGTCCTGCTTTGCTCTGCTGTTGTGCCTGCCTGCTGCTGTTGCTACTGCTGCTGTTCTCTGGCCGGAATTGTGTCAGAATCTGCCGTGACGTGCGCACGGCACCTACTACTACGCTATTTGTCAGCAATGACAGCGAAACGTATATATATACTTTCAAGAAATCTCGACATTGTGATTGGGACAACGCAAGACAGAGCATCACAGGAAAACAAGAACACGGGGCAAAGGAGAGGCCCTGTTACGCTCTGCTATGCCTGCCTATTGATGCTTGCTACTGCTGCTGCTGCTGCTCTGTGCTGTTGTACGTATGTTTCTGTACGTACAGACTGCTGCTTTGCTGAAGCGCCAAATAATCAAATCGTTATGAGGGGTTTTGAGTTTAAGTACGGCAATGTATATATGTGCAGCGTGAAAAAACAAACAATGCTTGTTTTTCACTTGAGATCATGCATATCGACTATCCCAGTGTGCTAAGAAGGACGCAGGCGTTATTGGCTTAGGGGACGGGAGAAAGAAACCGACCGAAAAAAACCGAGTCGGTTTTTTGGTTTCGTTTTTGTTTTTAAACCGAAAAACCGAAAAATAAAAGTCGGTTTTCGGTCGGGGAAAACGGAGAAAACCGACCGAAAAAAACGAGTTTCGGTTATCGGTTCACATCACTGTCTACAGCAGCACAACATCACCAGTACGTACAGCCAGTAGTAGCACAGAAAAGACAGTGGCAAAAAAAACAACGATAGAGCTCTACCAAGGGAACTAGTATGCAGCAGTCACAAGACAGCGAATGGTCGTTCGATTCTTCTCCGGAAGTGCTTGGGGGGGATTCTTGGCCCTTGCGGTTACAGGGGGTAGGGGCAGGAGAACAAGGAGGTACATCTTGTGCTCTATTTTCGTATATTTTGGTTGTTGGCGACATCGGTTCACGCTTTTACGTTTCGTGATTTGGATTTTCTGTTTCATCACATTTTGGTTTCCGACACTCACGCGAATCCAAGTCATACTACGATTACACGCAACTACGGCCTAAGGCCTTCGTTCCGTTCTAGGATACCAGAAACCGGATATTCTTAATAACAAAAAAAAAATTCAGGTATGAGTTCGATCGGTTGAATGGGTTGATACTCAATTATCTGTGCAAGCTGCGTCATGTGTTTTTTTATTATTCCGCGTATATTAAAGTGTTCGTGCTTTCTCGACTCACGACGTAGAAGTTGATACTCAATTTTACAGTTTTGCAAGTTGTATACAGCAGAGGATACCTAATGAGAAACAGGGCTAATAAGAAAGCCAGGCTAATATTTAAAGGAAAATAAGATATTCGAGAGTCGTTAGCTTGAAATTAGTCTAGAAAGCACCCTCTCTCAAATAAGAAACCCAGCCTCGGCCAGCTTTCCTGTTATTTGTTAGGTGTCCAATACTGTATGGTAGGTCGGGGCCCTGGTGAAGAGCGCAGAAACATCGACTATACCGGTCTAGGAGTATACAATATGAAACTGTTTCGAATGTTTTTTTTTTTTTACTGCCTGGGCACCCGAGACTTGACTGTACATTCGTAGATCGGATGAGTGTCGAGACCAACATCATCAGCATCGATCAGCCTACTCAATAGATACAGAGCGCTGCACACACAGATACGCCTGGAGGAGAGTGCAACCCAGAATTATAACTCGATCAACTTCTGGGGGATGTGGTGTCGAACCCTGTGCGAGAAGTATAAACACAAAGACTATATTCCGTTCAGCGGGGGGTACAAGCGTGGCAAGTCTACCTCGATATATCTATACGATGGGTATGAATGTTGCTGTTTTGTCGCTTATTTC
The DNA here is from genome assembly GCA_008828725.1 of Saccharina japonica. Lineage (NCBI taxonomy): Eukaryota > Phaeophyceae > Laminariales > Laminariaceae > Saccharina > Saccharina japonica. The sequence continues at coordinate 71,521 of MEHQ01001190.1, read as the reverse complement.
GTGCACCTGCTTAAGAAGTTGTACCGGGCTCGGAAGGAACGCATGAGGGCTAATCTCGACGGAGAAAAAACTTTGAAAGCGATATTAATGTTATATTTTACCATGGCGGAAAACCGTCGCACATTGTTCCGGCTGATGACCGGAGTTTGCGGCCGTGTCACACACTTTTATGGTGTCTGGTACAGTAGACGCTTTCGCCAAGGATACTTGTCTTGTTTGTCTCACCATCATATTTGTTTCAGCTTCAGTCCAACCGCGTAACCCCACGCCTGTAGCGCGCAGTTGAGGAGTAAATTTATTCAGGCTGCTGCTTAATCTCCGTACGAATCGATCTATACTCGTAGTATGTCCGAATATGTAAGGACCTATCTTTATTTCGTATTAGTGTACCGGCGATCCTTATATACCCGGACAAAATGTATCATTAAGCCATTTTTTGGGGCTTCTTCGAAGTACCAACTACACACCAGCGTCTGCTGCTGTACGCTGCTGTAAACCACTGCTGTATGTGCAGGATATCTCGCGCAGAGCAGCAACGAAGGTCGGGTATGCCATGTTCGCAGAACCTGAGTACACAGCAGCAGTGCAAGTAGACGAACGTCGTGTGTCGGCTGGGCGGAGAGCGGGTCGGGGCGCTGCCCCGACCCGCTCACCGCGGCAAAGTTTGTAATGTGTGGCGACAAGAATACTCTTCTTGCCCTTGTACGCCTGTCTGTACGAATAATACGTACTGCATTAAAATCGCCATCAATCGCATCAATCGTAAATATTCCGTGTGTGTACGAAGACGTACGAGTACGAGTACATTTGTGCAGCATGTCAAGATGTCAAGTGTCAAGTATGTGATGCGGAGCGGCATAACTTGTTGTGTCGTTTCATTTGGCGTTACATCTCGCACGAACATCATGGACCATGGACCATGGATCACATGGATCATGAAATCGTGGATAGACTCTTTTGATCTGGAGAGTTCTTCACTTTTGTTCCCTGGGTCGTTTTTGGAACACTACACATTGATTGTCGGATGACAAACATAATAATAATAGACTCGGACTCTCTGCCAAGGCATGGGCCATGCGCCATAGAGAGCACGACGATTGGTTGTGTGCTTCGCATGACACACACGAACGACCGTTTGACCCACTCCGCTTCCTGGCAATTCCATTCAAACAATATATCACGGACGCGCATACACAGAGGGTTGCTAGCTAGGCGGGGCACGGGGGTCGGGGCTGCGCCCCGACCCGCTCCGCACCGCCTCGCCTGTGAAGTATTATGTATTGTTGTTGTAGCTTGTGCGTACAGCAGTAGCTATGCCTGGTGTTCATCATGTACATACAGCAGCCTTTGTAATGTTGCCTGACGTTGATGAGCAGCGTCCTCCATGTATGTATGTATGTGCTCGTCAGGTGCTTGCGCACAACGCAGTTTAAATCAGCGTCCTCCACATTAATTATCGTCGGGTGCTACCACCGCACATATCATGAAATCGTGGATAGACTCGGACTCTCTCCCAAGGCATGGGCCATGCGCCATAGAGGGCACGACGATTGGTTTTGTGCTTCGCATGACACACACGAACGACCGTCTGACCCACTCCGCTTCCTGGCAATTCCATTCAAACAATATTTCACGGACGCGCATACACAGGGTTGTTAGCTGGGCGGGGCACGCGCCCCGATCCGCTCCACACCGCCTTGCCTCGCCTGTGAAGTATTATGTATTGTTGTAGTTTGTCATACATCAATCAGCTTTTGTAATGTTGCCTGACGTTAATGAGCAGCCTCCTCCATGTATGTATGTATGTGCTCGTCAGGTGCTTGCGCACAACGCAGCTTAAATCAGCGTCCTCCACATTCATTATCGTCGGGTGCTACCGCACAACGCAGCGTATATCACCTCGGCTCAGCAGCAGCAGCAGCAGCAGCACGCTGCTGCAGCCGCTTTGCACAGTTATTGCACTTCCCATGTAAAGCTCAGTACAAGTTCGCCCGTCACCATAAATAATAACCGACTCGACCCAGAGCTATATTACCAAGCTAGGTTAAGTATTGAATCGGTATAACTTTATCTAGCCAAATGTCACAGATCCATACTTTTATACCAGGTACAATATGGCGTAGATGGATTGATGGGCTACAGAGCCAAATCGTGTTTGGAGTCGAACTAAGTAGGGGAGGGGATTACTAAAAAAAGATGGAATTAGACCTCGAAACAGAGTTGAAAGGCAGGGGATTTGGGAAATTAAATAATTTCCGCGACAGAGCACAGTAACTAAAGTCACTGGGAATAGGTTTCCAAATGTTTTCAGCGGCGTGTTGTTTTTTGGGGTTAGCATCCCCGATGACAAAAAAAAGCGGCGCGATGAAAGCGATCAACAGTGTGGTACTATATCATACGGGAATAGTAGTATACACCCAACACAGCGTTTGAAGTCGACTATAAACCTTTCAAACGGTCGAGCTCATAAGTGGAAGGGCTGGGCGCGCTCGTACATATTCTACATGTAATGCTACAGCAGTACACTAAAACGCGCTCGTACGTAAAGATATCTGGTAAGGCTCGGAAAACGACGAAAACGAACAAACAGAACTAATATTTATAGTACCAGGTATACACATTCCAGGTATCTGGTGTAGAATGGCACCGCTTAACGACGCCCACTTCATCGGGACAGCGGTGTGAATACAAGACGGTACGGATCTCTCGCTCCACCGAGGTGTACGGCTCACGGCCACAGCAGTACCGGACATCCCACACAAAAATCGTCGTTAAAGCGGGCTCGAGAGTAGGTACTTATACTTTTGCTGTTGCTGCAACCAAGTGCACCCAACAAACGTCGTGGCGTGCATAATGGAGCACCAACAGAGTTACTGGTCGTACCCACGACTGGTGCACAACTGTATTAGTCGTAACAAGTGAACACTTACACCCACTCCCGCGCGAGTGATCAGCATATACGTACTGGTAGGGTGGCATACATACGTCACGTGTAGGGGAACAGATTGGATCACTCATAGCAGACCTCAGCAGTACGTATAAAGCCCCAGCCTCGATGCTTATATACAACCATCTAAGGGTTTTAACCTCGATAACGGCAACCAGGCAGGACGGCCCGGGCGCACCCGCAGGGTTAAACCCCCGAAGGAACAAGCGAGCAGGGTTTAACCCCCAATGCATTCGGTCGAGCATAACGGGTTCAATCTCCAGACCACTACGAGCTGGGCCAGCCAAGAAACCTACAAAGCTTCCTAAAGTAGTATCTCGTGAACCACTGCGAACTAGGCTACAAAATTTTGAAGCGCTAACCCTGACATAGCAGTGCTTGTGCATTGTTTTTTGTATCTCAAAAATGATATACATATTTTTTTCTCGACTCGATCTCGCCGAGATATCCGCGAAAACTCGAAAACAACATTTTTTTCATTATAATTTCGTATAAAAAATGTCATTTTCGATCAACATGAAATTTGGTGGGGACAATGCTTAAGACCCAAGGAGAAGATCGATGCAAGTCTTGTTGCCCAATTCGCCACCCATCAAGAGATATGACCAAAACTCGATTCCATATATAAGTCAAGTAATTACGGAAAAAATGGTGATTCCGTCATGCCCCGACCAATTTCGAGAGTTTTACTCTGAAATTTCCATCACGTCTTTGAACCGTGCGTGCAAAAATACCTGCCGCCTGCCCTCTCTGATTTTTTTTTTTCCAAGTAGTTTTGATCGCTTTTGCATTTTTTTCGATTTTTGGATCGTCGTATCTCTCTCGAGGGGAAAAAAAAAGGGCAGGCGGCAAGTGTGTTGATTAGTACATGATCTACACTGTGTCCAAATTCCAGGTCCTAATTCGTTAAATTGGTCGGGGCATGGCCAATCTCCTATAAAAACATTTTTTTGGCTGGCCCAGCTCGTACCAGTCGGGAGTAAGCACCGGATCTCGTTTGGGGTGTCTACCCCCGTCGATTCGATATCAAGCAAGGAATTATGTTACTTTGAATACGGAGCGAGGCGGGGGGTTACCCCCCAGCCCCGCGCCCCCCCCCCTGCGTCGACGACTGTCTGGCAATACGGCCACAGCGAGTACGCCGGGTTCAACTCCCAACGCGCACGAGCGACCACATACGGTTCAACCCCGGCAGGAGCGAGCACATACGGTTCAAACCCGGCACAAGCGAGCACATACGGTTCAAACCCGGCACAAGCGAGCGGGTACGGTTCAACCCCGGCACAAGCGAGCACATACGGTTCAAACCCGGCACAAGCGAGCACATACGGTTCAAACCCGGCACAAGCGAGCGGGTACGGTTCAACCCCGGCACAAGCGAGCACATACGGTTCAAACCCGGCACAAGCGAGCACATACGGTTCAAACCCGGCACAAGCGAGCGCGTACGGTTCAACCCCGGCACAAGCGAGCACATACGGTTCAAACCCGGCACAAGCGAGCACATACGGTTCAAACTCGGCACGAGCGAGCACATACGGTTCAACCCCGGCACGAGCGAGCACGTACGGTTCAAACCCGGCACGAGCGAGCACATACGGTTCAACCCCGGCACGAGCGGGCACATACGGTTCAAACCCGGCACGATCGAGCACATACGGTTCAACCTCGGCACGAGCGAGCAACATACGGTTCAACCCCGGCACGAGCAAGCACATACGGTTCGAACCCCGGCACGAGCGAGCACATACGGTCCAACCCCGGCCGGCTAACGATATGAGGTCGGGCGTTCAAATACGTTTGTGTGCCTTTTCCCATCGCGGAAAGCGCGAGAGCGTGAGTTTGCAAATTCGATGACAATCGACGAGCAGGGGGAATGTGGAACCCTGTGCGCGATAAACAAAAACGAAAGCAAGAGCCGGGCGGGAGAAGGGAAGCCATCTGTGACCACGGCTTGTCCACAGAGTTGGAAAGTTAAGAGGTTAAAAGTGGTGGTTTAAGAAATGTACGACGTGGTTCAGGTATAAATGATGTGTAGTTGACTGTTTTGCGTCACGTTGTTCTGCGTCACGGCTATTAACAATCGATTCTGTACAGGTTATGTATGTATTTCCCGTAGTACTCGTCGACCCCAGGGTTTGGAGCCTGTCCTGTGACCACGGACTCTAGACTTGAGAAATGAATTAGTGTGAGACAGTAACAACAACGACAACGTTGCCACAAACCGCCACGTCCCTATCGTCGACTGCCCCCTCGGAAGTACTGAACGGCGGTTCAAGGGGATATATAACAAGCTCGCCCAAAGTACCACGCAGCGGAGAAAATTGAGTATCAACCATCCAATCGGTCAAACTCACAGCGGGCGCACTTGCAACCAATCGGTCGAACTCATAGCGAACACACTTGTGACAACGGTACCAAAATAGCGCATCATAGAGAGACCACACAATCGGTACGACGGCGTACAGATAGGGCTGTACGTACCCTCGTTTTTCCGGGGCGTAGAGTACATAGTTCAAAGAAGAACCGACCGCTCAACATGAAGTCGTATCCGAAACACTACTCAGTACTATAGGCCGCACTCGGTTATTTTTATGCGAGAGCGGGTATTATCGTCCAATGGAATTTTAACGAACAAGCGCGCCCGACACCACGCAGCGGGAGAAGTTGAGGATTCACCATTCCATCGGTCAAACCCACAGCTGACGTCGTTGCAATGCATTTTACTCAATACCACAGCGTAAAGGCCACCCCTCGCGAGTGTTCAGCGTCCACGTATCGATATGTTGGTATACATATAGGGTCCACCCTCGTCTAACCGGGGAGTAGACGTAGCTGCAACAGCACTGGCCGCGCGGTACGACATCATGTCCAAAGCACCCCTGAGAGCTGTGGGCCGAATTCGGCCCTCGTGTATTTCGTTCGGAGTTTATACTGCAGTACAGCAGTACCACTACGTTAAGGTTCTCTGCTGAGAATTTTGGGGTCAGCGCCCACTATTTTTGGTGTATCTGGTATTCGGTAGTATATACATTACTACTAATAGCAGACTTACAGCAGTATACATAAAGTTCCAAGCTCGACGCGTATACATAACGACGTAAGGTCTACACCCCCGGCGAATTCAATAGCGGCGGCCGGGCGTGACGGCCTAACCGCGCCCGCGGGGTTTAACCCCCGAAGGGACAAACGAGCGACGGCTGCTCGGCAGTACGGCCACAGCAAGCAAGCAGGGTTTAATCCCCGACAAACGCGGGCGAGTGCAACGGGCTGAATCCCCTGATCGCCGGTATGTGGTGGGGAGTAGGCCCAGTAGCACATAGTAGGTGTCTACCCTCGCCGATTCGATAACATCGAAAATACGATAATACGAAACGATACGGGGGTTGACCCCGCCGAAGACGTACGGACTTAAAAGGGTTTCACCACCGGCCCGCGTCGACGGCTGTCTGGCACTACGGTCACAGCAAGCACGCAGGGTTTAACCCCCAACGCGCACGAGCGAGCACATTGGGTTACACCCCCGACTTGCGAGCGATAAGAAGGCAGCCTATATAGGATGCCACTCCGACGGTAACACTCTATCATTCCAGGGTTACAACCCCGATCGGTGTGGTGGCGATGGCGGGCATGGCCGCCGGATCACGAAAACAGGGTTAAATCCCCGACACGCGCGAGCACACGGTATGGCATTACGGCCACTACGGGCAAGCAGGGCTTAATCCCCGACCGGCACTGGCGACCGCACAGGGTGCACCCCCAGACCGTACTACACGAAGTATTGATTTATGCCAAGGTCCTTGTGTACACGTCGGTTTATGTAAATACAAAGTGAAAACGGTTGAATCCCGGCTAGAAGCCACGAATTGAGGAACCGACGAACGAAACCGTGCTGATACAAGCTACCGGTCAAGCAGGGACAGAACCATGACAAGTATACACGACGGGTCCAACATACGCTAAGCCGTATCTGGTAGTTGTATCGTTGTCGGTCTATTTTAGGTTTTGCCATTCGGGCATAGTGTGCGGCACAGCACGCCATGGCACAGCGGTAGGAGCCCAACACGCCGGGGGACCCACGGGTAACGATGGGAGACGGCACTGTCTCCGCGCGGAACCGGACCAGTTCCATCCGCACGGGGCATACACGTGCCATATATGCATATGGGGCAAGCCCGCTATTCTTCGCAAGGCGGCGGCTATCAGCGCCCTTCGACCGGAGAGTTTACAGAGAAAGGGCGCGAGAACCGCGAAGAACAATAGGAAGGGTGCCGTGAAGGGAAACAATGCCTGCATAGAAACGACGGGGGGGTTCGAGTATCGTATGACGGTTCGGGAGAGCGAGGTCAGGGGGGCGTGTTTGCGGCCGGGGTAGTCACGAGAGCGTGGACGGTGACAATACTAGGGGGCGGCGACCTCTCAGCGCAGGAGAGGATAGGGTGCTATGACACCGGAGGGCAGTCGCACATGACGTAAGGGGAGCAGCATGACGGCTGACTTCCAATCGCACGACACGTGTATGTGAGCAGTGCGTACGGTAAACGGTAGGGTCGCTGCCTCCGGTCGCTAGAAATAGGTACGGGGATGCCACACTTGAAGGACGGTAGCGCAGGAGTAACAGAGGGCTGAGCTATACATAGCGATCTGTGCGGGATATAACAGGCGAGTCGGGGCTATGAGTTCGCCAGCGTTTGCGCTACGACAAGCGGTTGTGGGCAACGGTAACGGGGACAGCGGGAGCGTAAGGCGATGGCCTTAATACAAGGGGGGAACGTGCACGGGGCACGCACATGGCGACTATCCATGACGCGATGGGTGAGCGGCGAGGCGTAATCCCACTTATATATACTTCGTACGAGTATACAGTTAGGATATATATATACCGGTATGTAGTCGCAAAACAATATATATATATACCACGTACGTGGCGTATACATGCGAGCTCTCAAGTGCGTACTCGAACACGTTGAGACACGCGCAAACAAACAGCAAGCGCACGTTCCGCCAACACGAACCAGAATCCTTTGCATCCATGACACTTATATTGACCAATCAAGTCTATCTCACATATAATCGACCAATGTTTCACGTATGTGCCCACGTAGTAGAAACTGTACGAACAATATATACATGCTACTGATAGACCGTCAATCCGAAGTGTCGTTGCAATTGATTGCCCTCACGTCCGCCTTGTCTCTCGGCGGGTTCGTCTGGTCACAGTCGCATCGTAACTACGTTAGCTTCAAGTACATAGCGACACATGTATCGAGTAGTGCACCGTTCAACTCAGGTACCCGTAATTCCTTGCTATAACAAATACATTTGTACACCGTGCCGTATCAAGCGTAACAGAGGTCCGCCAACGTATGGCACGTGACCTTAACGCGGAGGCACCGAGAAATAGGATTTCGTTCCCATCTTCCCCACTTCCGAACGTCGAGGAACGAATGGGATGGGGGGGCGAGGACCAAGCGAAACGTAAAGAATACGCCGACTGTGGCAGACGTTATGCGCGATCCGTTAGGCAAAAGCGAACGGTAACGGCGGTAGGTTGCGGGCTGCGGTATCTGGAAAAAGGTAGTGTTGTGAGACCACCCACATATAAGCTCCGCGGCTGTCACCCTTCAAGGACGAAGTGAGCGAATGTTAGTTCCGGAAGAACCGCACGAAGACACGCCCCGAAAGGCTCCACACCGACTAGACGCGTTCCCAGGGGCCTCACACTCCAATGGCATACCTAAGCGCCATATCACTGTCGGAGGGGTTCGAAAAACTCGTACACGACTTTCCCACGGGGCAGCCAACGGTAGCAGAACACATATGCAGCTAGGCTAGAAGTTTGGGGACAATAAGGAAGAGAAGGAACCCGCAGAAAGTGTAAGAGTCAAACGAGCGAATTCATTGAGGTAAGAGAAAGGTCAACAAGTATGGGTGTGATCTCATGCCGCAGCAGAGAGGCCCCATTGATCCCAAACTATACACCAGGGTACGATTTAACCTACGACGCAATGTTACAACAGTAATCTGACACAGAAACGAGGCGAAGACCGAAGGACAGATCCCCTTTTCAGAGAAGTCTCCTTGTTGTACTGGGAGACAGTGATTGTGTATCACTCCGTGAGCGATACCGCAGCTCTACAACAGCACGACAAAGTAAAAAGAGGCTAGGAAAAGAACAGACCATCCCGCCCGCCCATCGTTGGTAGCGAGGTTGTACCGTCGACAACGACATCAGTTTTGTTCGTGTTTATTTTACCGGGGTACCTACTCTCTGCGACGAGGTACCGCGTTGATTGCTAGACAATCAACGCGGGAGTAGTAACCCTGGGTGAGCGTCTCCGGTTGATCGCAGCAGGAGGCCTCATTGATCCCAAACTATATACCAGGTACGATTTAACCTACGACACAATGTTACAACAGTACGATAGGTACGATAGTGGACGAGAAGCAGCGGCCGATGCCGCGGCTTTTGCACCACGCCAGTGAAGCCCCCCCCCTGACGTCGCAGAGAATAATAATATGACAATTCGAAGGAAACACAACACAGCATAATATCTCTACGTGAAGCACAGATATAAAGAAATATGAGTTTTGTTGTCAACCAATCGACCTAAGTTTTGGTAGTCATGGGATCTGCCGACGTATGGGCTCTACCGTCGTAAGTAGTGTTCTTGCGAGAGGCAAGGAGGACAGAAGAGGTGTTCATTCTCCTCGAGTGCCTTCTGCTTGATGTGCATAGCTGGGTGAATGGAGCAGAGGCAAACGAGCCAGCGGCACGACACTGCCCGCTGCCGACTGATCGGCCTAGCCTAGGCCTACTGTTGTGGTTTATCCCACCCGCCCGCCCGCCCTTTCTTATTTCGAAGGTGGGTGGAACGGAGCGGCCACACATGTATGGTGCTGGCCACACCGTATTCTAGATTTATTATTATTGTTTGCGATTGACTGGTAGCGATTCCGGGCTCACTAGCAGACTGGGGTATGTCAATGGTTTTCTACCATTGGGCGTCTCGGTCTGGGCGTCTCGGTCGTCCGAGACTCCGTATGTTAGGGCCCCGGCCAGTCGGCTAGGGGGGGGGGGGGCCCCCAGGTACTGGCAGTACGATAGGGGACGAGAAGCAGCGGCCGGTGCCGCGGCTCTCGCACCACGCCAGCGGAGCTCCCCCCCCTGACGTCGCAGATAATAATAGCATGACAATTCGAAGGAAGCACAACAAAATCATATATACATATTCATATGCGGCGGGGGGTGTACTCATGTCGTGCACGGCCGTAGTCGTATGACCATAGACCCTCGCATCCCTACAATGCCGGGACGGAGCACGCTGAGTTTTCACCAACCAGGCAGACATTGCTTGCACCAAGCGCGAAGCACCGTGAGGTATTGGGCGTGTCGCATGGAGGGTGAGCTGTATCCTGCTAAGAACCGCCTCTGAGGCGGACTTGCATATGGACGCCAGCTTCAATGAGTTAATTTAGTTTCTGGTGTGGCCACTTGACAGCTGTTATGGTACTGCTGGCATGATGTGGAAACGTTTGGTAAATACCTGGTATCAGGTATAATAATCGTATTGGTAGTACTTGGAAGGCGGTATCTTAGGTGGGAACCAGGGATGGTTCCCGATGGCTTTTAGCCATCTCACCTGCCTTCTCAGTCGATCATCACGCGAAAACGGAATAAACCTGCTCTTCTTCTATCTCTACGCAAACAACACACGTGAGTACCAACGAGTACCCGTTCCATAGGCTGACCTGGCTAGGGATACCCTGTCCTCTTATACCTAGCGTTCCTTACATTTGGCGTCGTCGGCAGGACTAGTCTAAAACGGAGAAAGTTTTTTTACTTCGGCTTCGTAGCCTTGCCGTTCAGAGGTGTGGGAGTGGGTTTTGAGGAGCCGCATCTTCGACTCATGTTTTAGTTCGTGGAATCGGGGTTTCCACGAATTTCTCATATTTCTGCATATACGGCTCATCAGGGTGGGCTAGTGTTATGGTACTGCTGGCATGATGTGGAAACGTTTGGTAAATACCTGGTATCAGGTATAATAATCGTATTGGTAGTACTTGGAAGGCGGTATCTTAGGTGGGAACCAGGGATGGTTCCCGATGGCTTTTAGCCATCTCACCTGCCTTCTCAGTCGATCATCACGCGAAAACGGAATAAACCTGCTCTTCTTCTATCTCTACGCAAACAACACACGTGAGTACCAACGAGTACCCGTTCCATAGGCTGACCTGGCTAGGGATACCCTGTCCTCTTATACCTAGCGTTCCTTACACAGCCATGGAAGCACTATGTAACTGCCTCGCGGGTGCCTTACCATATACACACTACGTGACACGATCATTCCCCTTGTGCGGAGCAAAGGTTCTCCACCCCGCACAAATGATCTAATTCGACCGCCAGCTTTGGTGACCGCCAAACCAAAAAAAAACAAAAATGGTACCCTGGTTGTCTAGCTCACGCAGTGAGAGGCGTGTTTTACGGCGTCGTCGCCAACCGACGCCAACCCAACCTATACATATTATCATATATTCATAGGGGGGGGGTTAATGGGTAATCCGCCAGGCCTCGGCAGTTCATGAGAAGAAGTTTGGCGTAGGTTTTGGGGTAATGACGAATTATACAACATAAAAACCGAACACCAAGACCAAAAACAAAACAACAACGAAACCAAATAAAATCAATAACAACAGTAATACCATCATCACCACCCACAACACCAATAACTAGCCCACTACAACACCACCTACAACAACAGCATTAACAACAACACAACCAACAACACCACAACAACACCACCAGCAAACAGCTACACCGTTGCTACCACCACCAACACCGTTGCCACCACACCACCACCGCGGCCGTCAACAACATCAAAACCACCACCCTCAACACCACGAATGTCACCACCACTATCAACAATAAGAACATGTGCTCACGATGCTGAAACGGCTGGGGGCCACTGGTCCTAGTCTGAATGCCGTCCCCTCTCCGCTAGAAACTCCCTTCTTTCCTGACTGTTCTCGGCTCACTCTCTGTCATATATTTAAAAAGAGAATAATTAACATTGCGGGCGGGGGGGGGGGGGGGGGGGGGGGGGCGGGGGGTACTTCATTTTCATGCATAGACGTAGTCGTATGGCCATAGACCCTCGCATCCCTACAATGCCGGGAAGGAGCGTGTCGAGCTTTCACGGACCAGACAGACATTGCTAGCACCGAGCACGAATCGCCGTGAGGTTTTGGGCGAGTCGCATGAAGGGTGAGATGCACCCTACTAAGAACCGCTTGTGAGGCGGACTTGCATATGGATGACAGATACAATGAGTAAATTTAATTTCTGGTGTGGCCACTTCCTGAGACAACAATGGGGACACTATGTAACTGCCTCGCGGGTGCCTTACCATATACACACGACGTCGTACGATAAATTCCCTTGTGCGGAGCAAAGGTTCTCCACCCCGCAAATATGATCTAACTCGACCGCCAGCCTTGGTGACCGCCAAAACAAAACGGGGGGGGGGGGGGGCTCATGTCATGCACGGCCCTAGTCGTATGACCGTAGACCCTCGCATCCCTGCAATGCCGGGACGGAGCACGTCGGGTTTTCACCGCCCAGGAGGACTTTTCCTTCACCAACCGTGAAGCGCCGTCGGGTGTTCAGCGCGTCGTATAAAGGGCGGGCTGCATCCTACTGAGAACCGATTCTGAGGCGGGCTTTCTGCATATGGGTGGCAGCGTGGAATTAAACGTTTTTTTCGGTTAGGCCACTTACAGATACAGTAATGGGTACACTACGCAACTGTCTTGTGTGTGCCTTATCATACACACTGACTGCATGATACGACCACCCCCCTTGAGCAGAGTTAAGGTTATTCACGCCGCACAAATTATCCAACTCAAACACCAGCCATCGCTACCGCCGAAAATACAAACGATGTCCTGGTTGTCGATCTCACGGAGTAATTGGAGTGTTTCACAGCGTCGCCGCCAACCGACCCCAACCCTACCGCTACACACTTATGTATATATAGACCTACCTATTCTTTCACGATTAGAGGTCCGTAGTTACTCGATGCTCTTTGTCCGTACAGACCAACTGATACACAGCTCTTTGTTCAACAAATAATTTTCGCGAGAGGCAATTTGCCTTCTCGTTCAATTTCACAGCGGTACTTTTTCACTTTTTTACTTTTTTATAAATACGTCAGCCGTGAGTCCAACCGATTGAATAGTAGATACTCAACTTTGCGAGCTACGGATAATGTTTGTTCTATGTATGTGTATTGTACTGACGTATTATGCAAACAGCCCAACTGACATCTACCCGCGAGCACACGCGACGTAAGGCACACGCCAGGTAAGGACTTCCAGAAGCGTCTAAAAACACAAGGACGAAAAAGGAACACGGGTAGTAACCCACAGCAGAGCAGCAGCAGCAGCGGCAGCAGCAGTACTACTGTAGTAGATAGAGTAGTAGCAGCGGCATAGTTGGGCGTATATATGTGTGTACTCCTGTGCTGCTGCTGCTGTGCTGCTGCTATTTCGTGCTGCTGTTTCGTATGTTGCTATTGCTGCTGCTGCTGCTGCTGCTGGTGGTGGTGCCGTTCCTTCTCCTTCGGGATGAAAAAAATAAAATACGGTAGGCGGAAAAACATACCAGGTATTGTTTTTTAATCAATTTGTTTTGAAAATACGTTCAACAATATTCGCGAGAGGCAATTTGCCTTCACAGCGGTACTTTTTCACTTTTTCACTTTTTTATAAATACGTCAGCTGTGAGTTCAACCGATTGAATAGTAGATACTCAACGTTGCGAGCTGCGGAGAATGTTTGTTCGATGTATGTGTATTGTACTGACGTATTATGCAAACAGCCCAACTGACATCTACCCGCGAGCACACGCGACGTAAGGCACACGCCAGGTGAGGAGTCCCAGAAGCGTCTACAGTACAGTAAAAACACAAGAACGAAAAAGGAACACGAGTAGTAACCCACAGCAGAGCAGCAGCAGCAGCGGCAGCAGCAGTACTACTGTTAGGATAAAATTTGAGGTTCTTAACAACCAGTAAAAAGTGGCAGATTAAATAGATGAAATTTTCACCAAACGTAACATTTGAATAGACTGAAAAATCGTCAACATTTTGGACTGCTTTGAGTCCCAATGTAACTTGAATATAGTATACCAGACCTACTGCATGGCATCAACGATAACTTTTGATACGTCTACAATTGAGAACTTTTACTGCGCGGAGACCTGTAAAACGACGTATTCTACGTTCCGACTGCCATCAAAATGTGTTTCCGCTTCGAAGGGCTTTGAAAACACTCGAAAAGGGTGATTTTCAGTGTTTTCAGTGATATGCAGACCGTAGCAGAGTGACTCGATGAATATTGAAGAAGTGTAGCTACAGAAAGTTACATCAGGTTTCAGCGCACATAGAGTCGAAGACCGCATCGAAATCGAAGACGTCACAGCCAAGTACCACTGGTTCAAAATTCACGTGTTTGCTACTTATAGGCAATTCTCGCTAAAAAAAAACAAAACAACGCAAGAAGCTTCGGAAAAAAGAAAAAAGCACCACGAGTATTTTGCTCGGACAGGAACAACCACACCGGAGAAGTTGGCATGTGTAGCAGTGCGGGAGCCGCACGTCGCGAACGCCGCGGACCACCGCCACTACCACGTACGCTGGAGCGACGGCACAACGGTGTCGCTCGTGCGCGCGACGTGGCTGTTGCTCAACTTCGGTCGGCCGAGACGCTGGCTGCGGAGCTACAAGCATATATATATAATACCAGCAGCAGTATATATAATTTCTGATAAATACATGAGGAGAAGCGCGTGAGGCTTGACATGGAAGAAGTTGGATGGTATCACCAAAAAAGTTTGCATCCCTAAGCAGAAATGCGTGGAGCCCGAGCGGCGCTGGGCGCCGAGGAAGGACTGAGACGACTTCACGAGGCGCGCGTGGCGAGGGTGGAGGAGGAGATACCACACCACCTTCCGTCTCCTCCAGCGGCTGCTGCCGCCGCTGCTGCTGCTGCTGCTGCTGCTGTTGCTCGCCTGCTGTGCACAATTTTTTTACGTATACAAAATTTGGTTTCACACGATTTTTCGCTATTTTTATAGTCGTGGTCTGCTGAAATGCTTCAGACTTTTGGGTTTTGACCTCAATTTGCTTGGCTGTGGTTGGTCGGAAGAAATTATTTCATTTTTGTTTGTGACGAATACCGGACACTGAAACAGCCGGTAACGTCTATATTTGGGACCTCAAACTTTGTCCTAACTGTAGTAGATAGAGTATTAGCAGCGGCATAGTTGGGCGTATGTATGTGTGTACTCCTGTGCTGCTGCTGCTGTGCTGCTGCTATTTCGTGCTGCTGTTTTGTATGTTGCTATTGCTGCTGCTGCTGCTGGTGGTGCCGTTCTTCTCCTTCGGGATGTAGAAAATAAAATACGGTAGGCGGAAAAACATACCAGGTATTGTTTTTTAATCAATTTGTTTTGAAAATACGTTCAACAATTAATTTTCGCGCGAGGCAATTTGCCTTCTCGTTCAACTTCACAGCGGTACTTTTTCACTTTTTTACTTTTTTATGAATACGTCAGCTGTGAGTTCAACCGATTGAATAGTAGACACTCAACTTTCCGAGCTGCGAAGAATGTTTGTTCTAGTATGTGTTATTTGTAGTGTTGGTGTGGGCTTCGTGATGGTACTATTAATATGAACCCTGGTAGTTCCTACGTATTAATACTCGATTTTTATAATAAGCCGTTGTCGAACAGCCAAATAATTTGCGAGGTAATCGTCATGATGAGGAGTTTTCAATTGAAGTGCGTACGAGTACAACAATGATGTAATAAACGAACAATATTACTATCTACTCTTCCAATATAAAGGATATCTAACTACTACTACAACAACAACAACTACTACTACTACTACTACTACTACCACTACCACCACTACTACTACTACTACTACTACTACTACTACTACTACTACTACTACTACTACTACTACTACTACTACTACTACTACTACTACTACTACTACTACTACTGTCTGTACTACTGCTGTGCGTACTGTGCTGCTGTGTAGTCACAATACTGTTGTAGTGGGCTGTTGTAGTGGGTGGATGGATCGATTGGTGAGTGTGTCGATCGGTTGGTGCGTACGTGGGTCGGTGGGTCGGTGTGGGTGGGTCGGTTCGTACGTGGATGACTGCGTTCGTACCTGTTCGTCGTGGGCGGCCCCGTTTTTTTGTTTTGTATTGTGTTTGTCTGCTACAAGGGCTCCGCGTGGATGCCGGCATATTATAGTGTGTCAATTTACCTGATCAATGGATCGCGTTATAGCGTGTGGATCGTGGCCTAGTTATTATTTTGTGTTTTTGTTTTTGTTCGCTATACCGGCCCTGCCCTGGCATAGTTCGGGGTACCACTACTTATTATATATGTATAAAACAGCAGTGTGTGTTGTCTCCACGGGAAACCCGTTCTTTCTACTGTACCCTGTAATGCGTTTTACAACCTAACTGCAGCAGTACATGTATTGGTATGGCCAGTCATATCACATGCACCCATTGTCCTGATCCCTAATCTTAGAGCGATACAAATTATTATGTGGTCACAGACTGTGAGACAGAGAAAAACCAAACAAATTAAACGTAAATGAATGTGTAAAGCAAGTGAAATGTCAACTTACCGGGTACGAGAACACATCGACACGAGCCAAACCAAAGAGTAAGGACGAAAAGACAATAAAACGAATTATGAAATGCACGGAGTCAGAAGCACCCCTATTAATAGAAGAAAAGCATGCGTGCCCAAGAGAACAGATAACTGCTGCACGGGCGAAGCAACACGAAGGAGAGGAAGACACCGGCATAGAAGTACGTACTATTAATAATGATGTAGGAGGTACTGTACGTAAATGTTCGACCAGCAGGTGGCAGCATGGTAAAACATAAAACGAGAGTTCGTATATATCTACGTGCACAATGTTTATTGTTATCAGTTTCCTTCTTCGTCTACACAATAAACGCTTTGTCCGCACTCCTCGGCTTTAGATGAAGATGCAGCAGTGCAGTTTGTTGCTTCTGTCTTTTTTGCTGCTGCAGTTGCTGCAACTGCTGCTGTGCATTATGTTGACGCTCTGCTGCTGGCGAGGTAACCCGTTTTTCTTGCGTCGCCTTTACTATATCAAGACCACTCCGTAGGAAAGCCTTGTATAATATATACACACACGGGTGTACTCATGTCGTGCATGCCCGTAGTCGTATGACCATAGACCCTCGCATTTCTACAATGCCCGTACGGAACACGTTGGGTTTTCACCAACCAGGCAGACATTGCTTGCACCAAGCGCAAAGAGCAGTGAGGTGCTGGGCGAATCGCGTGAAGGGCGAGCTGTATCCTACTAAGAACCGCTTGAGGGGCGGACTTACATATGGACGACAGCCTCCAATGAATTGATTTGGTATATGGTGTGGCAACTTCCCGGAGACAGCAATGGGTATTACTATGTATCTGCCTCGTGGTTGCCTTATCATATACACACTAGGTGATACGATAATTTATTTTGTGCGGAGTTAAGATGAATTGATTTGGTATATGGTGTGGCAACTTCCCGGAGACAGCAATGGGTATTACTATGTATCTGCCTCGTGATTGCCTTATCATATACACACTAGGTGATACGATAATTTATTTTGTGCGGAGTTAAGGTTCTCAACCCCGTACATATGATATAACAAAACCGCCAGACTTGGTGACCGCCAATAAACAAACAAAAAAACGGTACCCTGGTTGTCTAGCTCACGCAGTGAGAGGCATGTTTCACAACGTCGCCAACCGACGCCAACCCAACCCAACCTACGTATATATATATTGTATATGCGGGGGGGGCGGGAGGGGGCAAACACATAGCAGGGGGGAACAGGGGGCGGGAGAGGATGGTACGTCAGGACATCATACAGAATGTAGATACTGTGAAAAAAGGAGGGGAGGCCGGGCGGGAGGTGAGGCGCAAGGGAAGGCAGTAGTCACGGTCTGTCGTAGGGGGTGGGGGGGCGGTTATGGGATCAAGGAGGTAGTGGGATAGGGTTGGGGTGGCGGTTGACATCACTAGCTCGACCATCTTCGCCCAGCTTCGATAGCATGGCGGATAGTCCGCTGAAACTCACGGCCACATCGTGATTCCGATAAATTTTCGACGCGGTCGGGGTCAGGGCTACTGTTTTATAGGTTAAAAAAACAAGTACACTTGAACCAATGTTGGAGCTGGGACAATGCCTGAACAGTCCTCGATAGGGCTGGGGAGGGGGTGAAGGTTATTGTTGGGTCGGGGATTGGAGTTGGGGTTGGGTTTGGCGTGGCGGTTAGGGGTGGGCTTGGGGATTGGGGTTAAGGTTGGGGTTCGGGTTCGGATTGGGGTGGCGCTTGGAGGTTTGGGTTTGGGGACCGGGGATTGGGACTGAGGTTGGGCCGGGGTTGGCGTAAGGGTTGGAGGTGAGGTTCGGCGTGGTGGTTAGACGTATCATCCGTGGCATTCATTTCTGCGGCAGTCAGGGCCGAAAAAAGGTGGAGGTTTTTCAGGAGCGCAAGGCACTACTGCCGCTTTAAAAACACAAACCGCTGACACAGTGAAGAGACATGGACACAGACACTAACCTGGGGTACCATGGTGACAGCCCTGATCTGTCTCCCCATTAGCACGGCGTACTGGTCTATCTGCTGGTTTACCCAGACGACTAAGCGGCAGAAGGGAGCCGTGCCACAGTCCTTGACGCCTTGGTACATCTAAAAACATCGAAACGACAACGAACATAATGAGCACATTCATATTACAAGGTTTCCCTTCGGGAAGTGAGTGACTTGATATGCCAGGAGTGTCGCAAGTTGAAAAAGAGAAACAGAAGCGTATGACATACCGGTGTGATGACATACATTATAGGCTCGTAGCATGTGTATGTGTACAAATGCTTCGGCACCGCGCGTACTCTTGGTTATGTTTTAAGTCGGTTTTCCAGAGAGTCAGCTCAGGGAACGCGATGAATAACACACATAGATAGGTGTCCACATGCATATGTCCTTCCCGATGCACACCGACGGATACGCGGATGGTATATACGTACGGATACCTACTGCAAGTGAAAACATTAATTATACTGTATTTTGGTTTAATTAAATCAAAATATGCAGACCAGAGACGCCCTGATTATACAAGAGGGACATGGCGTATACGACGTACGGAAAGCATAATATTTCTATGTAAAGTACAGAAAGGAAGAAATATGAGTTTTGTTGTCGATCGACGGAATTAACCTTTCAATAGTCATGGGCTCTACCGACGTTTATTTTCCGCAAGAGGCAAGGGTACAGGAGAGAGATACTCGCTTTCGAGTGCCTCAACTTGACGTGCATAGCTGCGCCGGGCACAGCAGAGGTACACGATATTGCCCGCTGCCGAGTAGGCCTAGTCGAGGCCTACCGTGTGGTTTTCTCGCAGCAACAGCGACTGGTGGCGGACGGCGTCTTGCGCGCAACACGGGCAAGGGCTACGATCGATAATTTCCCGATACGTGCACAATGTAGGCTGCGCCCTAAGCTAGAGTCGAACGGCGCTCAAAACGGATAGACCCGCGTGAACCCGATAAGGGATTGGTTGCTCGATACTTAGGGCTGGCTTGTCGATTCAGAGGCAGCGACCATCGAATATGTTGTCGAATCACGTAGCGATATCAACACGCCGTGCGATAGCGTCACCCAATATTGGGTACCCGGATAGTTCGTCCGACTATTGCTCCGATTGTCGTGATAACTATTTACGTGACTGCTGTTCACGTTTACGTTGTACGTGACTGCTGTACTTTTTTTGTTACGTTTGCGTTGTACGTAACTCTGATCTTCACTGTTTTTGCGTTGACGGTGTGAATATGATGTTTGTAGAGAGCTCACTACTCTGTCTACGTGATTCTCCTGTCCACGAACAGCAGGCGCCAAAACAAGAAATGGGCGGGCACTTACAGCAGTAGTATCTGCTGTTAACTGATGGCGTTGACTGGGGTGTTCCTCTCCTTCGCGATACATATTTATGTACAAGATGACAAGGGTTACACGCATGATATAATAGGCCGCATGTTACAGGCTGGTTCGAGCATACCGCCCAAAATGTATTCAGTAGCGAATATCCACGCCGTTTTTGAAGATAGACCCTGAAATTTGGAACACGTGTTTCATACGCCCTATCCGAGCCGTTAACGGTTTTTTTCCCCCGCCAGATATATTGTTTGTTTTGTATTCGTTTTGGGAACTTTGTGTCTTGAGAGATCCGAAATTTCCGGCGAAAAAAAAACAAAAAACATTCGTTAAAGGCTCGGGTAGGGCGTATAAAACACGTGTGATAATGTTCAGGGTCTATTCCCAAAACTACGGCGTGGACATTTGGACTTTTGTGCGGTAAAAGTGCAATAAATAGGCGTTTCCTCGTAATTACTTATTAATAGTGTCAGTATATAATCGATTTTGGGCGTTAAATATGACTTAATATTGATCATACGCAGTCAGATCTTGGAATATTTGAGTGAAACTTTGTACAAACATGCCTTGGACCACCGGGAAGCGGCTCGTTCGGGAAAATAAATACGGGGGGAAAATGTATTCCTACGGAAACGCCGACTATTGTTGACTTCTTTGATCGCCTGTGATTGGTCGGGCCACATTTTCGGTGGTAGCGCCAGTTCTAGGTCCTTGAAGAAAAAACTGGCGATGTCACCCTCTTCCACTGTTCATGGCGATCAGTATGATACCAAATATGTGACATTGGAGTTTGCATGCGGCATTCGTGACTGACGAAATTTGGGGTGATATGCCTAAACCAGCTCGTAAAATCGTTACCAAATCAACTGAATCCAGTTTGGCACAAAAATGTGAAATTATATTTTGTCCGAATCACTCAGAAACTGTATGCGAAACAGACGATCACTCCGTCCAAGCCTAACTCTCTTGCGAGAAGAGGATAGCCAAAAGGAAAAGAACACAGAGGATTTATACACGAGGCCTCGCTCATAGAAGGCGTCTACACCTAGCAGCGTCCCGGCGCTTGGGCCCTGTGCCCGCACCCACGGCGCCGTCCACGCCGGGCGAGATCGGAGCTCGGCCCACTCCAATTTATACAAGATCAATCCACCGTGTCAACAAGCTGACACCGCTGAGAGCACCAAGAGACAGTACCGGTTTGATTTAGAAGGGCAGGGTAGAGCGGGTGTTGTCGGTAGAAGGGACGGACTGAGCCATGGCGACGAACACGTTCTACAGCAACGACCCAACGACGAGGTTTGGAACGATAGGATACAGCGCAACGTTGGTTGGCGGGCGCTTGCCCGGTAATTTGCAGTCCGGGTAATACTACAGCTGTACTACCGACTGCTGTACACGCGGCATGCATACATCATGAACCGTGTACGAGTACTCGTATATTTATACTATTAATAGTATACTTCGTATATATTTTCACAGCAGTAAGAACCAGCAATATACTACTGTAGAAGTGGCGGCAGCAGTACTACGAGCAGAGAGAGGCCGCGCAAGGAAGGGCGGCCGCTATATATTAAGACAGAA
This sequence comes from Saccharina japonica, assembly GCA_008828725.1. NCBI lineage: Eukaryota > Phaeophyceae > Laminariales > Laminariaceae > Saccharina > Saccharina japonica. The sequence continues at coordinate 49,943 of MEHQ01001190.1, read as the reverse complement.
GCACGCAGCAAAGGGCTAGCTGCAGCGATTACCTAACAGCAGCAATTGGACCAACCAACTACAGTACCAGGGTACACAGCAAGAGCAGCAGGGCAACTGCCTGCGACTCGTACTGGTCCACGCACGTGGACTATTTATTAATCACCCACGTATCATATTATATACAAGGGGGGCTTCGCTGCGGCGGCCTGACGCCCGCCTCGGCTTCGCGCAATTCCCGTAACGGCGAAGAACAGAGGTAGGAATACTAAAAAATAAGCTTAATTAGGGCGAACAAAAGCGAAGTTACTGCCAAGGGGTGTACAGTAACACAGGACATCTATAATGAGAAACAATAAATATAGCCCAGGCTGGGTTTCTGTTTTTTTTTTCCAGAGGGTGCGTCCTACACTGACTTCATAGAACGGTTCCTGAATTTCTTATTTCCTTGGAAATATTAGGCTGGGTTCTTATCATTGTCCTGTACTGACGTATTTCAACAACACATTTTCATTCGTACCGTACGAGTATGTATGTATTATTATTCATTAATAATAAAAACATATTGATGGTAAGTGATACTGTATCGAAGAACACCTGGGGTGGCAGGTGTGTACAACGACGAACAGCAGCAGCAGCAAACAACAAACAACAGAAGGCCATTTTAATTTTCACATACATACACGCATATACAGAGAGAGCCACATGCACATACATACCTGGTATTATTACGTACTATTAACAGTGGTACCCCGAACCATGCCAGGGCGGGGCCGGTATAATAGCGGACAAAAACAAAAATACCAAATAATAACTGGGCCACGATCCACACCCCATGATATAACGCAAAATGCACTGATCAGGCAAGTTGACACACACAGTCAACCACGTACCAACCGACCCACCGACACCCGCCCACCCACACCCACTCACCCACTCATGTACTCACCCACACCCCCCCACCCAACCACCGACCCACCCACCGAACCACGTACGTACGTACGCGTAGGCACCAACCGATCGACACACGCACCAACCGATCCACCCACCACCCACAATAACAACAACAGCAATGTGGAATCAGTATACAGCAGCACCAGTACGTACAGCAATAATAATAGTAGTAGTAGCAGCAGCAGTAGCAGCAGTAGTAGTAGTAGTAGTAGTAGTAGTAGTAGTAGTAGTAGTAGTAGTAGTAGTAGTAGTAGTAGTAGTAGTAGTAGTAGTAGTAGTAGTAGTAGCAGTAGTAGTAGTATTAATAGTAGTAGTAGAGTATAAATAGTAGTATAAATAGTAGTATAAATAGTAGTAGTATATAACCCATGTAGAGCAGCAACAGCAACAGCAACAGCAGCAGCAGCTACAACAGCAGTCCAGAAAGTATAGCAGCAAGTACGTACGTACAGCGGACAAAAACAAAACGCCGGCATGGATGCGCAGCCCTTGTACGTACAGCAGTGGCCCTTTTTTTTTCGGTCGATTTTATTATGAAACCGGCATAGTCGTGAAGATCCGAAACGACATCATCACTACCGAAGCGCATTAAACAGTAAGGATTTTAACAGTACCGAGGTGAGCATACTTGTATGTGTAACACTTCGTACTCACTTTATGTAGTAAACAGTACTCGGGTACGACCAGTATATAACTCGTATGCTATGATACGATCGAGCAGCATCAAACCATACGACGTACGTACATACGTACATACTACAGATAATACATATGACACTATTAATAGTACCGATACTACTGCTGCTGCTGTTGTGTACGAGTATATATGTCGAGATGTACTCTGTCCCGGTGCTTGTTCGCACGGCTGTACGTTCGTGTATCAGAGGTATAAGTACGTCGTACTCAATACAAACCAAGTATCAAATCGTCAACACAAAAAAGGAATCTTGGATCTTGCGTGTAGATCACGGGATAACTATAAATGAAATACGAGTACGTACGTACGTACGAGTATACGAATACCGGAATAATACTAGAAATCGGAACCACTATTTCAAGAAAAACAGCAAGCTCTCGATGTACGTTGCAGCGTGCACTGCCCGCATGCTCACGCCCCACAGGCGCACGCGAGGCCCTGCCCGGTACAAACCAGGCCGGCGGGCACGTTAACCGATAAATCGCCTGAAGACGTTCACCGCCTCGCGAGAGAAAGTCCCGACACGCGCGCATGCGTTAGATATTTTCGTGGGTCTCGCAAGGTCCAAAACAGGGGGGAATCATCCGGCAAGGGACTGTCGGAAAATTTGGCGAGCCTGTGACAAAGAGGCAAGAAATCCTCAAACGAACGTACCCCCGTGAGCCTCGAGTTGGGCACGGCCGAGGCCGCCCTTGGCAGAGTAGGCAGAGCAGAGGTCGGCGAGCACGATGAGGGAGTTGCGTGCCGCCAGGTGGTCCTCATCGCCAGTTATCGCGAAAAGGGCAAACATCTACGTCTAAAAAAAGCTGTGGAGCTCTCTCCGAGCAGCAGCTGCAATTTTGTACATGTTTTTATTCATACGGACATCTCATCAATATTTCATTGTGTGTGTCGCCTTCACATTAAACTCGATATTTCTACCCAACTACATCAGTACACCCAGTGTCTGTCCTGATTCTTAATCCTAGAGAGGTACAAATTCTGTGGTCACAGACTGTGACAGAGAAAAGTCAAAACAAAATGAACGCAAATGAATGGGTAAAGCAAGTGAAATGTCAACTTACCGGGTACGAGAACACAACGACACGAGCCAAACAAAATTCATTATATACCAGGTATTATACATATATACAAGGGAACATCGCCGTCGGCCCAGGCCGCCGGCGAGAGGAATAAGGTTAAGGTCCGCAATTACGATGCCAAGGGATAAACGCGTATCGTAAGTGGATAAACACTAGAAGAACTTGGATGTAAAAATTAAAAACATTCATCACGGCGTGGGTACGGAGCGCGAGGCACGAGCGTCGAGAACTCAAGTTTTCCTAGATGAAAACGGAGGGCGAGGCACGAGCGTCGAGAACTGACGTTTTGCTGAGCTCATCCAATAATACTACGTAATACATATGTACTGCTGTAGGCCCCCTGTGTCAGCCGTCAGCGGACCCCCTTGTCCACGCGGAACATAGGGCTGGTTTGATGAATTTGTCCCTCTTTTTTAGTTGTCCCCGTACCTGAAAATATCTATTGATAGTTGATACGTAGTACCTCTTTGTGGTTCAGACCCCCACGGTGTAATGCATAATTCGACCATTTGTGGCCGTGGAGTCTTCTAAAGTAGACAAACAACTCTGCCCGGCTGACGTCGGCCGTTACGACGGCTACAAGGCACAATCGAAACTCATATTTGCAGGCTGTGTGTGATACTTCGATCGCGCATACTTCGGGTTTTATATGCCCTCACGCAGGATGTACATTCCGTGCATGAGGAGAACAAGAAGTGAAGCTGCAGCATTCAGGGAATGTGTCAATCTTTGAAACATATTTTCCTGGGGGGTTTTCACGAAACTGTGCCACGAGCCACGAGTATGAAACTATGCCAGGTATAAATAAATACGTATTGGTATTTCATATGTAGATTTATAATTACAATATGTCTGGTATGAGTTAGTACAAACGAGTTACCATACATGAGCAGAAACACCAGTATGCTGCAGCCGTTAGCAGCAGCTTCGGCAGGGCCAGCACGTATTAACAATATTAAAATGAATTGATCCGCGTACATACACCATACATAGAGCTCAAGCCGGCATCTTACACACGGGATGTCGTGGGGTGCAACAGTAGTAGTACTTGCTAGTACGGGGACCGCTCTCACATACCAGCCGCACAAGTAAGAGCCAAAATCATCCGATATGATATATATTAGCAGCAGATGATCGGGCAACAGGGGGGGTCCGTAGGAAAAGGGCAACACACAGTATAATAAGCAGCAACCGCTACGTCAAATACAACATATCATGTACACATACACGAAGTATAAAAGTGCATACGTAGCCCTCGAGGTGGCCGCGTACACAGCAGCCGTATTAATGGCGGCTATAGAGTGTTTGCGCAAAATACTTTTTAGAAAAAAACTTTTCCAAAAAATGTCCCGCGGTAAAAATTAGCGGTATTTTTCTGAAAAAAACGACCTGAAAATACTTTTCAGAAGCAATGATTTGGCCGGAATTTGCGGTACTTTTTGTGCTCTCCGTTCATTGGCGTACAACGTACCGAGATTTCACCCGACGCACTGGGTCTCATCGACACCACCGGGAGCCGTATCTTGCACACCCGACAAAAGCGCTGCTACTCACAACACGGCAACTAACAGCGGAGCGCACCGAGGCTCAAAAGGTGTAGGCTGGAGTATGGTGCGGACGAGTGGCGTTGGGCTGTCACGGCGGGCCGCTGCTGCGGTACCCGCCCACTTGGTGTCGTCGTGGAAGGTGCCTCGATCAGAAATTGGTACTCGTACGTGCCTCCTGTACCTCCCTATGATACAGCATGAAAAGTCTTGTGTACCATTTTCGTAACACGGCCGTGGTAGCGGCAGCACAGCAGCGGCGGCGGCGCGGCGGGGGCGGGCGCGGAGGCGACTGCGCCGCTTTGCGAGGGGATCGGGCGTGCTTGAAACGTAGCGTTGGCACGCGTAGGCTCGAACAGCGAAGCTCAGCAGCACAAAAATAAGGGGAAAAGCTGATCCCATGATTGAAAGTTGCAAAAACGGAAGCTGCTTGCTGCTGAGCTGCTGCCGCTGAGCTACTGCTGCTGCTGAGCTGCTGCTGCTGCTGCTGCTGACCCTAGCCACCCCTAGGAGAGTACGAGTAGCTGCTGCTAACTGCTGTGCTGTTGCTTCTGCTCGCTGTCTGGGTATATGCCGCCGATGCTGGGTTGCTGTTGTTGCTGTTGATATATATTTATACCCTGCTTGTATTCGTTGCTGTTGTAGCTATATACGAGTATAGGATGCACCTGGTACAACGAGTCGTATTATATGTACATACGCTGGTACGTGTACGAATTCCTTTGTGTTTCTTCGTTTTTGTCTCCCCGTGCTCACCCGCTTACCTGTTTCATACGGCACGAAGGGTTTGCAAAGTCCTTTTCTTATTTGCTTTTGCGCAAACACTAACAAATCGTGAGGGAAAGGAAATTCACTTTTTTTAGGGTCAAGAAAAATATTTTCTGAAAAGACTTTTGCGCAAACACTCTTATGCAAAAATAAAATACAAATAAAATAAATTGATAAATAAACCAATATATAAAAGTGCTTCTGGGTGGGGTTTAACACAGTAGTAGCAGCGGTAACATCGGCAGCGTTCAGCAGAGAGCCGCAGCCGCCCTGGCATATAAGCACTCAGACCCAAGCGGGTATATGTAAGGAACATAAGATCCAGGTGCATGGCACTGCCCCACCACATTACAACGGTGTACAAAGGCTAGGAGCGCCGAATCAGCGGGGCTTCCCCCATACACACCGCTGCTATTTTATGTGATAATTCATTATAGACATGACCGCGACTCGCGCATCGTCCCTTAATACATACATACCACGTAGGCAGTATGTCGATAGGACACATCACCCGGAGTCGCCTTGCTCGTGTCCATGTGGCCGTCGTGTTTACTGGACGGTTTTCTTATAGACTAACAGCATCGTTTCCACTAGTTTAACGAGAACAGGGACCATGTCAGTATATGGTCCGTTCGTAGAAACGTATATGCTGAATATTAATCGCCATGTTAAAACTAATAATAAATACTTTCACTACGTATAATATAAAAAGCGAACCAGAGGTACCGAAAACACCGCAAGCTCGCGATATGCTACACGGCTTAGCCAAACAGATTTACAGGAGGCATACCGGAAATTCACGGGATACCTTGAACGGCGGGGGAAAGAGCAATACATACGGCACAATACTAGCGACTGCTGGCCAGCACACACGCATAACATGTTCAGAGAAAGCAGGCGGGCATTGGCAGTACAGCAGTGGTATGTTTCGTACCGTATACGATTATATTCAACGCCATTGCCGGTGGTATATATATACAAGTATGTGTTAACCCCCCGTTTACTACTACTGCTGCACTACTGCTTCCTGTGCTGTGCTGGGCTGGGCTGCGCAAAAAACAAAAAACAAAAACAAATAAAAGGTCAACATCATAGCAGACCAACACAGCCATCGAAGGCATCTCGTTCCGTGCCGAAGCAACGGCCAGTATAGTGCCGTCGAGCTGCGGCTACATAATAACAGCGGGTCGAAGTAGCGAATCTTAATGAGAGCACCTGACTACGAGACACCTGCGTGTACAAAAGCGTCCATACTCGTATATATACACAGCTTCCCAGGATCACGCGCGTCAGCGCGGGTGGGTAAGGAATTTCTCGTGTGCGTCACTACTGTAATAGCATACCAGGTAGCTAACATCTCCTGGCGAAAATGTTTGATACGGCTATGATACGTGTAGGTGCGGCATTCCGCTCGTCAAGAGAGATATACAGGTAGGTACGTACCTGGTATACGCGTACGTACCTTTCAAGCCGTAGCATAGGTATGCCGCACGATGCAGCCCGTACGGCGTACCAGGTACTGTGTACTGCTGCTGTCGACCAGGTTTTTCTTAACATGTAATCCTGCTCGCTGTTGTGCTGACTGTTAAGGGGTAATCACGGTTCGCTCACACTAACTGTGTGATTCCCTGCTTTACTACTGTACTACTGCTATTGTGCAAAAACATACATACGTTGTCCGCGGATTCCAAGTGAGTTGTTCCCAATAACCGTTCCTACTAATTAAATAGGTTATACGTATAGTATATACCGGATAGTATGTCCATGTGCAGTACTTCTGTTTCGTCGACGTAAAATGTACGAAATAAGTGCGAGTATATACGCCCCTGGCAAGCGCGGGACTACGCTGCTGTGCCGGGAGTAGCGGGGTTAACCATGATAAACTATTGATTATTTCGACATCCCGTAATTAACTGCGATCATTTGATCATGTACCCAAGGAACTGCAGATTAATCATGTTTGGTTCCATAATCACAATTATTGATTGTTTTAGCGAACTCGAAAGCGTTTTCATGCGCGGCAGTTGGCGCCGTTACTCCGCCCACCAGGGCACAGCAGGTCGTGGCAGTATCGCAGTTCAAGTACAGCACACTGCACGCTGAAGTGGGTAGGTTTCCGTTGGGAACAGTGTACAGTTACGGAAATAATCACAGATAACCACCAAATATGGGCGATTGCATAGTCTTGAATGTTTTTCAACAATAGTTGGCGTCATGCTTACGGCAGTCACGCTGAAGTTTCGCAGTACGAGTACCGCACACTGCACGCGGTAGGGGATATGTTTGAGTTGGTACCGTATAAGCGCAGAATTGCGGAAATAATCAGTCCAAATACGAGCTGATTAATCGTGGTGATTTTGTTTTTTAATAAACTAAGGAACACGTCAGCTGTTAATTAGACCTATGCCAATGGGAAAGCGACGTTTGAAAGCGATGTTTGAAATATTTCCTTGGATTTTTCAGGCTGAAGATCCGCTCGTACCGCCACTATGGGGAAAAAGGGAAAAAAGGCTTGTTTTTTTCTTATGTTTTTTCAAACGGTTGCACGCGGCGCAATTTGTTTTTTCTCGTTGCAAATCGTCGTCACCCTGATAAAAATCAGCTCGTGCTACGATAGACCTTCGATCTCTACATAGACTCAGCCCACGGCTAACCCGCTTCGTGTCGGGCAAGGCCAACGAATGTAGATGATGGTCTTGAAGGTATAAGCGGGTCCATGGTCTAGGGGACGAGAGCTTGCCGGCGGCGTCCTACGCTCTTCTCCCAAACCCGAAGAGAACTCTATTTTTTTGCCATTCGAGACGGATCGAGATTTTTTGTCATCTGTTTTATGCACACCAGCGGCCAATTGTTTGTTTATCATACACTTGGCCAGCGCCCGCCACATATCACCGGCCATCGTGTGAACACGGTGACCCTAGGGTGGGTCGGAGCCCCTAACGAGCGCACCGCGTTCAGAATTAATGACGCAGTCGTTGGTTTTGTCGATCCATGTCTGTCGAGGACTCGGAATCTCGCCGCTTCGAACTAACATCCGCCTGAGTTTTTCTGAAGCCGATCTTGTCCCAACATCGACCCCAGAATTGCCTTTTTCGTGCTTTTCCAAAAGTTGGGAACATTCCGTTTTAAGAATCGGCCCTATAGCAAGCTTGTTCTGGAAAATTATGGCGGGGATCTTTGTACTTCAAACTTTTTATGGCAACATCGCTTTCCCATTGGCATAGGTCTTATACATTTTTTTTCGAATTGCCAAATAATTACGGCCTTTGAGCAGTTATTTGCCTATGATTATTCACATAATATTATCAACGATAGTACTGTTGTAAAATCGCGTCGTAGGTTGATTCGTATATAGTTTGGGATCAATGAGGCCTCTCTGCTACGACCAGCCTGAGACTCTTACCCGGGGTTACTGCTCCCGCGTTGATTCTCCGGTAAATTAAATCTAAACAAAAAGGGGACGAATTAAGTGAGTTTCCGAATGTGGATAAAAGCCTCCGGAATGTACGTGAGAGCGAGATGAACCAAGGAAAGGCAGTCGTCTCGCCTTCGCCCGACGGAAGCACGAAAAAAATAGGAAGAGGGTAGGAAAAAACAGAGCCTATCAACCTCACAGGTGCTGAGGCCAGCACCAATACACTGAATCCTGCCGGGGGGATGAGCTGGTTGGCGGGGAGGCGAGAAGTCTCCGAGCATTTGCACATGCCCACAGAAGCGGAGGTCGCCGTAACCTCAGCCGATAGGTTCGGAGTCGGGCGCCTCGCGCCTCGTGCCGGCGGCAGGCGCACCCCCGACTACCCAAGAGGAGGCAGTCAATCCCGCTGGAGGACAGACGACGCGTACTACGGCGGGGGAGAACTTTCGCCGCTGGAAAACCGCTGGCCAGCGGCATCCTGAGGCCGTCGCTCGGTAGAGTCGATTCTGTCTCCAGCGTTGATTCCATACGATTTGGCCTGTCAGTACTACGTACCAGGTATGATACTCAGAGCAGCAGAAGAAGCATACCAAGGGCAGCCATCGACGCACACCACGACTTGTCTAACACTATAGCAGCAGCTGCTAGGTAGGGCAGGAATAAGACTTAGTGAGCATCGTATCCATAGGACGTCGACCTCACGTACCAGGTACCAGGTATCATGTGTCTGTATTATGTATATATAATATATACCAGGTGGAGCATAGCGATCATCCTCCCCATAGTGTTCTCGTGCTCATGTTGTATATATGGTGGTCAACCTACGGACTGTATACGAAGTACGAGAGCTTCGGCTCACCAGCGAATACTCCGATACGTATTATTTTGATATATACAAGGGGTTTGCGGCTGACGCCGCCCGATCAACGAATCGAACCCAAGACCTTGACAGCGATGATATATAAGTAGCGACAACAATGGCTGGAATCTGATGACGCCAAACTAGAATTTAGCATGTGGACGCTTGGCATTGAGACGATAGTTTCTCGGTGCGGTTGAAAAACACAAATACCGCGAACAAACTTGAACTCATGGCCCCTCTCCGCAACATATCGCCATAAAACTTCGCACACCAGTATATACCTCCGCTATAAAACCCCTTGAAAGAACAACATGCCTCTAAGAATACACGCCCTACGAAGTCAACGCACGTCAGGCACTCTGTTTTGAAGAAAAAACAAAGAAGAAAACAAAGCCCACGATACTCAACGCAGATTGAAATGCCCACGAAGCCAACACTGCCCGGAGTCCACAACGACTCAACAATAACTATCTCGTACTAAAAAAAAACTAATATGAAGTACGTACTACTGCTTGAAGTAAAGAATACACAGCGGCGCAATAATACCGTACCTGGTAGTATTTACAGTAGTAGCGCACCCTTGGCCTGCTACCTGGCGCAGTATCTGACATACACTGTCTGAGGGCTAAATAACTGATGAGAACAACCAACAAACCAAGCACCCACTTTACGTCGAAATACAACAACAATGCTGATCGCAATTTAATAATAGTGCAATTGGCATATATACTTCGAGGTATGTATATCTATATTATTAAATGCTGCTATTCTGTCTGTCTGTCTGTCTGTCTATCTGTAATTGAACAGCGCGATCCAGAGCGATTCAGCCCCACCTGCCCCCATGGGTAGGGAGGCTGGGTGCCACAACCCGCAGAACACTGGGTCCCACGCCGCGCCGAGCCGTGGCCGTGGCGCAATCCCGATGCAGTTCTGGCAGCCATCTAGCCAGCCTACCTGCTGACTTCCAATTTTTGAATTACTATTCTGGCAGCTGATTGGTTGCCCGTACCCAAATCCATGCCAGTGTCTGCTGGCTCTTTCTAGAACATCGGTGCTGAAAAGAGCCACCGAGTTTCCACCAAACCCGGGGAGGATAGGCTCCCATCCCCGGATCAGAAATCCCTCCATATCTCTACAACTCCGACCAACCGGGGACAAAAACGGCGATTTCCCGGGTCGACACTGCCGCGCACGGTATGGAAACCCCACCACCATCAGTTGGTCACTGATTGGCTGAGGGTCAGGGAGCCAGCGGCACCCGTGGACGATAAGTTCCCATTCCCGGGTCATAAATCCTTCCATACATCTACAACTACCAACGAGACGGGGACGCAAACGGACATCCCCGGGCTCTATACCGCCTCACAAGGTGTGGAAACCCCAATACCACAGGAACATTTACGGTTGCCTGGTCCTCATAGAGCCAGCGTGCGGCGAGAGTTGACCCTCGGGGCAACGTCGAAGTCTCGCCGCACCCGGGGATGATAATGTCCCATCCCCGGGTCATGAATCCTTCCATACATCTACAACTCCAAAAACCCGGGGACGAAAACAGACACCCCTCGAGTCGATACCGCCCCGCAAGGTGTGGAAACCCCACCACCGCTGGCTGATTGATGATTTTGCTAGGGCGCTGAAGTTCATAGAGCCAGCACGCAGCGAGAGTTGCCCCTTAGGGCAACAGGGAGCTTCCGCCGCACCGGGGGATGATATGATCCCATCCCCGGTTCAGAAATCTTTCCATACATCTACAACTCCAACGACCCGGGGACGCAAACGGACACCCCCCGGGTCGATACCGCCTCACAAGGTGTGGAAACCCCAATACCACGGGCAAATTTTACGGTTGCCTGGCCCTTATAGAGCCAGTGTGCGGCGAGAGTTGCCCCTCGGGGCAACGTCGAAGTCCCGCCGCACCCGGGGATGATAAATTCCCATCCCCGGTTCATGAATCCTTCTATACATCTACAACTCCAACAACCAGGGGACGAAAACAGACATCCCCCGGGTCGATACTGCCCCTCAAGGTGTGGAAACCCCACCACCACTGGCTGATTGCTGATTTGTCTGGGGCGCTGGAGTTCATAGAGCCAGCACGCAGCGAAGGTTGCCCCTCCGGGCAACAGCGAGGTCCCGCCGCACCCGGGGATGATATCATCACACCCCCGGGTCAGAAATCCTTCCATACATCTACAACTCCTACGACCCGGGCACGCAAACGGACATCCCCCGGTTCGATACCGTCTCTTAAAGGTGTGAAAACCCCAATACCACGGAACGTTTTCGCTTGCCTGGCCCTCATAGAGCCAGCGTGCGGCGAGAGTTGCCCCTCGGGGCAACGTCGAAGTCCCGCCGCAGCTGGGGATGATAAATTCCTATCCCCGGATCATACATCCTTCCATACATTTAAAACTCCAACAACCCGGGGACGAAAACGGACACCCCCTGGATCGATACCGCCCCGCAAGGTGTGGAAACCCCACCACCACTGGCTGGTTGCTGATTTGGCGGGGCGCTGGAGTTCATAGAGCCAGCATGCAGCGAGGGTTGCCCCTCCGGGCAACAGCGAGGTCCCGCCGCACCCGGGGATGATATCATCACATCCCTGGGCCACCATTACTTCCGTACATTAACATCTCCAACGACCCGGGGACGCAAACGGACATCCCCCGGGTCGATACTGCCTCACCAAGGTGTGGAAACCCCAATACCACGGGAACACTTACGGTTGCCTGACCCTCATAGAGCCAGCGTGCGGCGAGAGTTGCCCCTCAGGGCAACGTTGAAGTCCCGCCGCACCCGGGGATGATAACGTCCCATCCCCGGGTCATGAATCCTTCCATACATCTACAACTCCAACAACCCGGGGACGAAAACCTATATCTCCCGGGTCGATACCGCCCCGCAAGGTGTGGAAACCCCACCACCACTGGCTGATTGCTGATTTGGCTGGGGCGCTGGAGTTCATAGAGCCAGCACGCAGCGAGGGTTGCCCCTCGGGGCAACAGTCTACACCAATGAATAAATAGATTCAGCTGCTATTAAATATTGATAATATACTAATATAGCATAAAGCCACAATATAGTAGCAGTACAGCCATCAGTGATGAAGAACGAGGTACCACGTATAATATGTATTCAATAACAACAGTGTCAAAGACTTTTTCTCGCAAAAAAATATGTTGACTATATACGTAGTAGCAGAAAGCGCGAGAAGAGCGTGAGTTAGCAACATTCGATGAAGACCGACGAGCGTTGGGATTGCTGAACCCTCTGCGCGATAAAAATCAAGGCGCGAGCCGTAGTGGGGAAGGAGGGAGAGGAGCCTACTTTGTGACCCCGGATCTGTGTTACCACTATGATTATGGAGGGAGAGGGACAGAAGTACAAAGATAATAAATGGGATGATACGGCTCATATATTCAACAACGAACGCTACGATGCACGATGGTGACTTGCGCAAAGGTGACTGCATTAGAGTATAGATACGTGAACGTATGAAGCGGTGATACGTGGGTAATTGATAGCGAAATTTCGATATAGTTATATAATATGTGATGATGGTAAAAAAGGCTATTCGCAAAGGGGCGCGACTCTACGAAGGTAGGAGATGAACGGAGCTAATGGTGGCACCGTATTCGACGGCGATAGATGAACCGGAGCTAATGGTGGCATCGTATTCGACGTCAAGATGAACCAGTGAGCAGAACGGCGAACGGCTTATCGCTAACGTTATTTTTAACTGATAAAGAGACCTATTACCAGGTCCCAGGTATTTATACTTTACATATACATGTATGATACGATATATAATACGCATATATAATTTCATATATACGGAGTACTATTGTATACGAGAGCGTATAGTGCATGCATAAACATTTACGTACGTATGCGCTTCGAGTTATCGTACATCAAGCACGTTCAGGTATGATATTGGCGCGGCTGTATTCTACGAAAACGATACGAAGTGTATTTATATCATGTCTGACGGGGAAACACGCTCAACGAGGGCTGCCTCAGTAGCACCCCTCGCAAGTGAGTGCGGTAACGGCAACAGCAGCTGCGACGTCTGCGAGGTAGGCATGATACAAAGCATTTAATGTGCTTGGCTACGTCCTTCGACATAGTATGCCACCGATACAATCAACCTCGGTCTGGGCACCATTCGATATAAACGAGTAGGGCCCCAATTATACCCCTCGTACAAGTCGTATTATATACGAGTATCTTATACATACATAGAATCACTTACGAGGTTCTTTTTCTTTCGGAAGCTTTCCTCGGCATATGTTGGTACTTCACAGCCACTCTCAGCCTCTAATTGCCGAAGCAGAAGTTACTTGCTTTCCGGAGGTTCTTGGGTTTCCTAGATTTCTGTGTTTTTATTACTAAAGTTGCAATTTCAACTTTTTACAAATCATTTTTTGGTACTTGTTTTTTTTTAAACATTTCCGGTTTTGGGTTCGTGCCGGTTGCCTGGCCCTCATAGAGCCAGCGTGCGGCTAGAGTTGGCCGTCGGGGCAACGTCGAAGTCCCGCCGCACCCGGGGATGATAACTTCCTATCCCCGAATCATACATCCTTCCACAAATTTACAACTCCAGCAACCCGGGGACGAAAACAGACATCCCCCGGGTCGATACCGCCCCGCAAGGTGTGGAAACCCCACCACCACTGGCTGATTGCTGATTTGGCTGGGGCGCTGGAGTTTATAGAGCCAGCACGCAGCGAGGGTTTCCCCTCGGGGCAATAGCGAGGTCCCGCCGCACGCGGGGATGATATGATCCCATCCCCAGGTCAGAAGTCCTTCCATACATCAACAACTCCAACAGACCCGGGGACACAAACGGACATCCCCCGGGTCGATACCGCCTCACAAGGTGTGGAAACCCCAATACCACGAGTTTTTTGCGGTTGCCTGGCCCTCATAGAGCCAGCGTGCGGCGAGAGTTGCCCCCCGGGGCAACGTTGAATCCGCGCACCCGGGGATGATAACGTCCCATCCCCGGGTCATAAATCTTCCATACATCTACAACTCCAACAACCCGGGGACGAAAACGGACATCCCCGGGGTCGATACCGCCCCGCAAGGTGTGGAAACCCCACCCCACCGGGCTGATTTACGGTTGCGCTGGCTCTCATGGAGCCAGCGCGCAGCGCGAGTTGCCCCTCGGGGCAACGGCGAGGTCCCACCGCACCCGGGGATGATAACGTCCATCCCCGGATCAGAAATCCTTGCGGACAACTACAACTCCAATAACCCGGGGACAAAACAGACACCCCCTGGGTCGATACCGCCCGCATGGTGGTTCTTATTTTCCGGTTCAGAGTGGTACATCACAGCACACTGTTAATGCGAGTACTATGGGCAACGCAAAGCTAGCGCCACGGGCGGAGCCGTGGCCGTACCGCTAGTACTACGTAAATATGGGACATTGTACGTAGTCTACACTTACTACACCAATGAATAAATAGATTCAGCTGCTATAAATATTGATAATATACTAATATAGCATAAAGCCACAATATAGTAGCAGTACAGCCATCAGTGATGAAGAACGAGGTACCACGTATAATATGTATTCAATAACAACAGTGTCAAAGACTTTTTCTCGCAAAAAAAAATGTTGACTATATACGTAGTAGCAGAAAGCGCGAGAAGAGCGTGAGTTAGCAACATTCGATGAAGACCGACGAGCGTTGGGATTGCTGACCCTCTGCGCGATAAAAATCAAGGCGCGAGCCGTAGTGGGGAGGGAGGGAGAGGAGCCTACTTTGTGACCCCGGATCTGTGTTACCACTATGATTATGGAGGGAGAGGGACAGAAGTACAAAGATAATAAATGGGATGATACGGCTCATATATTCAACAACGAACGCTACGATGCACGATGGTGACTTGCGCAAAGGTGACTGCATTAGAGTATAGATACGTGAACGTATGAAGCGGTGATACGTGGGTAATTGATAGCGAAATTTCGATATAGTTATATAATATGTGATGATGGTAAAAAAGGCTATTCGCAAAGGGGCGCGACTCTACGAAGGTAGGAGATGAACGGAGCTAATGGTGGCACCGTATTCGACGGCGATAGATGAACCGGAGCTAATGGTGGCATCGTATTCGACGTCAAGATGAACCAGTGAGCAGAACGGCGAACGGCTTATCGCTAACGTTATTTTTAACTGATAAAGAGACCTATTACCAGGTCCCAGGTATTTATACTTTACATATACATGTATGATACGATATATAATACGCATATATAATTTCATATATACGGAGTACTGTGTACCCAGTGAGCACGACAGCGCGTGCGAGCCCGGCACCACCGCGGGTATATGGGAGGGCGCTGGCCAGTAGAGGGGGGGGTCAGAAGGAGCGCGGTCGTTTTTTTCGTGTCTAGGCGCGGCGTGTCCATCGAGACACGAGGGGAGCATGAAGGTCCTCGCTGTTGCTGCTGCTGCAATGAATCAAGTATGTATGTCCTAAATTATAAGGATTTTTTTTGTCAGTAATATAAAAGAACATTGAAGCCAAGGTCAAGCGGTGTGTTATTTGTCGAAAACTTGAACTATTATTTACAGGGGCATGCCACATACAAAGATCGAAGGTACTACAGTAGTAGTACTACTGCTGCTGCCGTTGTTGTACTACCACACTTAGTAGTCACGAAAAAGGCACACATCAGATAGTTGATTTGCCACAGAATATATGCCACAATACAGCGGTAGACAGGTACTGCTGTACGTTCAGTTGCGTACAGCAGAAAGTATTTCGCTGCATTGCACCACATGAATCTCTTTGGCCTTTTCAAGTCGGTCTTTACACATCGTGGTGGCCCTCTTCCGCCCCTTTTCTTAAGTTGCGCGAGCGTAGCGGGCGGCTGTCCCTCGGAGCGAAGCTACGCTTTCTTCGCGATGTTGTTTCGTGTTGGAAGATAAAAAATCACCCCTACGAGTTACTTTTTGTTTGTTTCTGTCCTATATTTGCCGTCATACATATGGAGCTCTTGGCATTATCAAGTCGCCAGTTGCAAAAACGTTACATGTTCCTCTTTCACGCTTTTCACATTTGGTTCTAGTCTTCCTTCCGCGAGCGTAGCGGGCGGCGTTAGCCGCCCTCGCAGCGGAGCCCTTGTACGTACATACATATACATGTGTTCAGGAAACCAGTACGTACCATACGGCATGCAGGCAGGCGTAGGTCCAAGCCGAAAGCTCCAACAGGATACCACCTGTGTGTATATATACAAATATATATATCTTTATATATATGTGGAACTAGTGCCTGCCCCCGAGGCCAATGATGTCGTAGTGACGAGCTCCCAATCCCTGATGCCTGCAGGGGTCGTTACGGCCGACCGTGCCGAGCAGTTTTTTTCCGTATCATGTAGCAAGGAGGTGCTAAGTGTCTATGTCTCGGAGTGCGCCAAGGGGCGAGCGCGCGAGGGCACCACCCTCGAGGTTTCCGTCCTGTGGGACCCTGCTTATGCGGGGCCCCACAATGGATGACCCCGTCGCTTCCCCGGGGAGAGTTCGACCTTACGTCAAAACGAAGGGACCGCTTCCGACCCGGGGTTGATGACTTGGCAGGCTCTTTAGGTCTGTCGTTTGAGGTATCCATGTTTACATGCGTGATTCCGAGGTCTACGATACATACGTAACTACCCTGTCCTTCACATCGCCCCCCTCTTTATTCGCCGCAAGTTCATCTTAGCTAGGGATGGTCTTGTGGTGGTCATCTGGAGGATGATTGGTTAAGGGAACAGGGTTTCGATTTATCGGACCCGGACACAACAGCTGTTATCATGCTTGCATCCACTCCTTATAGCTGGCGTGTTGAGTAAACACGGTGTCCTTTACAACTGACGTGTTGAGAAAACACGAACTTGGCGTTGGGGAAACTCGGGCCAGCGAAGATGTTTACATTTTCGAGCTTGCATGCTGACAGCGTATACTGGAGTTGCATGGGTTTTCCCCAAATATTATCTCAACGCACATTCCGTGTGGCCACACGTACTGGTGCGCCCCTCGTGGTTGCTGTTCTGGGAACCACGGGCAGCAATTTTTTTTGTTTTTTTTGTTTTCCTCGTGATTTCTCTTTTTTGGGCGGTACCGCCTAGATATTTTCACGCGAAGTCGATTCGGTCGATCTGGGTGAATCGACGTATGACTTCGTTTTGGGTGGGGTGGAGTCGCGTGGCTCTCATCCCCGTGTGTGTTTAGTGTTCGAACAATTTTGTGGCAAGACGGTGGTGTTGTTGTTTTGTCCCGTTGTAACGGCGTGTGGGGCACGGGCATGAAGTGTCACGCTTCTTACAGCCCCTCACCGTTGGGTACAACAATTTTATTAACGTCTCCTTGCCCCCAGCTATTCCCACCGGAATGCTGGGTAGAGTGCCCATCAGATCATGGTAGACACGCGTGTGTACTGCCATGGCTGCTGGTGCTACTCTCATCACCGTTGTTGACTCTTGTGCCTACAGCTGAGTCAACTGTGTTTGCCAACTTGTTCGTTATGCGGTTACGCCGCGGAGCATCTGAGAATCTATTTTGCGCTGTCTCAATTCGTGCTCGTTGCCTCCAACTGTACGCTTCCGTTTCCCGAGAGAAGGGAGGGGGGGCGAAGCAGGTGGGGCTATCGCGAGTTGCAAACCCTTGTGGGCTCGGTATGCGGCGATCAATTCGTGACATTGGGGTATTTCGTCCGCGCGGTACTCGAGGTCGGATTCCGGACCGTATCCTCGTAGTCGTAAGCGGTACTTGTAGTTGTGGGGGCTTGGTCTGCCGGGTCCACGTTTATGATCTACTACCCTGTCTACGAAGTAGGACTCAATTTTAGGTTGAGCCTCGTCGGGATGGTCCAATTCGGGTAAGGGGATTGGTTCCCCTAAGAATATTTCCGCCAGTTTCTCGAATTGAGGGGTTGGCGGTGTCTCCCGGTGGTGGTAGGGCTTTATGTGGGCGAGGTGGACAGACACTTCTCTGGTGTCGTTCGCAAGTCGTACTCTATATACCACAGGTGATATTTGTGAGCAAACGACGTATGGGCCTTCCACGGTAGTAGTAGCTTTGGGTTGGGACCATCCGAGGCCTGGTATGGTGTGAACACGAGCACATATTGTCCAGGTTGGAACACGGGGTACGGTTTAAGTTTGCAGTTATGTTCTGCCTGTTTGACTGCACGCTCGGTTTCGGCGTGCGAGTTCAAAGGCGATTTGTATACTGTCCCGCGTGTTTTGTGCGATTTTTTTTCGGTGTTTGCTGTTCTCCCTACATGGGGAATACCGAGAATGATATCGACTGGGAGTCCGGGTTGTCTTCCGAACCTTAAGGAGAATGGTGTCTCGTGCGTCGTTGCACTAAAACTAGTGTTGCGTGCTAGCTGTACAAACGGTAAGAGAGTGGCCCAGTTGCTTTGGTCGACGGCAATATTCATTGCTAGCATGCTGTGCACCGTCGAGTGTACTCGTTCGGACACTAAATTACCCTGCGGCCGGTACGGCGTTGTGCAGGTCTTTTTGTATCCAAGTATTTGTTGCAACTGGTATATCACCTTATTCTCGAATTTGGGACCTTGCTCGCTATACAAGGTTTCTGGTGGGCCGAATATGCTAATTATTATCTCGATTATGGCATTGGCTACTGTGCCGGCCGCTTTATCACGTACCGGCCACAACACCACAAACCTCGTCAGGTGGTCCATCATCGAGAGAACGTATTTGCATTCGATCCCTGCGGCTAAAGTTGATATCGATTTGTACTCTACTAAGTCAACCGATATTTCGTTGAAATGGCCGCTCGACAGGTAAATGGCCTGTCGGGAGTTTGGGTCTGTTGTGTACTGTTTTTCGTCGTTGGCAAGCTTGGCATTTTTCGCACCACTCTCGTACGTCGCGGCTGATGGTGGGCCACCAATATTTCTGGCGGATTTTGTCATAAGTCGGTCGAGGTGCGAGGTGTCCTCCGGATAGCGCGTGATCGTGGTAGGCGTGCAGAATTAATCCAACAAGGGCCTCTGGTACTACGAGCTGATCGTGGAAGATGCTTCGTTTTCGAAGGTGCCCCGGACGGTACGATTTAAACAACAGTCCGTCTTGTACTGAATAGTAAGACATGGTTGTTTTCGTTTCTTTCTTGGGTAACGGTGCTTGTGCGTGCTGTACGTAATCGATGTACCGTCCGTACTCTATTGTTTGTGCTGAGCGGAGTTTTTCTTGATCGACGGACATGAAAACATTTGTCGCGCTCACGAATACTGATTTCACACTAAAGAGCTCTCTATCGCTGCGTACTGGTTCTAAGTTATCCAGTTTGTCGGCGGAGATCTGATATGGTCGGGGGGCGCGAGCTATTTGTAGCTTTGGGTCATTTGGTACATTGCGGCAAATGGGCGCGAGGGACGGCACAGCTACTTCTTGCTGGTGCTCAAACGCAAACATTCGTGAACGCGTGTCCGGTACGATGTGTTGTTTACCTGGTTTGTGTTGGACTGTGAAGTCGAAAGACTGTAATGCTATTGCCCAGCGTGTTAACATGTTCGATGTATCTTGCATTGAGTACAGGTATCAGGGCCGCGTGATCTGTCACACACAAAATGTCGTCCCCATAAATATGGTCTCCAATGCTGTTTGGCCAAGACCACAGCATAACATTCTTTGAGCGTAGCAGAATAGTGGCGCTGGCTGTCGTTAAAGCGTTGACTGAAGTTTACGATTATTACGAGGTCGTCGCCATTATGCTGGGCGAGGAATGCTCCTGCGCCTGCTTCCGAGGCGTCGACGTGTATCGCAAAGTCTTTAGAAACATCGGGAATTTGAAGTACGGGCGCCTGAGTGAGTAATTGTTTCACTGTTGCGTACGCCTGGTCGTGTTCTGGTTTCCAACGTTTAGCGACTTCTTTGGCGGCCTCTTTTTTTTCGTGAGGGCTACCAGGGGTGCTATGATACCGGCTAAGTTAGGTATAAACTTGCGTACAAAGTTAACCATTCCTAGTACTGACCGCAACTCCTTGATGGTTTTAGGCGTCGGCAGGTCAACTATACGTAGCTTTTATGCGATCCTCACCGATCTGAATACTATCGGCAGTTAGTATGTGTCCCAAGTATATTGCTTCTCGAGGTCCAAACTGTCCTTTCGATTGTTTGAGGGTGAAGCCGGCTGCTTGCAAGGCTTTGAACATACTTTCTAGCAGTGGTAAGTGGCCTGTCCCGGTGGATGGACAGCATATACAGTCGTCCATGTGAACCAGGAGCCCACTCTTTGGACCAAAATGTGCAACAACTAGTGACATGATTCGCGAGAACAGAAACGGCGCGTTAGCTTTACCGAGGGGTAGGTGTTTATGAAAACAAAACCCACTTCCCGTTCTGCGTGACAAAAGCAGTTTTATCTTGTTCGTTCTCTGCTACTGGTATCTGGTGGTAAGCATTCTATACGTCACACACAGTTACACAACGTGCTCCTCCGACCGTGTCCAGGCGGCTTTCTAAGTTAGGAATAGGCCAGGACTCTTACACCGGATTTTATTTTTATTTATGGTCGACCTGGAATCTATGCAGAACCGAGGAGTGCCGTCTGATTTTGCGACAACAGTTACTGCGGAACTCCAGGGACTAGGGCGTTGTTCAATGATTCCATCTTGTTCCATCTGGTTCACGCACTTGTTTTTAGTCTCCTGTACGTGTGGGTTTGCACGGTACGGGGTTCTATTTACAGGCCGGGTTCCTGGTTCAAGAGGAAACGCTGCTTTGTCGAGGGTACATCTACCTAGCTCTTGAGGTGACAGGGAAAAAACGCTGCGATATTTCGTGCATAAAGTCAGTACTCTTTATTATTCGGCAGGTGTAAACGTGGTTTCATCCAATGCTCGAGTAAGTGCTGCACGAAGTTTTTTTTTTTTTTGCGCGTTGATTCCGTAGTCTTGCTGTCTGTTTGAATGGCACTCGTCGTTTTGTTCAGGGCTACCGATACGGGCGCAATGTGTCCCGGTAAGGTGTTCCGTTTCAAGGATACGTATCGATGAGTTCCATACAAATTCAGCAGTGGGTCCGGTCGGTTATCTTACCGACGCTACATGTACTGACATCTCACGCAAAGGCGCGATGCGGCCTTTGTTTTGCAATAACACCTGTACGGACTCTACGCTACAGTAGTATACACTCTACCCACGGAGCACTGATCATGTTGCAGTTTTCTCGGGGTGTGCAGTACGTACGGTCCAATCTACGATGATATGTTTAATCTTGACTTGAGATATGCGGTACATTTATGTTATATATATCAAGTATATATATACTATTTTCCATGACAATTGCTCTGTATTCAGTCGAGGGTGATTCAGAAGGCACCCATGATGACGGAGTTTTCAAAGAGCAAGGTGTCTGGTCGGAGGTGGGCGATACCCGCGCTTCGACTGGTGGGGGACATGTCCTTAGTTTCCGCCTTGTTATATAATAGCTTGTAGCTGTTATGTCGAGCTGTCCACGAGCGCGGGGGGTCCTGCTTGCTCCTCTGCTATTTGCGCGTCAGCGGTTCCCTCGCCATGTTTATCGAGGGTCGCGGAGCGCTGAAGGAGGTGTCGCTGACAGGGGTGTGTGGGTGGAGCGTATGTCGTGTGGTGATACACAGACACAGCTTTGTCCACCTCCACTTTCAGGGCAGTTCCTTTTCGTCATGTCTCTTGTTTTTGAACGTACAAAAACAAGCCCACGTCCAGGTCACCAATGTGGAACTAGTGCCCGCCCCCGAGGCCAATGATGTCGTAGTGACGAGCTCCCAATCCCTGATGCCTGCAGGGGTCGTTACGGCCGACCGTGCCGAGCAGTTTTCTTCCGTATCATGTAGCAAGGATGTGCTAAGTGTCTATGTCTCGGAGTGCGCCAAGGGGCGAGCGCGCGAGGGCACCACCCTCGAGGTTTCCGTCCTGTGGGACCCTGCTTATGCGGGGCCCCACAATGGATGACCCCGTCGCTTCCCCGGGGAGAGTTCGACCTTACGTCAAAACGAAGGAACCGCTTCCGACCCGGGGTTGATGACTTGGCAGGCTCTTTAGGTCTGTCGTTTGAGGTATCCATGTTTACATGCGTGATTCCGAGGTCTACGATACATACGTAACTACCCTGTCCTTCACATATATACGAGTATATATAGTATCGTATATAATTTTGTAATATATAACGGTATATTTTATTTTTATTCACTCAATTTTATTTCATCATTGTTTCGGCTGACCCTACCAGTATTCACGTGCGTATACGAGCAACATATATAGATAGGTGAATCACCCATGGTAGATTGTACATGTGAGTGTATACTTCAAGTATACTTATATTATACGTATAGACTTACTTACATTTGTCCTCGTTTTTTTTTTAACTTGATCGTAAGCACCTGCTGCGCTCTCAGAGAGTCTACGACAAACAATTCGCGCTTCTACGATCCTTGCTTTCCCGAAGATCTTGGCTTTCTTTGCTTTCTTCTACCCACACTAACTTCAATATAAGCATTTTCCACACTAAAATCAAGATATAAATGTTCAAAGAGTCCAAAAAAAGTGAAAAAATGGATCTCCAGAACCTCGGTCAGAATCGAAAAATCCCTCAAACTGGGCAAGTTAGCCGTTCTTACACTAATTTCAAGATAAAAAGCTCCGAAAAACAAAAATCGGGAAAAAAACAAGTTTTTTTTGTTTTGATCCGATACAAGGGCTCCGCAAAGGTGCCTGCATAGTGCTACCAGGGCTCCGAATCGATGCCGGCATTTGTTTTTCGTCCGCCATACCGGCCCCGCTCTGGCATTTAGTTCTAATTTCAAGATATGCTCTTCCACACTAAAATCAAGATATCATTTTTCAAAGAGTAATAAAAAAGTGAAAAAATGGACCTCCAGAACCTCGGTCAGAATCGAAAAATCCCTTAAACTGGGCATGTTAGCCGTTCTTACACTAATTTCAAGATAAAAAGCTTCGAAAAACAAAAATCGGGAAAAATATGTTTGTTTTTTTGTTTTGGTCCGATGCAAGGGCTCCGTATAGGGGCCGGCATAGTGGTATCAGGGCTCCGAATCGATGCCGGCATTTGATTTTTGTCCGCTATATCGGCCCCCCTCTGGCATATAGTTCGGCGTATTGCTGTGCTACTGTAGCACATGTTGGGTGTGTGGGTGGGTGAATGGGTGGTTGGGTGTGTTGGTGGGTGGGTGTTTTTTGTTGTCGTTGCTGTTGCTGTAGTTAGTTGTCGATCTGTTGTTTGTCACACCATACTAGTACTCGTACTGTTGTTGTAATAGCACACATAGTCACGGAAAATGCGTAAATCACATCCACAGCAGGCAGCGCAGCGCCGTGCTGTGAGCCGTATTGCTGTGCTTTCTCTTCCTTTCGAATATAGAGCTTTGTTGTCCTGGGGCATGGAGCTCTATCTGTCTACTATGCATTTGCAAGTCGCCTGTACTTTTTTTTTCAACTCTTTGTGGTGTACGACTGCTGCTGCTGTTGTGTCGTACTCGTAGGCGCTTTGCCACATGCCACATACCAGTACTCCTGCAGTACGATACAGAGCGGTAGGCGGGTACAGCACGTTCAGTTGTACATACGTACAGCAGTACGTATTTCGCTGCGTTGCACCATGAATCTGTTTTCAAGTCGGTCCTTGCACCACATCGTGGAATTCTTCTGCCTCTTTCCTTGCACGAGCGTAGCGGACGGCGTCAGCCGCCCTCGGAGTGGAGCTTTGCTTTCTTCGCGATATTTTTTCGTGTTGGAAGACACTGTAGATATTCACTGTATGTCCTGTATTTGCCGACATACAGATGGAGCTCTTGGCATTATCAAGTCGCCAATTGCAGCTAATTTATGTTCCTCTTTTACCCTTTTCACCTTACTTGGTTATATTCTTCCTTCCGCGAGCGTAGCTGGCGGCGTTAGCCGCCCGCGCAGCGGAGCTAAAACTGGGCGAGTTAGCCGTTCTTACACTAATTTCAAGATAAAAAGCTCCGAAAAACAAAAATCGAGGGAAAAAATGAGTTTGTTTTGTTTCGGTCCGATACAAGGGCTCCGCATAGGTGCCGGCATAGTGATACCAGGGCTCCGCAATCGATGCCGGCATTTGTTTTTCGTCCGCTATACCGGCCCCGCCCTGGCATAGTTCGGCGTACAGCTGTGCTCCTGTAGCACATGTTGGGTGTGTGGGTGGGTGGGTGGCTGTGTGGGTGGGTGGATGGCTGTGTGGGTGTTTTTCGTTGTCGTTGCTGTTGCTGTAGTTAGTTGTCGATCTGTTGTTTGTCACACCATACTACTACTACTACTACTACTACTACTACTACTACTGTTTGTTGTTGTTGTGCTTCCACACATAGTCACGAAAAAGGCACGAATCGCACCCACAGCAGGCAGCACAGCGCCGTGCTGTGTGCCGTGTTGTTGTGATTTATCTTCCTTTCGAACACACAGCTTTGTTGTCCTCCTGGGGCATGGAGCTGTATCTATCTGTGAGCCGTGTTGCTGTGCTTTCTCTTTCGAACATACAGCTTTGTTGTCCTGGAGCATGGAGTTCTTGGCATTCGCAAGTCGCCTGTTTCCTCCTTGATTTATGTGCCACCTGTGCCTTTCTTTCACATTCTGTCGTGTCCTTGATGAGCGAGCGTAGCGGGTGGACCGTCCGCTACGCGAAGCGCCTTGTACTAGGTGTACCGTTGTACATACAGGTATTGATATCAGTTCAGGTCTAGTCAGTCTTCTGCGCTCGATGAGCATCCGCATAATGAATCGATTGGCGTTTAATTAAACATGATGGGGCTTTGTTTGGGGTTGGGTGATATGCAGCAAGTGACAAGTTCGGGACTCCACCTACTGCAGTTCATGTACGAGTAGCAATGTATATAGTATCAGCAGTACTGTACATTGCTGCAGACTACAGCAGCACTACTACAGGGGTTACAAATAATCCCACTGCTGTTTTAGTACATGCAGGTGACCGAATCAAACCTTTCAAAGACAAACCAGGTACATATTTTTCTCGAGGGAGGACCTTAGCTTTGGCACGCCGACCAACCACCAGAAAGCCCACTTCAGTGCCAAGGCGATGCTGCACCTCATTTTTTTTCCAGGTAAAGTTCCTTCGTTGTATATAACCAGGTATTCATAAAGCCGTCCCAGGTATGATACCTGGTATGTGGGAACAGCCGCACAGCAGCAGCACAGCTGACTCGGCACAGCAGCAGCAGCAGCAGCAGTAGCAGCAGCAGCAGCAGCAGCACAGCAGAGTAGCAGCAGCAGCGCCGCCGACGCCGGCGAGGCGGCGGCGGCGGCGGAGGCGGCGGCTGCACAGCCAAATTGTTTTCACAGCTGTTGTGGGAGCAGCAGCAGCAGCAGCAAAAGCAGATAGGCGAGAGGCCATAAAACCAAAAGCAAATAAATGGTACCTGGTAAAAACTGCTACTTGTATACGAAGTACGTACACATACATGTTTTGGCCTCCCCTCTATAGCTGCTCCTGCTGCTTCTGTGCCGCCGCCGCCGCTCCCGCCACCTCCGCCGCCGCCGCTCCCGCCGCCGCCGCCGCCGCTGCTGCTGCTGCTGCTGCTACTGCTGCTGTGGTGGTGGTGGAGGTGGTGCTGCTGCTGTGGCCCTACTGCGGTGCGTTGCTGCACTTGACTGGCCTCCGCGTGTGTCTATCCACAAAAAAACGCAAAACGCAAAATAGAGTCTGTTGCCAGTTCTGCTCCGTGATACATCGCGGATCATGTTCCACGTACGAAATGCATCGACTATTGTCGAGAGCAGCCACAGCAGCACACCAGTAGCACCAGTAGCAGGGTTGATGGCAGTGGCGTCGCGGCAGCGGCGGCGGCCAGCTCCCGTTTGGATAGTCGGGTTGTCAATTCGTGTCTGCAGAGCTTGTTCCACAATACGGTATACAGCAGCAGCAGCAGATTTATTTATTTTCACAGCAGCAGCAGCAGCAGCAGCAGCAGCAGCTACTGCTGCTGCTGTTGTGTTGGCCGCGGTCGTCGGAGGGAGGAGGCGGACCCTTCTTTCAGCGACTGGAAGACCGTGCCGAGTGAGCCCTCGCGTCCATCGTACTGCCTCCTCGAACATTCGACCCGCGCTGGGTGCCTTGTTGTCAACTCCACGGATCGATTCGAATACACGCCAATTGGCAAAAATAATCACCTAAATTCTACGTGAGGGCCGGTTTTGCCCCTCACGTAGAAAAAGCGTGAATGGCTCTTCCCCAAAGATCCAGGGAGAACAAAATGCATGAATTCCAAAAAAAAATGAAAATTGTTTCAAAGTCGTTCACGCATGTTTTTGCGAATTATTTTTCAAAAGTACTATGAATGCCGAGTTTGAAAGGTGTCTAGTAGTAGTAGTAGTAGTAGTATGGTGTGACAAACAACAGATCGACAACTAACTACAGCAACAGCAACGACAACGAAAAACACCCACACAGCCATCCACCCACCCACACAGCCACCCACCCACCCACACACCCAACATGTGCTACAGGAGCACAGCTGTACGCCGAACTATGCCAGGGCGGGGCCGGTATAGCGGACGAAAAACAAATGCCGGCATCGATTGCGGAGCCCTGGTATCACTATGCCGGCACCTATGCGGAGCCCTTGTATCGGACCGAAACAAAACAAAACTCATATTTTCACCGATTTTTGTTCTTCGGGGCTTTTATCTTGAAATTAGTGTAAGAACGGCTAACTCGCCCAGTTTTAGCTCCGCTGCGCGGGCGGCTAACGCCGCCAGCTACGCTCGCGGAAGGAAGAATATAACCAAGTAAGGTGAAAAGGGTAAAAGAGGAACATAAATTAGCTGCAATTGGCGACTTGATAATGCCAAGAGCTCCATCTGTATGTCGGCAAATACAGGACATACAGTGAATATCTACAGTGTCTTCCAACACGAAAAAATATCGCGAAGAAAGCAAAGCTCCACTCCGAGGGCGGCTGACGCCGTCCGCTACGCTCGTGCAAGGAAAGAGGCAGAAGAATTCCACGATGTGGTGCAAGGACCGACTTGAAAACAGATTCATGGTGCAACGCAGCGAAATACGTACTGCTGTACGTATGTACAACTGAACGTGCTGTACCCGCCTACCGCTCTGTATCGTACTGCAGGAGTACTGGTATGTGGCATGTGGCAAAGCGCCTACGAGTACGACACAACAGCAGCAGCAGTCGTACACCACAAAGAGTTGAAAAAAAAAGTACGGGTGACTTGCAAATGCATAGTAGACAGACAGAGCTCCATGCTCCAGGACAACAAAGCTCTATATTCGAAAGGAAGAGAAAGCACAGCAATACGGCCCACAGCACGGCGCTGCGCTGCCTGCTGTGGATGTGATTTACGCATTTTCCGTGACTATGTGTGCTATTACAACAACAGTACGAGTACTAGTATGGTGTGACAAACAACAGATCGACAACTAACTACAGCAACAGCAACGACAACAAAAAACACCCACCCACCAACACACCCAACCACCCATTCACCCACCCACACACCCAACATGTGCTACAGTAGCACAGCAATACGCCGAACTATATGCCAGAGGGGGGCCGATATAGCGGACAAAAATCAAATGCCGGCATCGATTCGGAGCCCTGATACCACTATGCCGGCACCTATACGGAGCCCTTGCATCGGACCAAAACAAAAAAACAAACATATTTTTCCCGATTTTTGTTTTTCGAAGCTTTTTATCTTGAAATTAGTGTAAGAACGGCTAACATGCCCAGTTTAAGGGATTTTTCGATTCTGACCGAGGTTCTGGAGGTCCATTTTTTCACTTTTTTATTACTCTTTGAAAAATGATATCTTGATTTTAGTGTGGAAGAGCATATCTTGAAATTAGAACTAAATGCCAGAGCGGGGCCGGTATGGCGGACGAAAAACAAATGCCGGCATCGATTCGGAGCCCTGGTAGCACTATGCAGGCACCTTTGCGGAGCCCTTGTATCGGATCAAAACAAAAAAAACTTGTTTTTTTNTAACGACCAAACACTTTACCTATGAATGACTTTGAAACAACTTTTCAAATCGGGTTCTTCGTCTTCAAAAAAAAAATCGATTTCAAAATCCACAAATTCAGATAATGCGTGAATGCCGAGTTTGAAAGGTGTCTACTACTACTACTACTACTGCTGTTATTGTACTAGCACACATAGTCACGGAAAAGGCATAAATCACACCCACAGCAGGCAGCGCAGCGCCGTGCTGTGAGCCGTGTTGCTCTGATTGATCTTCCTTTCGAATATGGAGCTTTCTTGTCGTGGAGCATGGAGCTCTATCTATCTACTATGCATTTGCAAGTCACCTGTACTTTTTTATTTTGTATTTTTGTGGTGAACGACTGCTGCTGTCACGTCGTGCCGGTAGGTGCTTTGCCACATGCTACATACCAGTACTCCTGCAGTACGATACAGAGAGATAGGCGGGTACTGTACGTTCAGTTGTACGTACGTACAGCAGTACGTATTTCGCTGCATTGCACCATGAATCTCTTGGCATTTTCAAGTCCCGTCCTTGCACCACATCGTGAACCTCTTCTGCCCCTTGCCTTGCACGAGCGTAGCGGACGGCGTCAGCCGCCCTCGGGGTGCAGCTTTGCTTTCTTCGCGATCTTTTTTCGTGTTGGAACTGGTTGGAAGATATAGATCTTCACTTTGCCCTGTATTTGCCGACATACAGATGGAGCTCTTGGCATTACCAAGTCGCCAGTTGCAGCTAATTTATGTTCCTCTTTTACCCTTTTCACATTAATTGGTTCTGTTATTCCTTCCGCGAGCGTAGCGGGCGGCGTTAGCCGCCCGCGCAGCGGAGCCCTTGTAATACGTACATATATCCCCTGCGTCATTTGTATTCTGTTTCGTTTCATAATTCGTTTTTTATTTGTCTTTTGATCTTATTTTTCGGTGAGGCTTGTGTCGTTGTGTTCTTGTATCCGGTACGTTAGCATCTCACTTGCATTGCCCATTAATTTGCGTTTATTTTGTTTTGGGTTTTCTCTGTTTCACAGTCTGTGACCACATAATTTGTATCTCTCTAGGATTCGGAATCAGGAAACACACTGGGTGTACTGATGTGGTTGGGTAGAAAGAACGGGTTTAATGTGGATACAACACACATATATACATAATAAGTCGTATTTATACGCATACACATATGTACATCTATACTTACACCCTCGACGACGGTCGAGTGTTAATCGTAGAGATTGGAGATTTGAGATTGAACCTATTTGTATAAATCCTTCGAAGTATGTTTTTATATATTCAATCCTGTTCAGGAGCGGCGCGTATCATCCCAACTCCCAACTGAACCGCATTACGAGCGGAACATACTTACGGCAAAGCGATCGATATATTCGCCATCACCTAATTCGTGTGTGTCCGGAGTTTCGACTTGAACTCTTGACACGTTATTTGAGGCAGGTTTGGGCAGATATTTAAGCATGTACCTTTATACTCTATGCTCATTTTATTATTGTCGCCTATATTGACAACACACAACAAACAATAACGATGCACCTGACTCCGTCCACTGCGGACCCCTTCGGGACCAAGAAGGAAATGTAGGAGGGGGTAGTTACGGCCGTTTCTGAATCAGTAAATAGCCAATCAAGCAGCCTAATAATCGGGATTAAAGGGGCATTAAAGAAACCCCCCACATATGTGTAATGACCCGGGCGTACTACTTACAGCAGGGTATCGTGTGTTTTCGGCACGACTCAAGGGCGTTTTTCGATCAGGTGCTTGCGACTTGTTTCTCGTGTTTCGACATCGTACATACGAACTGAGTACTACACAGAATATTGTGCAAGGGGCATTATCCGTATGGTACGAACTATTACTATCCTATACTAATATCATATGGTATGTACACATGGCGAATCACAGCGCAGCAGTTTAGATTGAATCGTGGGCAGACCTACCGAATTATCGATAAGGACGAGTGACGCAACAGACGTCGTCGTTCGCTTGACTTTGCCTTCGATCGTTAATTATTTGTGACATTGAAGGACACGAGGGTGCAGACGGGTGAAAGCGCCGACTTACATAGCATCCGATGCCTACCAACCCCACTGCCGTACAGCCTGCCTCATGTCCCGGCCGAAGAAGAATAGAATGCGGGGCTAACGCCGAGCACGATGTCCCACATAAGATACAACACGCCCACCCACGGGTTGCCGCTAACTGAGTATCGCACCCATCCCAAGTACTGCCGTAGGATACGTTAAGCCTCGTTCGAAACGGTACCCACGATTGTGGGGGAAATACCTGGAATTACAGGGTAGGATACTTCCACCTTCCTTTGAATCAGTAAAAAGGGTAACCCCGCCGGGGTACAGCCCGTACGAAAGGAAGACTGCATCGTTCGGGACAATAGCAGGGACAGGGATAGATTCCCGACAACGGCAAAGAGATAACATGGTGTACGTACGAGCACAACCGACGATAGTATTCGTTCGCCCCGCCGGACGAAGCCCGGGTGGAAGGGCGGCGGCGAAATTCTGTACAGCAGCAACACCCCGCAACAACAAGCGATCACAGCGTTTACGGGCGAACATGACCGCAGTACGAACATAGCCCACGATGATGGCAGTGGCAACAGGGTCAGATCCCCGAGAATAGCAAGCGATGACAGCGACCACGTACAAGCGATAACAAGCGCCCACGGGCGAATATGACCCCAGTACGAACATTTCCCACGGCGATAGTAGTAGCACAAGCGTCTGAATCCCGACAATCACCAGCAATCACGTGCCGACACAGGCCACACATGACGGCGATATCAGTAGCAAAAGGATCCGATCCCCGACAGTCACAAGCGATGACAACGAAGACGGGCGAACATTAACTACACACCTCGGCGATAGTAGTAGCATAAGGGTTCGATCCCCAACAATCTCAAGCGATGGCAGCGATGGCGGGCGAACGTTGGCCACACACCGCGGCGATAGTAGTAGGAAAGGGTCCGATCACCGACAACCACAAGCGATGACGTGCCAACAGTGACCACACATCGTAACGATAGGAGTAAAACAAGCAATGACAACGAGGACGTGCGACCATTGACCACACATTGCGCTTGGTAGGGTTCGACCCCAAGGACAACAAGCGATGACAGCGATGACGTGCGAACATTGACCACACATCGTGGCGATAGTAGTAGCCAAAGGGTTCGACCCCAAGGACAACACTCGATGACAGCGATGACGTGCGAACATTGACCACACATCGCGGCGATAGTAGTAGCCAAAGGGTTCGACCCCTGACAATCACAACCGAGGACAGCGATGGCGTGCGAACATTGACCACACATCGCGGCGATAGTGGTATCAAAAGGGTCCGATCGCCGACAACCACACGCGATGACAGCGATGACGTGCGACCATTGATCACACATCACACACGGCAGGGTTCGACCCTGAGGACATCAAGCGATGACAGCGACGACGTGCGAACGTTGACCACACATCGCGGCGGTAGTGGTATCAAAAGGGTCCGACCCCCGATAATCACAAGCGACAACAGCAATCGCGTGCGCTCATAACCCTCGATAATACGCGGTTTCTCGGGAACAACTCTTCGCGTGCAAAGACGGCTGCGGCGTACCAGGTGCGGCGCGACAGCGGATATTGAGTGCGACCTTCGTAACGTCAAGCGATAACAGCGATCATAACCCACGGTACGAACATAGCCCACCGCGGTGCCCCACACTGCGCGCACTGATAGCGCACGCAAATCCACAGCTGGAGTAGACATTTCGCGGACGGGTCACACCCCTTAACAACCGATGCACTCCGATACGATTGCGCTGCACGACATCAGGGTTAGCACCCCGACTAACGTACCGGACGAGACAGATCTGCGTGGACAACGCCTTCAACACAATCTCATTTTATTTCTGTATTTATTTTCACACGGGGGGAACCGTTAAACGTTCCTTCTGCCAGGGTCAACCCCTGGGCGAAAGGGCGTTTGCGACCTACGGTCCAGCAGCAACAGGGCTCAATCCCCGACAACGCAAAGTGAGGTCATCGACATATTGTACGTTAGTCGCTGGGTAAATCCCCGGCGAAATAATGCAGCCACAGGGTGTGACCCTGGATAACAGCACGCGATACCAGCGGTCGCGTGCGAGCATAACCCTTGATAGTACACGGTAGTTCCGCCGGGCCAAATCTCCGCACGCAAGGACGGCTGCGACTTACCGGATTCGGTGCAGCAGCGGAAATCGGGTGCGGCCTCTGGTAACGGCAAGCGATACCAGCAATCACGGCGATCATAATCCGCGCTGGGAAATTAGCTTTCCGTTGTAACCCACGACGCGCGCGTTTTCAGCGCCCGCGAATCATAGAACGAAACGAAACGAAATGGTGGCGCAGTTCCAAGAGCGTTCACCTGGGTGTAATTTCAAAGTACGTCCACGAGACACATGCACGACGCGAGTGCACATTCGCACACAAACGCGTTCTTTGGCTCACCGGCGCGCTCCACATACGCGTGCGGCCACCCGCACCACAAGTTTGAAGCAACGACACCTTCCGAACCAAGTATATCTCACATGTTTTATCAGCAACTGTTTCACGTAACCCCAGGTGGAAACCGTACGAATGGATATTCATTACTGATAGTGGCTCAGCCCGGAGTGTCGTTGTAACTGATTGCTCTTACGTTCTCTCGGCGGGTTCGTCTGGTCACAGTCGCATCGTAACTACGTTCGCTTTTAGAAAACTCTTACATATGCATTAAGTAGCACACCGTTGCAAGTCGGTGTATGTAATCCTTACTAAAGCAACAATATTTAAATATATGCACATCATGCCGCAACGCCCACAATAGGCGTCCGCCGACGTATGGCATGCGAACTTAACGCAAAGGCATCAAGGAGTAGGAGTTACGCTTCCAGCCATCTCAGTCCGGTTCGCCGAGGAACAAAGCTGGGTTGGGAACAGTGACAAGTCAAACGTAGAGTACATGCCGACTGTGGCAGACATCGAGCGAAACCCGTCAGACGGAAACCGAGCCCGCGTGCCATACGAAGCACTCATTGCACGACGCGGGAGTGAACGGAACGGATTGTATCTCAGAGAGCATGAATACCCGCTTCGGGTTCTGGGAATATTCTTAGCGTACGTTCACACGGTAGGATATGGTGGTCGCTAATCCCGCCAGGATAAACCCCCATGCCGGAGGATGGCTGCGATCTACCAGGTAAGGTACAGCAGCAGTATCAGGGTCCAACCCCAACAAGGGCAAGCGATAGCATCGCAGTAGTATACGTTAATCTGCTGAGTTAAACCCCTGGGCGGAATATAGGCTGCGACACACCAGGTACCATGGTACATCAGCAGCCACAAGGCGTGGCCCCAGATATGAGCACGTGATAACAGCGATCACGTGCGAACATAACCCACGATAGTACACGGGAGTTCCGCGGGCCGGAGTGGGCGTCTCGCGGACGGGTCAAACTCCCTGATCTCTCGTAATTAGGGCAGCATACGATTGCACTGCAATGGCTATAACCCATATTAACGACCGGACGATCCAAACCTTGCGGACAACCCTCCTTGGTGTGTTATCTTCGTATTTATATTTTGTCACGGTAGGGCAGGTTGGTCGTTAGTTCCGCCTGGACAAATCCCAGGGCGGAAGGACGACCGTGACCTTCGGTCCAGCAGCAGCAACACGGTTCGAACCCCAACAATGGGAAGCGATTGTATCGAAGTAGCGTGCGGTAATCTCCTGGGTTGAATAATCGGGCGAATGAAAGGCTGCGACATACGGTACATACAGCGGCAGCCACAGGGTGATTCTGGGTAACAGCACACGATAGCAGCGATCGCGGGCGAACATAACCCACGATATTACACGCTTGTTGCGCGGGGTCAAATATCCGCGCCCAAGGACGGCTGCAATTTTCCGGGTACGGTGCAGAAACGGGAATCGAGTTCGACCCCCGACAACGACTAGATGTCTTGACCATTTGTTATTGAACGCGTCCACCACGGATCGGTTGCCTACGACCATCACTAGTTGCGGTCGCCGTAGCTGTCCCAGGTGCGCTCGGCAGCCCTCCGTCATCACTTCGAGAAGCGCGAACATCTCCTTCCCATTGATGTGGCGTGGTAGCCACTCGTAAGGAATACCCCCGCCCGGCGAGCTTGCCCCGTGGCAGTGATACCACGCCTCCCCACTGCTTTGAAGACGCGTCGGATGCCGCGACGGTGATCTTTGACGCGAAGTGGCGTGGTTTGTACCCGACCCCTCCTGGGCTGTTGCCGACAACCCGAGCCATATGTGTAGCTCCGCCCGCAAGTCGCGTTTCTGGCTCAAATGGATCTTCTGTCCCTTCGCTTTCGCGATTGCCGCGAACATGTAGTCGTCCACAGGGACGCCGGGCGGGTCGCGACGGACATGTTGACGCACTTTCCCGCGATTTTCTCCAACAGCTTCCCGGTAAGCAAGCCGTGCTCCCGGACGGCGCGGAGCAAGGCGTGGGGGTTTCTGGAGCTTCTCTTCCGGGACCCGGAACGCGGGAGTGGTCGAATCGCACAGGATACCGAGGTAACGCTCTATCTTCGATGGCTTCAAGCCGCACTTGGTATCCGACAGGAGATACCCGCACAAATACGAGACCAATATCCCCACGTGAATGGCGTCCGCGACTGACAGCCATTGGACCTCATCGGAGCACCTATAAACGTGGAGGAAAAGTTTCCGTACGAGGCATAGTCGATATAGGCTAGGACGGGGATGCCGCAAGAGCGAAAGTACTCCGCTTTTGCATCGCTGGGTGAGTGGTAACACACCGGACTCTTGTTCCAGCCGGATGGGATGGTAGTACACACGTAGTCCGTACCAGCGTACTCCACCCCGAAGAGCGGCCAGCTCTCTGGCTACAGGCTCATATTTTAGAAACCGGAGCGGTCGTCCAGGATTTCCATGAAGATCCCCTCTTCCGCGACGTCCGCTACCCTCGCCACCGTGTCTATTTTTGAAGGGGACGCGACGGCACTCGTCGAGCGCCCGTGCGTCAATGCCTAGCCGCGGCTTAGAAGGCTCGATGGACAGAGCACCAGCTGAGGGCGCGCTGGGTCGGGTGGACCTCGAACACCACCCCGCTTCACCAGACATCCCCGTTTCACTACGGCTACGACTTCCGGCCGCACGAACTCTGCGTGGTGAGTGGTGAATGCGGTTGGGGAGCGACGCCCCTGAGAAAGCGTCCCGCCGGTAGGGAGACTCGCGCGATGTGCCCCGGTACTCTGGGGTAAGAAACTCAAATGCGCTCACGCCGTCCTTGATATATCAGAACAGTTGTGCTTTCTGTGGGTGGCCCCGCAACACGACACTCCCCCAGAACCCGTAGCGATAGTCCAGACCCCCTCGACTGACATCCGCCCCGTTCGTTCCCGCGTCGTGCATGGGTGCTTCCCATGCCATGCGGGCTCGTATTTCGTCTGATAGGTTTCGCTTTACGTCTGCCACAGTCGGCATGTAACCTACGTTCGGCTTGTCGCGCGTCCCCACCCAGCTTTGCTCCTCGGCGGACAGAGTTGGGATGGCTGGGAACGTAACTCCTACTTCTTGGTGCATTCGCGTTAGGTTCGCGCGCCATGCGTCGGCGGGCACCTATTACGAGCGATACGGCACGTAGTACATGTATTTCCGTTGTTTTTCGTAGTAAGAATTACGGGCACCGACTAGACGCGGTGTGCTACTTAGTACATGCGTAGGAGTTGACTTAAAGCGAACGTCGTTACGATGCGACTGTGACCAGACGTACCCACCGAGAGACAAGGCGGACGTAAGGGCATTCAATTGCATGCGACTGTGACCAGACGTACCCACCGAGAGACAAGGCGGACGTAGGGGCATTCAATTGCAACGGCACTTCGGGCTGAGCCTCCGACCTTAGCATATACACCTATCTCTATTTGTATAGTTTCTACCTCCGTGGTAAGTTAGACAGTTGTCGATAGATTAAGTACATATGGTTGGTGGGGCCGAAAGTGCCGTCGATACAAAAGCGTAATACGGATGGCCCTCACGCGCGCCGGCCGGGTGCGCGGATACGCGGGGCCTCCTAACTGTGTGCTTGCGAGTGTGTGTCCTCGCCGGTCGTGCGCGAATGCGCTCTGGGCTGACGCGTGTATGTATTGATTAATTGCCTCTCTCATTTCTTCCTTTCATGTTGGATTTTGATTTGTGTCCTTATTCCTTGATTATTATTATTTGTTTTTTTTCCCGTTTACGGGTATGTTCTTCCGACGTGGGCGTGTCCCCCTGGAGATACCCATAGGTACGAGTACGGTAACAATAAATAGGCCGAACGCCGATAGTAATATAATACGCCAGATAGCCAGCACCTACAGTAGAGTAGAATACACCGGCGGGACGAATCGTAATCGTCGCGTGCGTAACGTACATTGCGACACGGTAGCCACGGTACCTTCCACGAAAATAAACGGAAGCGAAAGGAGATAAATATATGAACCCGTATGTACCTCGATGCGTACGATTAATAGGTACCTACCTACATGAATATATAGTATACCCTGACGTGACGGTCACGCTTTAAAAAACATAAAATAATACTCGTAATAATAATAATTATGGTTGGCCGCGAAAAACGCGGATACCGAAGAAAGGTGGGAAAATTAAGGTACGTGATATACGAGATCAAGATAGTATACCGGTCACCTAACAGACTGCCAGAGCCGGAGCCAGCCTATATCGAGTAGGGACATAACTTAAATGCCCTGCACTGCCTTGATTTAATCCCGCAGTAGTTGCGGGTACTTCGTCATTTCATTATTGCCACCGTTCCCGCCCCCACGTTGCACCTGAATCGTCCGCCCTCTAACAGGGTCACTTGCCCCCGTCTTCTGCCCTGCTTCCGCTATGGTTACGGTCGCCCCCGCTACGTGTGGGCTACCTGGCCTTAAGGTGTTGCTGGCCGCGCGCCCCTCGTCGCTACTATTTCATCGCGTAACATTTCATGTGCCGATAGTCGGCGGCGCCCGTTATTCCTTCGGTATCGTTACCAGTGATCGTGACTCTCGCTGCCCCGATGACCGCCTCTCGTCACTCGTGTATCAACGTGCAATATTTCTTGCGCTAAAGTGCTGCAGCCCGTCTTTACCCGCTGCTTTCGTTCCCCCTCTTCGTGACCCTCGCCGCCACGCTAAACGCCCCCCCCCCCTTTTTTTGCCCCCTATAAATATATGATATATGTATAGGTTGGGTTGGCGTCGGTTGGCAACGACGCTGTAAAACACGCCACTCGCTGCGTGAGCTAGGCAACCAGGGTGCCGTTTTTTTGTTATTTTTTTTGGCGGTCACCAAAGCTGGCGGTCGAGTAGATCATTTGTGCGGGGTGGAGAACCTTTGTTCCGCACAAGGGGAATGGTCATATCACGTAGTGTTAATATGGTAAGGCGTCCGCGAGGCAGTTACATAGTAAAACCCATTGCTGTCTCCGGAAGTGGCCACACCAGAAATTAAATTAACTCATTGAAGCTGTCGTCCATATGCAAGTCCGCCTCAGAGGCGGTTCTTAGCAGGATGCAGCTCACCCTCCATCGACTCGCCCAACACCTCACGGCGTCTTCGCGCTTGGTGCAAGCAATGTCTGCCTGGTTGGGTGAAAACCCAACGCGCTCCGTCCCGGCATTGTAGGGGTGCGAGGGTCTATGGTCATATGACTACGGCCGTGCACAACATGAGTACACCCCCCCGTCGGTCAAACGCTTGGGTCCAAATATACCCCCCCCCCCCTTTTTTTGGTGGTTACCCAAGGCTGGCGGTCGAGTAGATCATATGTGCGGGGTCGGGAACCTCAACTCCGCACAAGGGAATGATCGCATCACGTCGTGTGACATGGTAAAGCATTCATGAGGCAGATACATAGTGCTCCCTTTGCTGTCTCAGGAAGTAACCACACCATACATTAAATTAAGGGCAGCGGCCAAAAAAAGGTACACCTGGTCCGTTCGGGGCCAAAAACAGGTACATACTAAAATCAAGTTTATAGCGCACCCCACGAACCTGCCGTTCCTTGCAACGAAAAGTAGAGTTTTTTCATGTTCTTCGTGCTCGCCCGGTGGCTACGTATACGACGTAGCTATTAATAGTACGAGGAACGAACGCCTGCTGCTGTATTCTCTCTTCTCAGCTTGCGACACCCCTGTGGTATTCCAAGCCAACCACAATCCCGAAAGGGAGCCTTTTATTTCGTATTATTTCAGTGGAGGTGTGCAGGCAGATATTATGTGTGTCGGTCGAGTGGCGTGTGGTGCGAAGTGGCGCGAGGTGCGAAGGGAGGAGGGGTTCTCCGCGTACGTCGGCATTTGTATAGAGGGCATAGGGTGGAACTATGAAGGGCCTCTGATTGGCTTAAAAACGACAAAAAATGGTGAAAGCCAAGCAGAGTAGACAAAATCAGGTATACCTGGGTTATAAAGGGGCAAAAACAGGTACAACGAGTTTTGGACCAATGGCAGGGCACGTGGAGTGCGTTTTTTACTTGATATTAAGTATGTACCTGTCTTTGGCCGCAAACGGACCAGGTATACCTGTTTTTGGCCGCTGCCCTTAAATTCACTCATTGAAGCTGTCATCCATATGCAAGTCCGCCTGACAAGCAGTTCTTAATAGGATGCAGCTCACCCTTCATGTGACTCGCCCAACACCTCACGGCGCTTCGCGCTTGGTGCTAGCGATGTCTGCCTGGTCGGTGAAAACGCGACATGCTCCGTCCCGGCATTGTAGGGATGCGAGGGTCTATGGTCATACGACTACGGCCATGCATGAAAATGAAGTACACCCCCCCCCCGTCTCTAACTGAAAACACGCCACTCGCCGCGTGAGCTAGACAACCAGGATGCCGTTTTTTATTTTTGGCGGTCACCAAAGCTGGCGGTCGAGTCATATGTGCGGGGTGGAGAACCTTTGCACGCACAAGGGGAATGGTCGTATCACGTAGTGTTAATATGGTAAGGCATCCGCGAGGCAGTTACATAGTAAAACCCATTGCTGTCTCCGGAAGTGGCCACACCAGAAATTAAATTAACTCATTGAAGCTGTCGTCCATATGCAAGTCCGCCTCAGAGGCGGTTCTTAGCAGGATGCAGCTCACCCTCCATGCGACTCGCCCAATACCTCACGGCGCTTCGCGCTTGGTGCAAGCAATGTCTGCCTGGTTGGTGAAAACCCAACGTGCTCCGTCCCGGCATTGTAGGGCTGCGAGGGTCTATGGTCATATGACTACGGGCGTGCACGACATGAGTACCCCCCCCCCCCCCGCCGTCGTTAATTGTATCGTCGTGAGACATTTCATGTGCATATCGTCTGCCTCTCCCCCCTTGCCAACCCATCGCCACCAAAATAAGAAGTAAAAAAAAAACAGAAAGAAAATAAAACTAAAGTAAAGTAAAGGGGGAACAAAGGAAAAGGAAATATAAAATTCAATACAATACTGGTTGTGCCGCCCGTCGGCACCGTCCCTATGCGCGATACTCCTCCGCCCCTCCCGGACCACGGCTGCTCTACGTCACCGTCCCGAATGGTTGGTGCACGCTGCCTGCCGGCGCCCCGCTAGTTTGCAGTGCAGGAACACTTTCCACGCGCACGTGAGGTGGGAATGGAACTGATCGCGGCCCGCACCGAGGCCCCTGCGACAGAGCTCCCCCGACCGAGGATGCCCCGGCGTATTCAGCTGTCGGGTCTGAACCTTATTACGCGTTGCTGCCCGCTTCGCACGGATGGCTGCTATGTCGGCGGGCGCAAGCACCGCTGCTTCCGCCCCCCCGTTCCCGACCCCCGGGACACTCCCCCCCCCGCTCCCGGCCGGCCCCGGTGCGGGTCAGCTGCGGTCCGTAGTAGCCCTGGACCGCCCCTGCTCTCGCCCGGGGTGCCCTCCGCGCTCCCACGGCGCTTGCGTGGGCGTACGGTGCCAGAGCCGCGTGTCCGAACCGCGCGCCGACAGTCCCTTGCGCGGCTTGCTTGCGCCGCGTTCCCCCTCTCGCAGCACCCCCCGGACTCCCGAGTCCGGTCCCGGCGGGGAACCCGAACCTGAGCGCGGCCTGTCCCCGAACCCGCACCCGGCCGGGCTCGTGAAGTGGTTTTTGGTGAGCGCATGCACTTTCCGTAGCTCTGCGCAGTCCGCCTCGTGCGCTTTTTTGGGACACCCCCCGCACGAAAGGGGGTATCTTGGAGAAAACGCCGAGGGCACTCCCCGCGTCCTCACACGCCTACACCATGCGCCCCCCCCACGCGATGTTGTCGCTGTGAATCTTCCTCTAGTCAAGGAGCTTCAGATGCGTGGCCATTTCCATGGCCACCTATAGGGTCGACAGGAGGTCGAAACAGTGGTTGTCTCCGCCCACGTTCCGTATCACCTCGAGCACCGGGTCCAGCCAGAGGCGTAACTGTGGCCGTCGGTACGCCGATCGCGGCGGCGGGAAAAGTCGGTTCAGGACGAGACCGATGGGTCGTATCAGCACGGTTTCGTTCGTCGATAGCTCATGTCGTGGTGGTCGTGCGGGGTTGAACCGTTCTCGCTGCGCTTTCCGTATGCGGCAGTGTACGTACGTTTTTTTTTATTTCATTTTATTTATAAATTCGTTATCCGTCGGTGTTTTGTGCAGTGCGGTCTAAGGGTGCACCGCGGGCGGTCGCGCACGGTAGGCGTACTGCCCTACCGTGAGCAAGCGCTTGGCGGGGTTGCAACTCTGTTTCTGAAATCGGGGTTGTAACTCGGAAATGAGTGTACGCGTCGTGGTGGCTTCTTTTTATGGGCTGCCGTCGTATCGTTAACCGGTTGAAGTTGTACCCTGAAATTATCGAGTAAAATCGTATGCGTATGGGGGCTGGTGTTTTGGGTGGCGTCGTATCGTTAGCAGGCCGGGGTTGAACCGTATGTGCTCGTTTGTGCCGGGGTTGAACTGTATGTGCTCGCTCGTGCCCGGGTTGAACCGTATGTGCTCGTTTGTGCCGGGGTTGAACCGTATGTGCTCGCTCGCGCCGGGGTTGAACCGAATGTGCTCGTTTGTGCCGGGGTTGAACCGTATGCGCTCGCTCGCGCCGGGCTTGAACCGTATGTGCTCGCTCGTGCCCGGGTTGAACCGTATGTGCTCGTTTGTGCCCGGGTTGAACCGTATGTGCTCGTTTGTGCCGGGGTTGAACCGTATGTGCTCGCTCGCGCCGGCCGGGGTTGAACCGTATGTGCTCGCTCGCGCCGGGGTTGAACCGTATGTGCTCGCTTGTGCCGGGGTTAAACCGTATGTGCTCGCTCGTGCCCGGGTTGAACCGTATGTCCTCGTTTGTGCCGGGGTTGAACCGTATGTGCTCGCTCGCGCCGGGGTTGAACCGTATGTGCTCGCTTGTGCTGGGGTTGAACCGTATGTGCTCGCTTGTGCCCGGGTTAAACCGTATGTGCTCGTTTGTGCCGGGGTTGAACCGTATGTGCTCGCTCGCGCCGGGGTTGAACCGTATGTGCTCGCTCGTGCCCGGGTTGAACCGTATGTTCGTTTGTGCCGTGCTCGCTCGTGCCCGGGTTGAACCGTATGTGCTCGCTTGTGCCGGTGTTGAATCGTATGTGCTCGTTTGTCCCGGGGTTGTGCCGGAGTTGAACCGAAGCTGCTCGCTCGCGCCGGGGTTGAACCGTATCGTGGTCGCTCGTGCCGGCGTTGAACCGTATGTGCTCGCTTGTGCCGGGGTTGAACCGTATGTGCTCGCTTGTGCCGGGGTTGAACCGTATGTGCTCGCTCGCGCCGGGGTTAAACCGTATGTGCTCGCTCGTGCCCGGGATGAACCGTATGTTCGTTTGTGCCCGGGTTGAACCGTATGTGCTCGCTTATGCCGGGGTTGAGCCGTATGTGCTCGCTCGCGCCGGGGTTAAACCGTATGTGCTCGCTCGTGCCCGGGATGAACCGTATGTTCGTTTGTGCCCGGGTTGAACCGTATGTGCTCGCTTGTGCCGGGGTTGAGCCGTATGTGCTCGCTCGCGCCGGGGTTAAACCGTATGTGCTCGCTCGTGCCCGGGATGAACCGTATGTTCGTTTGTGCCCGGGTTGAACCGTATGTGCTCGCTTATGCCGGGGTTGAACCGTATGTGCTCGCTCGTGCCCGGGATGAACCGTATGTTCGTTTGTGCCCGGGTTGAACCGTATGTGCTCGCTTGTGCCGGGGTTGAGCCGTATGTGCTCGTTTGTGCCGGGGTTGTGCCGGGGTTGAACCGAAGCTGCTCGCTCGCGCCGGGGTTGAACCGTATGTGCTCGCTTTTGCCGGGGTTGAATCGTATGTGCTCGCTCGTGCCGGGGTTGAACCGTATGTCCTTGTTTGTGCCGGGGTCGAACCGTATGTGCTCGCTCGCGCCGGTCGTTTGTGCCGGAGTTGTGCCGGGGTTGAACCGAAGGTGCTCGCTCGCGCCGGGGTTGAACCGTATTGTGCTCGCTCGTGCCGGCGTTGAACCGTATGTGCTCGCTTGTGCCGGGGTTGAACCGTATGTGCTCGCTCGTGCCCGGGTTGGGTCGAACCGTATGTGCTCGCTCGTGCCCGGGTTGGGTCGAACCGTATGTGCTCGCTCGTGCCCGCCGTATGTGCTCGTTTGTGCCGGGGTTGAACCGTATGTGCTCGCTCGCGCCGGGGTTGAACCGTATGCGCGCCGGGGTTGAACCGATTTAATATCAAAGGATTGAAGTCAGCGTAACCTGACTAGACAACGTTCCTGAAAATAGCTGCCAAATATGCCCAGAAAGTTCTGAGCTCGAAGAAGGGGAAGGACTCTACTCCCCAGGGTAGTAACACTTGGCCGCCTCGGATGTCATTCCTGCTGTGGTACCACATACATGTCAATGACGGTTCGGTGTGACGCGATTGCATATTTTTCCTGGTCTGATGGGTACCTATCGTGAAAACTGGAGCGGGATATGTAGGAACATGTACGTGGACGTACTTGTTCACCAATTTGGTTCCGAGGAATCACTGACCGTGCACGTTGCTGAGTTTTGTGTTGTGTTTTTGTTTTGTCGTACGTGGACTGCTTGTTTTCCGCTGTTGCTTCTGCTGAAGCTGCTGCTGTTGTTGTTGTTGCTGCTGCTGCTGCTGCTGCTGCTGCTTCTGCATGCTGCTGGTTGGTTGCTGCTGCTGTGCTGCTGGTCGCTGCGCTGCTGCTTATTACTGTACTGCTGTTGCTGCTCCTCGCTGCTGGTGGTGCTGCATGGTGCTGCTGTGCTGCTGGTCGCTGCACTGCAGCTGATTGCTGTACATGAGTGATACCAAATGAATGTCGTACTGTAATCTCTCCGCACTGGACTGTTTCAATCAACCAGTAGCCTGTCCGTTTCCTAAGCTGAACTGTAATAAAGCCAGAAGCACTGACCCGGGGAACGGCTCGACATTGTCGGCAGCTCGGCAGCCCGAGCAAGCTGGCTTGATGGCTGACGGCAAGCGTTATCCCGCCGCATCTTGATCCCACCATGACAATTGCCTGAAGGACTGTCGCCAACGCTCATCACGCGACGGCCAGGACTCGGTGCGACGTGTGATGCAGTGTCTAGCTTATTGTGTCTTGCACTCTCTCTACCGATGCAGCGGGGCGGGACTGAAACGCTCTCGATGGCGAGAGCCACGCGACCATGACAGCAGTACTCATATCGTGGTGTGGTGTACAAATCTGAACGGAAATATAAGGATCAGCCGTGAATAAATGTAGCGTTCAATTGGCCCTTACATTGCCGTCCGTTGTCACTGTTGCTGGGATTGTGGCGATGCTCAGCGCGCGACGGCCAGGACTCGGCCGGGCATGAGACCGGGCATTTCACTGGTTGTGGCACCCACCCTCCCTATCTATGGGGCAAGGCTGGGCTGAAGCGCTCTGGATCGCGAGATCATGATTACAGACAGACAGACTAACAACATTTAATAATACTAGCGGTACAGCCACGGCTCCGCCCGTGGCGCAAGCTCTCCGCTTCCCGTAGTAGTATGTATAATACCTGGTATGGTAGTATCCGTATGCCGGATGTATAACGTATGAGGACCATCATGGCAGCCAGTATCGACCCGGGGCATGTCCGTTTTTGTCCTCAGGTTGTTGGGGTTGTAGGTGTATAGAAGGATTTATCATCCGAGGATGGGGACTTTTGTTATCTCCCGGTGCGTCAGGAACTCGACCATGACTGCGTCGGGAACTTGACCATGAGCCATGAGCCCCCCAGCCAAAACACAACCAGCCAGTAGGTCGGATATTCCATCATGCGTTTTGTAAATATACTTCGAAGTATGGCGTAGGGACTGTCAGCAGTGTCGTGTGAAAAGTTGTGTCGGTGTGCGTGCTGTAGAGGTGTTACCCTTTTGCCAATTACCCGGGTACTCGCGAGTATTACCCGGCTTGCTAATACCCGTCACGGGTACGAGTAACACTTCATACTCGCCGAGTATTTGAGCCCCGGGTACCCGGGTACTCGTTGGTTTAGGTTGGAAACTCCGGGGATGACACCTTATCATCCCCTAAATCACGTCCCCTGGGTAGTATCTCGTACATAGTCTCCACAAAACCCTTT
Source organism: Saccharina japonica (assembly GCA_008828725.1). Lineage (NCBI taxonomy): Eukaryota > Phaeophyceae > Laminariales > Laminariaceae > Saccharina > Saccharina japonica. Next base: position 5,046 of record MEHQ01001190.1, on the reverse strand, counting down.
TCAAAATGAAAATGCTGTCTCACAATGCTGGTACAAGAAAGTCAGGATTTATGGGCGAGGTACCTCGCCCACAATAGATTGTATAGCTGTCGCTAGGAACTCGCGCAGAAGGATATTAGTAACTGTCGTCAACTTGTGTGCATGGGTGGAGAAAAACATGCAAAAACGTCGACGACGTGCCCAGGAGAACCCCCTCTGCCCTCCCTTCAGGCGGTACACGCGCATGATGGTGCAGGCTACGGCAATGAGGATCTGCTCCACTTGCGTGAGACCCTGGAGTTCTAGATGAGCATTCCCCGGGTCCACGTCATTGGCGTTGCAGAAAGCCTTTGTCACTTTTCCATTTCGTTGGTAGCGTTAACAGCTGTTCGATGAAAATCAATACACAGGAGCAAAAGCAGCAGTTGAAATTCAATTTTCCTGTGTAGTTACTATCAATACACCAGGTGTATGTACGTCGCATATTAGTACGTTTACTACAGAAATTACCCTAACCCTAAGTCTTGGTTTTGTAAAGGAATAAACAATGACTTCGTTTTTGTATTATGGGTTAGTCTTGGTTTTGTAAAGGAATAAAAAATGACTTCGTTTTTGTATGATTGGTTTAAATGGTTTGGTTTTTGTATACGGGGTTGAAAATTACTTGGTTTTAGCATTGGTGATGAAATGACTTGTTTTTTGTAAGGTGGGTTGGGTATGACTTGGTTTTAGTATCCATAATGAAAATGACCTGTTTTTTGTATGGTGGGTCTCAAATGACTTGAAATTGTATGGGGGGTCTGGATTGACTTGATTTTGTTAAAGGTGGTCTGAAATGACTTGAATTTGTATGGGGGGTCTGAAATGACTTGAAATTGTATGGGGGGTCTGGGTTGACTTGATTTTAGGTATGGTGGGTCTGAAATTACTTGAATTTGTATGGGAGGTCTGAAATTACTTGGTCTTTGTATAGGGGGTTGGCAATGACTCGGCTTTTGTATAGTGGGTCTGGAAATGACTCGGTTTTTGTTGGAGGGGTCTGAAGTTACTTGACATTGTATGGGGGCCTAAAATTACTTGATTTTTTTATGGTGGATTTAAAAGGACTTGAAATTATATCGGGGGTCTAAAATGACTTGAAATTGTATGGGGGGTCTGAAAGTACTTGAAATTGTATGGGGGTCTGGATTGACATGAAATTGTATGGTGGGTCTGAAACGACTTGATTTTTGTATGGGGGTTCTAGAATGACTTGATTTTTGTATAGGGGGTCAGCAACTTGTCAACGCAACAGTCCGGGGTTCGAGACCAGTGTACGACTCCCTACTTATTTTTTTGTTAGGGTACGAGTATATACAACGTAGTAAACAGATACAACTATGAGAGTTGCAGTACGTCTACTGTATAAATAAAGAAAACATGGAGGCATACACAACTTGTACGAGTAGAGTAACAGGTGGTGCAGTGACTTGTCAACACAAGAGTCCGGGGTTCGAGACCCGTGTATGACTCCTAACTTTCTTATTTTTAAGTTAGAGTATAACGCAGTAGACAGATAAAATTCTGAGAAATTCATGAGCAACAAAGTACTAAACTATTTTTTCATTCTCATCGGAAAGGCAATTCTCAATTAGGAAAATCGGTTGTTACATGCAATTCGGTGCTTTTGTGGCGCGTAGTTTGTTGTTTTGTTGGTATGGTTGTAAGAAAATGATTGTGGCACAGGGTTGGTGTGCCGAATACTGTAGAACAACCTTCTTCGAGTCTATCCCTTGCAGCGTTAAGGACCAAACATGATAAATAATGTGCCGGGTACCTGGGTACCCGGTTGTTTGACGGGTACCCGGCTGTTAAACGGGTACCCGGGTACCCGCCCAAAATGGACATAAATACTCGCGAGTACCCGGGTATTTTTTTCCGATTTAAGAGGGTACCCGTTTAGGGCGGGTACTCGTCGGGTAACACCTCTAGCGTGCTGACTCTTCGTTTGCTGAGTTGTGTTCTGGATATAGCACTGCTGTTGTTGTAGGCAGTGGGGCGGTTCAAACAATTTAATATCAAAGGATTGAAGTCGGCGTAACCTGACTGGACAACGTTCCTGAAAATAGCTGCCAAATATACCCAGAAAGTTCTGATCAAGAAGGGAAGGACTCTACTCCCCAGGGTAGTAACACTTTGCCGCCTCGGATGTCCTTCCTGCTGTGGTACCACATACATACATGTCAATGACGGTTCGGTGTGATGCGATATACATATTTCTCCTGATCTGATGGGTATGATACCTATCGTGAAAACTGGAGCGGGATATGTAGGAACATGTACTCGTACGTGTACGTACTTGCTCACCAAGTTGATTTCGCGAAATCGTTGATCGTGCACGTTGCTGAGTTTTGTGTTGTGTTTTCCTTTTGTCGCACGTGGACTGCTTGTTTTGCGCTGTTGCTTCTGCTGAAGCTTCTTCTGTTGTTGTTGTTGTTGTTGTTGTTGTTGTTGTTGTTGTTGTTGTTGTTGTTGTTGTTGTTGTTGTTGTTGTTGTTGTTGTTGTTGTGCTGTTGCTGTTGCTGTTGCTGTTGCTGTTGCTGTTGCTGTTGCTGTTGCTGTTGCTGTTGCTGTTGCTGTTGCTGTTGCTGTTGCTGTTGCTGCTGTTGCTGTTGCTGTTGCTGTTGCTGTTGCTGTTGCTGTTGTTGTTGTTGTTGTTGTTGTTGTTGTTGTTGTTGTTGTTGTTGCTGCTGCTGCTGCTGCTGCTGCTGTGCTGCTGCTCGCTGCGCTGCTGCTGATTGCTGTACCGCTGCTGCTGCTGCTGCTGCTGCTGGTTGCTGCGCTGCTGCTAATTGCTGCATATGAGTGATGCCGAATGAATGGTGTAATATCTCCGCACTGGACTGTCGCAATCAACCAATGGACTGTTTGTTCTTAAGCTGAACTGCAATAGAGCCAGACGGACTGACTCGAGTCGGCAGCCCGAGCAAGCTGGCTTGATGGCTGACGGCACGCGTTATCCCGCCGCATCTTGATCCCACCGTTGCAATTGCCTGAAGAGCTGTCGGCAACGCTCAGCACGCGACGGCCAGGACTCGGCGCGGAGCGAGGCGCAGTCGTACCCCATCATTGTGCCTCACACTCTCCCTTCTGATGATTCGAGACGGGACTGAAACGCTCTCGATCGCGAAGTTCATGCGACGATGACAACAGTACTCATAGCATGGTGTAATGTACCAATCTCAACGAAAATATGAGGACCATTGGTGAATAAATCCTGATTTCAAATGTCCCTTATATTGCGGTCGGTTACCACTGTTGTTGGGATCGGGGCGATGCTTAGCGCGCGACGGCCAGAACTCGGTATGGCATGAGACCCGGTATTCCACTGGTTGTGGCATCCAGCCTCCCTACCTATGGAGCAAGGTGGGGCTGACGCGCTCTGGATCGCGAGATCATGATTACAGACAGACAGACTAACAGCATATAATAATATAGATAGATATATACTTGTATAGGTATTGTACATTGTATAGGTTATTGCTTATTTCGCTATCTTATTATCTCGCTTTAGCCTTAGCAGAAGAGGCTAGCAGCCACAGCAGCAAAGCATGCATCAGGTGGGTATGCTCACTGCGATGTACGTGTAACAACCTTTTCGTCAAATTGAGTCTCTAGCTTTTGATTGAGTGTCACGTATAATACGAATACGTCAAATAAGCGTGCTATCATAAAACATTCAACTCATTGTATAGTCGGAACAGAGCAAATCGGAGACACTTTTTTTAACGCATTTAATTTATTATTTGTTTGTTTACAGTCAAAACATCGACTACAGGTATCGGTATGAATAATGTAATACGTGCACTATAATATACGTACGTAAAAGTTACTTGTTGTCCGTCTTGTGTTTTCTGTTTTATTTTATTTTTGTATTGGCCTATGCTTTCTGTAAATACGTACGAGATACGTCGTATAGTCGTACGAGATAGTAATACCAGGTATAAGTGCCTGGAAGGTATTTTATTGTAACCCATACTTATCACCCTCTGGTATTATTATATCCTATTATATTTATAGGTATCAAACGAGGTACCTGTTCGTGGCGTTATATATATGCTATTATATTATATATATATATTTGCTCCCGAAGACCAGCAAATATGTATATTATGTGCCATGAAGGTGTAAGGAAAGTCAACCACACCGGCCCCCCAAGAATATTATTTTAGACTGCCGTGCTGCTGCTGTGTTATTGTTGTCGTTTTATGTCATCTACAGTTTGGTATCAGCGTGATGAGTACCAGGCGATTACCACAAACAAATATGGGCGACTAAGTCAATTGTTGAGGGTCCAAGGCATGGCATGCTAGTATGTACACTCGGAACGATAGCAGTCGGTACACATCATAGATAGGGAGAATAATCCCACCACCTGGTATGGTATACAGCCGCAACGCCACGAAAACGCTTTGGGAGCACACAGCAGCAGCAGCACATACCCTCTCCTCTGCTCAAGTATACTCTATACGTTTCAGACCTGCGTAGGCCGTTTGGGCTACGTACTTGGCGCCGAGCGAGCGAACAAACCACAAGAAGAGACCTCCATGCTTCTCCTTGGTCCTCGGTGCATGGATAGTACCCTCGTCCATGCCGGTGCATGGATGATACCCTCGTCCATGCCGGTGCATGGATGATACCCTCGTCCATGATGGTGCATGGATAGTACCCTTGTCCATGCCGGTGCATGGTTGGTACCCTCGTCCATGCCGGTGCATGGATAATAAGCTCTTCCATGCCGGTGCATGGATGATACCCTCGTCCATGCCGGTGCATGGCTGATACCCTCGTCCGTGCCGGTGCATGGATGATACCCTCGTCCATGCCGGTACATGGATAGTACCCTCGTCCGTCCCGGTGCACGGATAATACCCTCGTCCATGCCGGTGCATGGATAGTACCCTTGTCCATGCCGGTGCATGGCTGGTACTCTCGTCCATGCCGGTGCATGGATGATACGCTAGTCCATGCCGGTGCATGGATGATACCCTCGTCCATGCCGGTGCATGGATAGTACCCTCGTCCATG